>JAGKPW010003071.1:0-576660 GCA_019926035.1 Melaleuca alternifolia | reverse complement strand
AATACAGAGCGTCTCGATATGTTTTCTCCTCTATGGGTGACTCTCACAAAGAACCTCTAGGGTTTCTGCCGAAAATGGAGTTTTTTTTAGTATTCTTTCGAAAATTGTCGTCTATTTCTACAATGATGGCAGTTCTTCTGAAAAGATCCTTTGGTGAAACTTTGAACTTCACTGACAGACTTGATTGTCATCAAAGATATCTTCTCCTATCACAGTATCATTGTACAAATTTTTAGAAGAAAACGAAGCTGCTCCAACAATTAGAATGTCGGCCTAGAACATCTCATATCAAGCACTAATGCTAGATTAACTATGCAAGGCATGTCCGATGTCCAACACTTGTGCATTGTCTACTAACGGCAGATTTCCCATAAAGGATTAGCAAAAGAAGTAGTTGAAGAACGATAATGATGACAACACCATGAAGCCCTAGCTCATTAAGTGTGATTGGCTACCCAGTAAATGAATTTGGAAGGGGAGAAAACATAGAGGCTCAAATTAAAGACATAAAGTTCACTACTAAACAAAACCCATCAAAATAGCAACAAAATAGTTGTGACATAGTAAGTAATGTCCTCCGTGACAAAGTTAAGTAGGCAGCAGGAAAGAATGAGGCGGATGTATTTAAAGCCCGCAGAACGAAGGACTAAATAGGACATGCATTAATGATTAGCAGACACAAACCATGCAGAAAAATCAAACGCATATAGACATTTGTCTTTGTTTATTTCGAAATAGTGAGCGAGGTTCAAAAAGGCAGCGCTCCTCGCAGGGGCTTAAGGGCAGTGCCCCCGAAACTGAACCATTCGAAGCACATTGCTGCTTTGAATTCGTAATTCTAGATTACAAAGAATTCGTAATTCCGCTTTCTTTGGCCATCACTGCTTTGAAACCAAACCTTAAACATAATTCATAATTCTGATTTCTTCTCATATCACATAAATGCAGGAATTCAAATTCATTCAAATATTCAAATTGATCATATCAATATGTATTCCCAATACCCTAACTTCCATTTAAACACACATAATGGTTTCACGCAGACATCATATGTATAAATAATTAGGGTTTCCTATTCAATCTAATTAGATTAATTTCAACAATTCAACTTCAATATATCACAAGTTGCTCTGATACCACTATAGAGTTTCATATTTTCTCAAACGTAGCGGAAATATATTATAAAACGAAACCCTAGACAGGATCCATGCGTATATTGAAATCAAAATAGGGTTTTCAGATATACCTTTTCAGTTCGGAGTCAAATTGACTATTGGTTGAGTCTGGATCAGCTCCCCAAGTGTTGTGCCTCTACTGGTATCCATATACACTAACTGAAACCTCTAAAATCCAAGTGCTAGCTTGAAGATTTTGGAATTTTTTATGCTTGATCTCTTATAATCCTTGTGGTATTTCGCATATGTATGAATACAAAATGTCTTGATATATTTTTTCCTCTATATGTGACTATCACAAAAAAGCCCTAGCGTTTCTGCCGAAAAGGGAGTTCTTTTAAGTATTCTTTCAAAAACTATCATCTACATCTACAATGATGGCAGTTCTTCTGAAAAGATCCTTTGATGGCACTTTGAACTTCATAGGTGGATACCAATCTACTTGAGTGGGCTGCTCAATGCCAAAAAAAAAACTACCACCAAATTATGAAGGCCAACTTCGGAAGGAGAAATTACATAAATATAAATTTAACTTACAATGTAGTATTTGATGCCCCTAGTCACATTATGTACCTGATTCAAACTACTTTTATGGTAAATTTAAGATTAAAGTGAAATAGGTGAGGCATTAGCAGAGAGAAAAGGGATAAAGCTCAAAAGAAAAGGTGTTAAGAAGAAAAAGCATAATATTTTTCATGACAAGTGAGACAAAGGAAGTCATAAGAACATTTGGGTTTGAATAAAAACACACAAAAAAAACAAAGTGATTATGATGCACTCCATATTGTCGAAGCCACAGTAAACAAAGTTGAGCAAGAATTTCCTAGAGAAATGTCTAATCATATACACAGAGTAAAGAAAACAAATCTAGAAAAGAGCTAGAAGATAACAACATGAAGTTTCATGGTGCAAAGTACATAGGACGCATTCCTACTGGCAAGTTGCACAATCCACAGCTAGATAAACATACATAGAAAAATTTACCAATCCCAACCACTAGTTTTGGACAGAGATGGGGTATAAATTCCCCATTCAAAATACTAATGCAGAAAGGGTTTCTGAGCCTTCTAAACTACTTTCAACAAAGAAACAAAGTCCCGCAGGCTTTGGAATCCAATATTTAAACCTTACCAAATGCCAATGTCAGCAGTGTAGATCATTTCACATGATCATGAATTTACTACATTTATCATATTCATAATCCTTTTAACTATTCAAGTCAATGAAAAGAAGGACCTACTCAATTTGCTGAAGTCAAAACAAATCTAGTAGGATAAAGATGTAGGTGCTTATTCCAGAACCATATTTGAGATAGTAGATCAGGCCAATCCAAAATCTTACATGTGTCTTTGAGTTTCATTAATTGTTATTGACTCCACAAAGAGTTTTTTATCAAGTAGATTTTTCAGTCAGAGAGATTTTCATTCCTTAAGTTGCTCCCATGCTGAGCGAACAAGACAAGAAAATAGGATTGCATGCAACAATAGTAAATAAAGATACAAGTCTACCAAATATATCTGAATGGACAGTAGCAAGATGAGGTACCTAACCTTAACCCGTAGATCTTGCCTAACAAATTTACAACCTAGGCAAATCTTATTTAGCAGCTTAGCAACTTCATACAGGAAATACGGGTGAAGTATTTTACATGGCAACTTGATAGATTCGAAATGACCTGATGATTAATCGTGATTCACCATTCAATAGAAAAAAAATGAAAAGGATATGGGGAGGAGAGTTAAGGTGGCACTAAACTTAGAAAGTTTCGATGATCTATATGCACCATTACCTTTGCTTTGTTTTTAGTCTTTGGCACCACAAGTAGAGCACTGGTTAGAGGAGTTTGGGAGTCTCAATCTAGGGTCAGTGACCTCACCGACAGACTCAATTGTCATCAAAGATATCTCCTCCTATCACAGTATTAGTGTACAAATTATTAGAAGAAGGCAAAGTTGCTCCAACAATTTGAATGTCGGCCTGAAAAATCTCATATCAAGCACTAATGTTAGATTAACTGCGCAAGGCATGTCCGATGTCCAACATTTGTGCATTATCTGCTAGCGGCGAATTATAGGCCCAGAAAGGATTGGCAAAACAAGTAATTGAAGAATGACAACGACCACAACACCAAGAAGACTTAGCTCATTGAGTAGGATTGGCTACCTAGTAAATGAATTTGGAAGGGGAAAAAACATAGAGGCTCAAATTAAAGACAGACATTAGCTACTAAAATAAAGGCTAGAAGAACACTCATTAAAATATCAACAGAATAGTTGTGACATAGTAAGTAATGTCCTCCAAGACAAAAGTGAAAAAGGTAGGAAAGAATGAAGTAGATGCATTCATAGACTTCAGAACGAAGGACTAAACAGAACATGCCTTAATGATTGGTAGACACAAACCATGCAGAAAAATCTTGTGACAGCGAGTAGGGTTCGAAAGGGTAGCGCCTCTCACAAGGGCTCATGGGCAACGCCCCCGAAACCTAGACAGAAGTCGTGATTCTATTTTCTTAGGAAACTAAATCGTCCGAAGCCCGTTGCTGCTTTGAATTCGTAATTTGAGCTTTCACAAAAATTGAATCCTAAACAAAATTCGTAATTCCATTTTATTTGGTCGTCACTGCTTTGAAACCAAACCCTAAACATAATTCGTAATTCTGATTTCTTCTCATATCACGTCATTACAGGTGTTCAAATTCGTTACAATGTTCAAATCAATGATATCAATCTCTATTCCCAATTTGTCTAACCCTAATTTCCTTTTAAATACATAGAACAAGTTCACATAATCGTTTCACTCATACATTATATGTATAAATAATTATGGTTTCCTATTCAATTTAATCTAATAAAATTGTACAAACTTCAATATATCAGAAGTTTCTCTCATACCACTATAAAGTTTCATAGTTTCTCAAACGCAGCGGAAATATATTATAAAACAAAACCCTTAACAGAATCCATGCGTATATTGAAGTTGAAGTAGGATTTCCGAATGTTCATTTTCTATTGGGAGACAAATTGACGATTGATTGTGTCTAGATCAGCACCCCAAGTTTTGCGCCTCTGTCGGTATCCACATCCACGAACTGAAATCTCCAAAATCCAAGTGCTAGCTTGCAAATGTTGGAATTCCTTCTGCTTGATCACCTGTAAACCTCGAGACTTTCTCCCAGATCTACGAATACAAAATATCTCTATATATTTTCTCCTCTATTTATGACTCTAACAAAAAACATCTAGGGTTTCTGTCAAAAAGGGAGTTCTTTTGAGTATTATTTCAAAAGTTGTCATCTATTTCTACAATGATGGCAGTTTTTTTGAAAAGATCCTTTGACGAACTTCCTAGGTGGATACCAATCTACTTGAGTAAGCTGCTCAATGCAGAAAAAGCTACCACCAAATTATGAAGGCCAAATTTGGAAGGATAAATTACATAAATATAAATTTAACTTACAAG
Source organism: Melaleuca alternifolia (assembly GCA_019926035.1). Classification (NCBI taxonomy): domain Eukaryota; kingdom Viridiplantae; phylum Streptophyta; class Magnoliopsida; order Myrtales; family Myrtaceae; genus Melaleuca; species Melaleuca alternifolia. The sequence goes on along the minus strand of JAGKPW010003071.1, from coordinate 572,023 downwards.
GCAATATTTGCAACCCCTAGTCCCATGATGTACCTGATTCAGTCTACTTTTATGGAAATTTTAAGAACAAAGTCAAACAGGTAAAGCATTAGTAGAGAGAAAAGGGATAAACCTCAAAAGAAAAAGTGTTCAGAAGAAAAGGCATAATGTTTTTCATGACAAGTGAGACAAAGAAAGTCATAAGAACATTTGGGTTTGAATAAAAACACAACAACAAAAAAACGTGACTATGACGCACTCAACATTGTCGAAGCTACAGTAAATAAAGTAGAGCAAGAATTTCCCAAAGAAATATCCAATCACACACAGAGTAAAGAAAACAAATCTAGCGAAGTGCTACAAGATAACAACATGGAGTTTCATGGTGTACAATTCATTGGACGTATTCCTACTAGCAAGTTTCACAATCCACAACTAGATAAACATACATACAAAAATTTACCAATCCCCAAACCACTAGTTTTGGACAGAAATGGGGTATAAATTCCCCATTCAAATTCTAATGTATAAAAGGTTTGTTAGCCTTCTAAATTGCTTTTTGCAAAGAAACATAGTCCTGCCAGCTTTGGAATCCAATATTTAAACCTTTAAAAATGCCAATGTCAGTAGTGTAGACCATTTCACATGATCATGAATTTACTACATTTATCATATTCATAATCCTTTTAACAGTCATGTCAATGGAAAGGACTTACTTGTTTATGTCAAAACTTGTCTAGTAGGACATTGACGTATGTGCTTATTCCAGAACCATATTTGAGACAATAGATCAGGCCAATCCAAAATCTTACATGGTTCTTTGAGTTTCATTAATTGTTATTGAGTCCACAAAGAGTTTTTTATAAGCATGGTAACATGAAAGATCTGCTACTTTAAAAGTCTAGGACACATTGTACTCACCAGGCAACTCAATCTTAGAAGCAATGTTATTGATTCGTTTAAGGACCCTGAATGGTCCATTAGCTCTAGGTTGTAATTTTCAAACCTACCAGCTGGAAAATGTTCTTTTTTTAAGTGAATCCACACTAGATCACCCCCTTTGAAAGCAATCCTCTTCCAGCATGTATCCACTCGCTGCTTATACTTCATGTTCTTCCTATTGATCTGGTAATAAATCTGCGAATGTAGTTCTTTGATCTACTTAACATGCTCTTCTACATCAAAAACTAAATTGCTTGTGGATCGGCAACGGTGTGATATCTGACAGAGTAATTGGACTACGCTATTTTAAAAGGATTATGTCCTATAGTTCGATACGGTGACCTGTTATAGGCCAATTCTGCCAAGGCCATTGTTGTGGACTATCTCGCACCAAACATCACAGCAAGTTTCCTAAGCTTCAATTAACAACTTTGGTCTACCCATCAGTCTGGGGGTGATAAGAGTAACTAAACTGTAATTTGGTTCCCATGTGCCTCCAAAGAGTGTGCCAAAATTGACTCACAAATTTCACGTCACTATCTGAGGTTATGGACTTGGAACTCCACGGAGCTTAACAATCTCTTGCAAAAGTAATGGAACGACCTGTGAAGCATCAAAGGTCTTGTTACAGGGAATGAAAGGAGCCATCTTCGAAAATTTGTCAACGACCGCCATTGTGGAATCCTAATTTCGCTGCATTCTTGGCAACCCCAAGACAAAGCCAAGACTGACATCCTTCCATGTAGCATCGGGAATAGTCAAAGGCATATATACACCAGCATTAGTACCTCTGGTTTTTGCCATATGACACACCTGACACCTCTCTACAAGTCGAGCCACATCACGCTCCATTCGAGGCCAATAAAAGTGGTCACTTAGCAAGGCCATCGTCTTATCAACTCCAAAATGTCCAGCTAGACCCCCTCAAAGAGCATTAAGGAATACATAGTCCATTGCCTTTGAAAAGAAAACCCTCCACGATCAGAAATTGCTGAAAGGGCCCTGTTTTGCACTTCTTCCAAATATTTCCAAAATAAGGATCATCGACATATAAATTTTGAAAAGAATCAATGCCCAAAACTCTCACCTGCAAAGTAGATAGTAGAGAATGTCTCCTACTCAATGCGTCAGCTACATTATACAAGGTTCCTACCATATGCTGAATAGTAAAAGTGAAAACTTGAAGAAGCTCTACTCACTTTGCATGCCTATTATTCAGTTAATGATGTCCATTAATGTACTTCAAGGCCTCATGGTCAGAATACAAGATAAATTCCATGGAGATAAGATAGTGCCTCCAATGCCTCAAGTACCTCGCTATGGCATAAAACTCCTTATCATAAGTTGAATATCTTCTCTTAACTTAATTCAACGTCTCACTTTAGAACACCACATGTTTGTTTTTTTTTTTTTTTGACATAGCAACCAACGCCGAGGCATCACAATGCACCTAAAAAATCTCACTAAAATCTAGAAGGACTAAGATCGGAGCTTCAATCACCATTTTCTTTAACAATTGAGACGCAATATCTGCCTCTTTGGTCCATACAAGTTTACCTCCCATCAAACAATCCATAAGAAACATAATAATAGTGCTGAAATTCCGAGTAAACCTCCAATAAAAAGACGCTAGCTCATGAAAACTACGTACATCATGAATATTCTTTGGAACCTCCCAATTCGTAATGACCTCGATCTTAGCTGGGTCCATCTGAATGCTTTCCTTTGATACAATATAACTCAAAAAGGTTACATGATCAATTAAAAAGTGACACTTCTTGGTGTTGTCTGCTAGTAATCACAAGCCTCCTTGTGAACACTCAATGCACCTCTATCAAACTATTCCCAATCAACTTGCTTTATCGATTTTGGCTTCTTCCTTGATAGAGATTAGTGCATATTCCTTTGATGAAGAGAATTCTCAATCTTCTTCTTCTAGAAATCAATATCCTTCTCATCAAAGGGTTTCAGCACTTTTTCACGTTGGATGTTTCAAACATGTGGGTTCACTTCCCCTGATTTATTAGCTATCTTGAATATCTTTGATAATTCATAATTGAAATTGAATCTATTCTATTGATATATCCGCGATAAATTACCTTGCATGTACTACTTAGGAATATAAATATGCGCATCAGGCATTGTCACGAGTCTGCTTCTATTCACGGGCACGACAAAGTTCCAGTAGGTCATTTAGTGGAGATGACCATTTGTTTGAAAGGTGCAATGTACTCATGTTGGGAATCAAATTGCCCTATCAAATAATTTGCATAGACTCTCTTGTTAGTAGCAGCGCCCGTGCTTGAAGGTCTCTTTCTTTGGGCAGGGTGCGCGTCTAATGAAGAATTACTATCCTAATTAACTTGATGTACACCATCTGAATCAAATTTTAGGGATGATCATCATCCAGGATCTCCTCAAAACCAAGGTGAATCTAAAGGCCATGAAAGCAGCCAGGTGAACATATCAGTGGCCTAATCCACGGAGGGATCAAAGATAAACCAAGCGGATAGGTACGAATAAAGGTTGGACGATGACATTCAAGACAGGATCGTGGTTTACATGCATAAGAAAGTATTGTTGCCAAGCCCAACTCCTTCACAGATCACATTGATGGGAGCTTGCCAATATTGCAGTCTTCTAAACTCATGTCTTTTTTGAAGACCGCAGGCTGTCGTCCTCGTGCTCAGAAAGACTGCTTTTAAATGACTGTTCCCGACTTGGACCTCATCGAAAGCAGTACTCACTCCAAAATGTAATGGTCCTGATCAGAGGGCAACACTGGAAATCTTATCAGGAATGTTGTGTGGATACCTGAGTTAAGAGAGAGCACAATAAGTACGTACTCAGGACAATACAAGGCTTAACCATAGAAATAATTTGCTTCCTGATCCCCTTTATTAAAATTCTTTTGTAAGATGGCTTCAAGTCCAGGGATCAATACTTCAACAATCTTAACTAGCACAAAGTTTGTATAAATACCTACCGAAACCACATACTGAAAATAAATCATGAGGGACAGTTCCCACAACTTAGAGGGATCTATGCAGTTGCTTGAGACATTTTTGTCTATCCTGAGTTCAATGGACTAATACGAATGAAACCGCGAAATGCATGTCAATCTTATAGAAAACTCAAGTAGCAAGCGAACGCGCACACCTAAAACAGCCAAAGGAGAAGAATCCCAAAGACGTCCTGAGTTGATTCGTTTTAAAAATTCGGTGAGAACGCAGGGTCTCTAACTATTACCTGATTGGAGTACTATTGGCAGCAGCAGCAGCATCAGCTCCTCTAGAAGCCGGAAGCAGAGCCTGATTCCTATCGACATATGGCTTTATATGGAAGAGCCCGAGCTCCAAATCTCCTCGGGGTTCCCAGAGGTTGATGGAATTTGGCGGGGTACGATTTCAAGCGTGGATGGCCTCATACAACGCGCTGTCAATTGCATCTGATGGAGAGTTGTCATCCATGGTCGTCCGATGGTCTCATCGGCTGGATATTGAGGCCACCGATTCGAATGGTGTGATGGTTTTTTCTTTTCCAGCAGGGAATGAGTGTGAGGTGCCAACTGATGTAGTTATCGTATCCAACGCATTACTGTTTTGTTTTCTGTGTGTATCTGCCTGGCATTGAACACTGCTCTGAACGATTGGATCGAATAAGACGTCGCTTTCTCAATTTATATTTGTCTTTCACAGAAAAGAATAACAACTCATCCTGAGATGATAACATAAAATACTTGGGGTGGTCTTGGCGTAGTTGGCAGATAACATGTCATTCTCAATTCCATTGGCCGTCTCCAATGCGGATACGCCTTGTCATGGCTTCCGACGCAACTGGGGTGAGCCTTATCTGAACTCTGAGTTTTCTAATCGAATTTATTAGTGACAAGAAACCAATCCACCTGAGGCAGGCGAACTCGATTGGATCTATCTTTAAAATTTGATTCCCCAAATATATCACACCCTAAACTATTATCAAGATATATTTCTCAGTGCAATGTCATTTTCGGAGATTGTCTAATCATCATCCTTTTTATACTACTTAATTTCACATTTGTACCTTAAAATTATCGAAACAATATTGGACACTTTGCGCAGTCTTTATTTTTGTAAAATTCGATATGCCATACATAATTAAAACAAGAGGGAAAACTGCGCCATTCTGCCACTTGGCTTTAAAGTATAAACTCAAATTATGAACAAAAAGTGTAAAATGCATTCTAGAATAAATTAGTCTGGATTGTTGTAATTATGAAAGTAACACGGACTAAGTTATGTTGATTCAACATTAAAGTAATATATGCATTTAAAGACGTAATAGGATGCTTTTTTCATTAAATAATAACATTGAAAAAATTTGAGAAATGTAAAAGCAAGTCATACCTATTTTGGAAATAACTTATGCATAATTTATTATTTAAAATGGGGGACACAAGAAAAAAATATTTAACTCGGTGTTCCCTAGCCGATGGGGGGCACAGAGCATATGTCCCGTGTTCCTCATTCTAGTGCGATGGATAGTATTATGTATGCTATGGTATGCATTAGGTATGATACTGAAGGATTTACTTAAAAGCCATAACTTCGAACGAATTCAAAGCAAATTGCAGCGAATTCAAAGCAAATTGCAGCGGAAATGCAAACAAGTTGGCCCAGAAACGAAGAACACTTGTATCACTGATTTGAAGGCACATTACATATTCGAACATACCTTAACAACCATAGACTAGATGTCGAACTCGTGCGAGAATAATCCGAATGCCCAAGAATAGTAGAGTCTTCCTCTTGCTTCTCTCTCGAAAGCATTCTCTGATAATCGTAAATTCGTTTGATGGCAGTTACCAAATATCATCTTGCGGTTACTAATATCTATCTATAAGAAAATAATAACCACCTTCAAATAATTTAAAATAAAATGCAGGCTGTGGGCTGGGTTTTGCCCATCTTGAGCGGGCTCATCCACAAATTAAACCCAATATTCTCCCACTCGCCCACGATGGGCTGAACGCTTCATTCTCCTCTCGACAAGTTTCATATTGACAAATAATCTGTGCGACCAACATACTCTGAGAGCTCATTACTATATTTCCTTTTGGAGTATATAATCGCTTAGAAAATTATTCTTTTTGGGCATTCAGTGGATATAGTATGCAGTACCTTAGATCAAACAATCGCATTGATATCTCTCTCAATCTCTTGTGAATCTAATATTGTATTCACAATCATAATTAAACTCATCAATCATAACTGACCGGTCTGTGAATACAATACTATAATGCAACACTAAGTTGACCTTCCTCTTTCCTCAAACTTCTTAATTCCAGTTCAACTCGCTTTTCCAGAGATGCCCCATAAGGTTGAATCACTCATAACCATTCGTAACACTCTAAGAAAGCAAACATCGAATAGGAATCTTGAGAATGAGCAAAAGTCATAAGGGGACTTATCGAGGAATCTATTTCCTTCAGAGTCTCACACAGTACAAGAAGTTGATATCAAAACTTCTACCAACTCTTATTGGTCGTTTAATGCATACGCAATATGAAATACACATTACGGCATTTTCTCCTTTCCCATGGAGTGTATGTCTTTATTAGAAATACCATACATAATATAATTTTAGACATACATAATATCTAAAATTGAATTCACTATCCACTCTTATCAAAACTTCCATTAGAACTCACGTCTGGCATAAAGACAGATAAAAGTGAAATATGTGGTTTTATTTTTTACCTTTTGGTGTAACAAAAATGACCTCATCTTAACTCTTTAGTTAAAGAGACAATCATGTTTGAGCTAGGGCTCTCAATTATCACCTAGATAATAATTTCAAATTGTCTCATCTCCACTTATCGTACTATAAATAGAGGCAATCACCCGTGTGAGTAGGTCGATCTATAATATGTCTGACATACCTTCTATAACATACAAAGTGTTAACTGCTTTGTTAAAATGCATAAATATCTTACTAATCACACGAAGATCAGTAATGAAAACAAACAAAAAAAAAGTTTATTCATTGTGAACAACTTGGAAAATACATATTCAATACATCAACCTCTACGTAGACCTAGAGATCTTACATGACCATTGAAAACATCTCTAGTCGCTGGCTTGGTCAAAAGATCTGCTATCATTCTATACGTAGATATCAACTGTACATTCACAACCTTTTGTGCCACCATGTCTTTCACAAAGTCATACTTGATGTCTATGTATTTGGTTTTTCCATGAAACTTGGGATCCTTAGTATGGGAAATCGTTGCTTGACTATCACAATTGATCAATAATGGTCCGACAGCATTTTTAGTGATTCCCAAATGTTCCAAAAATCTCTTCAGCCAGACACCCTCTTGTACTGCTGCTGATAAAGCCACGTATTTTGCTTCCATCGTGGATAGGGATATGCATGTCTGTTTCTTATTGCTCCACGATATGGCGCTATTATTCAGTAAGAATGCATATCCAAAGGTAGACCTCCTTTCATCTAAATCTCCTCCCTAATCAGCATCACAGTAGCCTTTAAGGCGTAGATCACTTCCTCGAAAGTACAGTGCATAGTGTAGTACTTTTCAAATATCTTAGGATTCTTTTGATGGCAATCCAATGTGCTTGACCAGGTTGGATTTGTATCACTTACCATTCTAACTGCATAACAAATATCTGGTCATGTACACACCATAGCATACATTAAGCTACCAATAGCAGGTCTGTATGGAACTTGCATCATCTGTTCTATTTCTTGGGAAGTCTTAGAACACAGTCTCTTGCTCAATTGATCACCTTTGGCTATTGGAGTATCTATGGGATTATAGTCTTGTATACCAAAACGTTTAAGGACTTTCTTAATGTAAGTCTCTTGTGAAAGAGATAACGATCTCCTCAAACGATATCTTAAGATCTTAACTCCAAGAATGTACGCAGCTTCACCCATGTCTTTCATCTCAAAATTGGTTGATAACCAACCTTTTACAATATTGACAAACTCCATATTGTGTCCGGCAAGTAGAATATCATCAACATATAATGATAAGATCACAAATTAATCCTTGGATTTCTTGACATATACACAATGATCCTCGTGTATCATTGAAAAATCATATGCCGTTATAGCATTATGAAAACGTGTATACCACTGTCTCGATGACTGCTTAAGGCCATATATCGATCTTAGAAGTCAACATACCTTTTGTTCTTGACCTTTTGATATGAAACCATTAGGTTGTTTCATTTAAATTTCTTCTTCTAATTCTCCATTGAGAAAGCAGTCTTTACATCTATCTGATATAAATCGAGATCCATGCTTGCCACTATAGCCATGATGAGACGAATAGAGGTAAATCTAACAACAGGAAAAAATATTTCTTCGTAATCAATTTCTTTCTATTAAGTAAAACCCTTTGCCACAAGGTGAGCCTTATACCTCTCAATTGACCCATCAGCTTTATGCTTTATTTTGAGAACCCATTTGTTCTCGACAGCTTTGCGTCCCTTCAAGAGATCAACCAATTCCCATACTTGATTTGATCTCATAGACTTCATCTCTTCTTCCATTACTTGCATCCATTTGTCCTTATCATGGCCTATTAGAGCCTCATTTGCATTATTCGGGTCTTTTTCATCTTGTGGAGCAACCATGCAAGCTTCCCTTTCAATGCTAAAATGTCAACAAGGAATGTTTTTCCGATTCATCCGATGTATTGAGGATTGATTCCTCAATTGAGTATTGCTCTCACTTTCTTGCTCGCTTATGAACACATATCCTTTTGAGTGCTTCGAGTATCTGATAAAAACACTCTTCTTGCCTCTAGGACATAACTTGCCGTATTTGTGAGATGGCTCGTGAATGTAAGCAACACAACTCCAAGGTTTTAGAAAACTTAAATCAGGCTTTCAACCTGTGTATAACTCATATGGAGTGGACGTAACTGATTTAGAGGGAACGGGATTAAGTATATAGGCTACAGTCATTAAAGTATCACCCCAAAAGGTGATAGGCATTTTAGCTAAGAAATTTCATTGTCATAGAACAAACTTGTACTTTAATGGAAAGCAACATGAAAATAGAGAAACATGAACGGGAAATGTCATGAAACATAAAATACTGCCAGATACTAACTTAGAATGTAAAAAAGAAAACTAAGAAATGTCAGAAACATTTCCTTATGTTTTCTTTTTTGTTTTCTTGCGGAGCCTAGGCAATGATTCCAAAAGTTCTTCAGACATCTCCATTTCCTTCTTTTGTAGCCATGAGAATACTACCGGATATCCCTTTGGGTTCGGTGGCTTTCTCCAAAGCGCGTTCACTCTCTACCAGGTGGAGTTCATCCCTAAGGTAGTAGTCTTTTGCACTCCCTTCTTATACTCCTCCTTAAGCAACTCTTCAACAAGCTTATCATAGCCCATGATCCCGTCCCTTGCCCAACATGTTCCATGACTTCATTCAACATCATTTTCCAATGTCTTGGAAGTGTTTCATACAACGCATTTGATTTCTCAAAGAAACTCATCGCTGGATAATTGTACCAGATGACATCTTGTATCATGTCGTTGACCTGAATCACGTGAGTCTCTAAGTCGCCCTCTTGCCAACGATAATTCCTTAGGTCATTTCGTATGTCCCTAAGCTTTTCTCATTGTTCAGGCATCCTCGAAACTATGGGAGTTCTCCACTGATCCACCATTGTTCCTACAACACATGCAGAACATTAGGGATTACTCAAAAAGAGGAAACTCACATCAATTAAGGATTACACAAATCCACAATTCAATCAAGGATTACAAAAATCCTGATTTTTTAAAAAAATTTGGTCAACGGTCAAAGGTCAAGTAGTCAAAAGAGTCAACGAATCAACAGATCAAGTCAAACCGGGTCAAAAACCAGATTTAAACGGTCAATGGATTGACAGTGTGGGCCCTGGGCCCACTCGAGCGGGAGTCGGGCTCACGAGCCGTGGCTCACTGATCTGAGCACACGACTAGGCTTACGAGCTCAGGTTGTGGGCCAAGGCTTGTGGGCCTTGGGACCACTAGCTTTGGCCTCAGGCTTTTAGCCGCACGAAGCCCTTTCCTTTAAAAAAAACAATAATTTAAAGGGGCCTCAAGCCCGTGCATGGCCGACATCCGCGTGATGTCAGCCACGCGGGCCTTCGCCCACGTCTGCGTAGGGTAGACGTTAGCATGACGTTGGCCCCACGGACGTGGGTAACTTCCTCACCGGTGACGAGGCTTCTTCGGTGACCTTCTCAACCTCCGTTTGGGATGTGCGACCACCCAAAACGACTGTCTCGCCAAGCACTACCCAAATATTCAAAGAGATTCAACTTTTACCAAAAAAAAAATTCGGAAAAACATAGAAAAGCATTCTGCTCTTCTCTAAACATGCCTTTATCTGAATTTCAATTAATTTAAACAACATCTATATGCTATTTACATGAAGGAGATTAGAAAAACAAGTAGATAGGCTCTGATACCAATGAAGGATTTACTTAAAATCCATAACTTCGAACGAATTAAAAGCAAATTGCAATGGAAATACTTACAAGTTGGCCCAGAAACGAAGAACACTTGTATCACTGATTTGAAGGCACATCACATATTCGAACGTACCTTAATAGCCACAGATTAGATATCGAACTCGTGAGGGAATAATCTGAATGCCCGAGAATAGTAGCGTCTTTCTCTTGCTTCTCTCTCGAAAGCGTTCTCTAATGAACGTACGTTCGTTTGATGGCAATTACCAAAATATCATCTTGCGGTTACTAATATCTATCTCTAAGAAGATAATAACCGCCTTCAGATAATTTAAAAAAAAATGCAGGTTGTGGGCCGTGTTCAGCCCATCTTGGGCGGTCCATCCACAAATGAAACCCAATAGATACATTCACGAGCTATGAGCATTGTGAAGTTGTTATATGAAACATCATGGTAAAACTCCTTGGGAAGCTGTGAAGTGGATCCTCAAATATTTGAAAGGGACAACTGATGTTGGTATAATGTATAAAATGGACACTAATGGTAGTGAGACAATTGGTTATGTGGATCCATATCACACCGATAACTTGGATGATTGTAGTTCTATACCAATGTACTTATTTACGATAGTGGGTGGTACAGTAAGTTGGAAGGCATTCTTACAGGATCACGTTGCCTTGTATTTGATTGAGACAGAGTATATGGCACTAACATTTATAGCAAAGGAGCGATATCTATTACAATATTTGGGCACATTTGTCCAAAAAATCCTAAACTTTTACCAACTTTGCTGATTCAGTCCTAAACTTTTCTTTTCTTTTTTTCTGATTCAGTGCTAAACCTTTTGGAACTTTTTCATTTCAGTACTTCCAGTGACTTTGTGCCTACATGGATGTTTGGTCGGCACCATAAATCTGACGTGGTCGGGCTAGTCTCAGTCAAAGATGCCCTCCTATGCAGCAACATTGTGAGAAAATATTAGGTGGGACTAACTCTACACATTAGCAATGCGTCAGTCCTCCCAACAAGCGACAAGTGGCCGACAGCCCACCCTATCAAATTTCCCTCCCTCTCGTCACTCCCCAAATCGCCTTTACTCTCTATGAAGTTTTATCACCATCTCTCTTCACTATGAACTCTTTATCCCTCTTTTGAACTAAAATACCACGCTCGCTTTTCTTGCTCAACTCCCTCCCTTTCTTTCACGACCCATTTTTGCCTCTGAGAAGGACGATGTTGTTGACTCATTTTTGCGTTGAACAAATCCTTCATAGAGAAAACAACGACCCAAACAAGACAATCCACGACAATGTTATCAGAAAGAGCGTGAACAATCTCCATGGTCGCTCTCTTTCTAGTGCTCTCTTTGGCATGGAACTACAACAACATGGGACAACGTGAGCTGTGGCATGGAACTACAACAACATAAAGTGAGAATAAAAGAAGATAGGAACTGCACATTCCCCTCCAAATTTTAGGAGAATTGCAAGTTCTTAAGGATGCCGCATATTTCTCTATTCACCAATTGCGTAGCATCGATCTCCAAATCAAACGCTTTTCCCTAGTCGCGGGGGAGTTTTGATGGCAAAGGAGGCATTGATCCAGCTTTCCTGCCTTAATCGAATAAATGAGTTTTCAATTTTTCACAAATGTCCCCCAATTTGAGTCTTAAGTTGTGCATGATAATAGGCCACACACTCGGCCAACGATGCTCTCATGCATAGCAACATTGCAAGAAAATATTGGGGCACTGACCACCCAACGTGTATTACGTGGCGGACGAGCCCACCCTATTAGATTTCTTTCCCTCCCCGTCACTCCCCAGATCGCCGTTACTCTTCGTGAATTTTTCTTACCATCTCTCTTCACTGAGAACTCCTTATCACTCTTTTGAACCCAAATACTGCGCTTGCTCTTCTCGTTTAGCTCTGTCCCTCCCTCCCTTTTATGACCCCTTTTTGCCTCCAATAAGAATGATGTTGTTGCCTCATTTTCGCATTGAACAAATCCATCAAAGAGAATACAGTGACCCGATCAAGACAATCCATGAAAATGTTATTAGGAAGAGTGTGAACAATTTACATAACTGTCGAAAATTGGACTAAAGTTGGTCATTCTCTTGCTCTCTTTCTTGTGCTTTCTCTTTGGATTGAGCTGTGGTATGGAACTATGACAACATAAAGTGAGAATAAAAGAAGATAGGAACTACACATTACCCTCGATACTTTAGGAGAATCGCACGTTCTTAAGGACACCACACATTTCTCTATTCACCAATTGCGTAGCATCGATCTCGAGATCAAACGCTTTTTCCTAGTCGCGATGGAGTTTTGGTAGTGAATGAGATGTTGATTAAGCTCTGCCGCCTTAACTGAATAAACGAGCCTTGAATTTTTGGCAAATGTCCCCCAATCCAAGTCTCAAGTTGTGCATGATTACCGGCCATATACTTAGTCAAAGATGTCATACTACGTAGCAACATTGCAAGAAACTATTGGCTGGGACTGACAACCCAACACGCGAGACGTGGCGGACAGGCCCACCCTATCAGATTTCTGTCCCTCCCATCACTCCCCAGATTGCCGTTACTCTCCATGAAGTTTCTCATTGTCTCTCTTCATTATGAACTCCTTATCCCACTTTTGAACCAAAATACCACACTCACTCTTCTCGTTTAGCTCCATCCCTCCCTTTCATGAGCCTTTTTTGCCTCTGATAAGGATGATGTTGTTGCCTCATTTTCGCGTGAACAAATCCTTCATAGAGAAAGCATCGACCCGAGCAAGACAATCCACAACAATGTTACAACGAAGAGCGTGAACAATCTCCATAAATATCGAAATTTGGACTAAAATTGGTCGCTCTCTTGCTCTCTTTCGAGTGCTCTCTCTTTAAATTGAGTCGTGGCATGGAACTACGACAACATAAAGCAAGAATAAAAGAAGATATGAACTACACATTCCCCTCCAAATTTTAGGAGAATCGCGTGTTCTTAAGGACTCCGCATATTTTTCTGTTCACCAATTGCGTAGCATCGATCTCCAGATCAAACGTTTTTCTCGAGTCGCGGGGGAGTTTTTGTGGTGAAGGATGCATTGATCTAACTCTGCCACTTTATTCGAATAAATGAGCCTTGGATGTTTAGCAAATGTCCCCCAATCTGAGTCTCAAGTTGTGCATGATAATAGGCCACACACTTGGTCAAAGATTACGAGAAAAATATTGGGTGGGACTGACCACCCAATGCGCGACACATGGCAGACTACCTGACCCTATCATATTTATCTCCCTCTCGTCACTCTCAAGGTTGTTGTTACTCTTCGTTTTCTCACCGTCTCTCTTCACTATGACCTCCTTCTCCCTCTTTTGAACCAAAATACTGCACTTGTTCTTCTCACTTAACTCCTTCCCTCCCTCCTTTTCGGGAACCCTTTTGCCTCCGACAATGACAATGTTGTTGCCTCATTTTTGTGTTGAACAAATCCTTCATAAAGAAAGCAACGAGCCGAGCATGACAATCCACAACAATGTTATCAAGAAGAGCATGAACAATCTCCTTAACTGTCAAAATTAGGACTAAAATTGATCGCTCTCTTGCTCTCTTTCCAGTGCTCTTTCTTTGGATTGAGCTGTGGCATGGAACTGCGACAACATAAAGCGAGAATAAAAGAAGATAGGAACGGCATATTCCCCTCAATTTTTTTGGAGAATTGCACGTTCTTAAGGACGCTGCACATTTTCTATTCGCCAATTGTGTAGTATCGATCTCCAGATAAAATGTTTTTCCCTAGCTACGGGGGAGTTTTGGTGGCAAAGGAGGCATGGATCCAACTCTACCGCCTTAACCGAATCAACGAGCCTTGAATTTTTGGGATACGTCCCCTAATCAATCCAAGTCTCAAGTTATGCCCTCCTGCGTAGCAACATTGTAACAAAATATTAGGTGGGATTGACAACCCAACGCATGACACATGGCGAATGGGCCCACCCTATCTGATTTCTCACCCTCCTGTCACTCCCCAAATCACTGTTACCCTCTGTGAAGTTTTATCACCATCTCTCTTCACTATGAACTCCTTACCCCTCTTGTCATGCCCGGAACCTCGAGCGCGTGCACATCCCACAATGGTCGACTAAAAATGCAACGTTCCCAAGTAGCATCGCCGACCCAAACTTTTATGCACATGCGGAAGCATAATAAACAATCCCCGACAACAATCAACTTGGAATAAGAAAGCAAGACAATCAAATTACACAAAACACATCTCATAAAATAATCCCGAGTTTAAATACAAAAGACTAAACCAAAAGAAAGGTTTATCTAACTCCGGGATCTACAACCACTAGCTCCATGTCCACCAAAAAGGCATGCTCCAAAAACTATCGCCTATGGGACACCATGACGTATGTGCTGTACCCCCATCTAAGTACCTGAAAAATAGTTCATCAAGTCAACTCTCCAAACCCTGATTAGGAAGAAATCCATCCAAGGATAACATATTCATACAAACAAATCGAGGTCCGGAAACTGTCAGACTATCTAAGGTTTGAGACGATATAACGTCTAAGACGATGTAATGTCTGAGACCATGTAACGTCTGGAGACGTTCAAACTCCACACTTCACGTACATAAGCATATAGCACACATATGTAACCACTGAAACACTTCACATTAGACATCATAAACTCATAAAAGTCTCGATTATAAGGCCAAACCGTTATGACATGTCTCATACCATGTCACACAATTTCGTCCCACAATCAATCACAACATATAAACAGTTCAATCCATACTCAATAAACAAGCTCATGGTTGTAGCAATGTCTCACATAGAATCATCTTATCGTATAGCACTTAGTTCTTGACCGCATATGACAGAAGTACAAGGTTCTAGAGGTGGCCCCCATTGCGTGGTACATAGTCCTTGCCCAGAACATAACTTATTGCATAGCACTTCGTCCCTGCCTATACATGTTGGTGGTACAAGGTTCTAGTGGTAGCTCATACAATATTTGGTACAAGGTTCTAGAGGAGATTCCCACAAAGTATACGTTATCGTGTGGCACTTAGTTCTTGCCCAGAAAGCAATAGTATCAAGTTCTAGAGGTAGCCCCCACAAAGTATATGTTATTGTGTAGCACTTAGTCCTATACTTGCTCGTCATGCATTTGAATTTTTCACACAACCCATCGCCTTTCAACAATCATTACATCATCACATATGATCTTTCATCAGTCATCACATATCCTCTTTCATCAGTCATCACATATTCATTTTCGTCAGTCACCACATATTCACATACCACTCAGCCAACATCAAGGAGGTCAATCATCCGGCCTTGCTGCACACGTTCCATATCGTGCCAACTCAGCTAAATGTAAAACCACCCTAACTGGCAAAACAAGTCACTTGCGTGTCTCCACATCTAAATCCAGAAACATAATCAAACGAGTTCGTAAAATCCTCAAATTTGAATATGTCATAAAGGATACATAAACAACATTTTTCATGAAGATACCTTGACACAAATCCTTCTGGATTAAGAGCAATAAATTGCTCAAACTGTTACAAAAACTGATGCAGTTTTCAGAATTCACGTACTCCAGAATCAATTTGGTTCAAAATCAAAAACTCATCTGTATCTGAAATTCGACTATGTTAAAGTACAAGATGTGGTAAACAATTTCCGTGAAAGAACTCTTTTAAAATCCGAACTCCAAGAGTCAATAAAAATTCATATATCATCAAAAGGTCATAGGTTCCAACATAACCAGAGATTCTGTTTTGTTACAAACGAAGTTAACATAAATCCCTTGTAAATCCATAAAATCTTGGGTAAAATATTGTCATAGTTGAAGATGTTTAAAACACTTTTCATGAAGGAACTAACTTCATGATCTCATCACATCTCATTCCACCAAATCAGCAAACAACAACAATTCAGTAAACATATACCAAAGAAATCATATGTTCTGAACTAAACTACTGTCACTTGTGCTAATTTAATCTAACACTCAACTTATCAAGCTGATCAATACTAATCTAACCCTCTAAGTGTAATCGCAACCTAAGAAGGGTTTGGATAGTTGACTCACCTGATTAGTAAACCGACAAGACCATGACGACGGTGGCGCGAAAGCTACTACAACTCACGTTTACTTCAACTCTAAAAAAGGCACAAATGTTGCTGAAAAAGGATTGTGTGTTGCTTCCTAAGTTGCTGGTTTGAGAGCAACGTATCTCAGCTGGATGATAAAAGGTGATAAGAAGTGAAAAATATCTAGGATAAGCTGAAGTAGAACCAGCTGTATGTGGGGGACAAACAGCCTTGAAAAGTCAAACCAAAATATCTAAATACTTGAGTACTTGCCCCATAGGTCTTATACTTTATCCAATAGCAATTTTCCCTTCTAAAACTTCTTCAACAAGCTAAGTATGAAGGCTATAATGCAGCAGCCCCTCATACCTATGAATTTACACCCATTCACCTCAAGTCACATTCAACTTCCCATTGATTCAACTTATACCTATTCTACAAAATATTATCTTTAAGAGGTGTTGAAATTCAAGATGTCACAACTCTTCCCCTCTTATAAAAATTTCGTCCTCGAAATTTAAACCATTACACTCCTTCCTTAAATAGGTGGGGGTATTGTTGCCTCATTGTTTCCTCACTCTCCCAAGTGGCTCTTTTTGTCCCATGATATTGCCAAACTAGTTTCACTAAGGAGATCGTCTTGGTACGCAGCACTTGTTCCTTTCGATCCATAATATGAACTGGTCTTTCTACATAAGATACTCTGTCATCCACATCTAGTTCTTCAAAATTCAGCACATGAGTCGAGTCAGGTTCATACTTTCTCAACATAGACACATGAAAGGCATCATGTACTTGTGCTAGTCTTAGTGACAATGCCAAACGATATGCCAAAGTCCCTATTCTCTCCAGAATCTCAAAAGGATCAACATACCTTGGACTTAACTTCAATTTCTTCCCAAAGCATGAGTACCCCTCATTGGTGACACCTTCAGAAAGACATGCTCACCAACTTGGAACTCTAATGGTCTTCGATGCTTATTTGCATAACTCTTTTGGCGACTTTGGGCTGTCTTTAGTCTCTCACGTATGATGGTGATAGTATCTACTGGCTACCGAACTAACTCTAGGCCTGTTATCTTTCTTTCTCTAACTTCATCCTAACAAATTGGAGTTCTACACGTTCTACCATACAATGCCTCAAATGGTGCCATCCGAATACTTTGTTGATAGCTATTGTTGTAGGCAAACTCCATTAGATGAAGCTGTTCCTCTCAGCTTCCTTTGAAGTCCAATACACATGCTCTCAACATATCCTCGAGAGTCTGAATTGTCCTCTCAAACTGTCCATCAATTTGAGGATGATAGGCAATGTTGTACTGCAGCTTTGTTCTTAAGGCAGTCTGTAAACTCTTCCAAAAGGTTGTTGTAAATTTTAGATCTCGATCAGACGTAATGGTCATCGGTACTCCATGTAAATGCACTATTTGGCACACATACAACCCAACATATCTATCCAATGCATAGTCCTTTCTCACAGCAATGAAGTGAGCAGATTTTGTCAGTCTGTCAAACATAACCTAGATAGAATCATTACCTCATCGACTCCTTGGTAAGCCCATCACAAAGTCCATTGTGATATGTTCCCATTTTCACTTGGGAATCTCAAGAGGTTGCAACAATCCTCTTGGCTTACAATGTTGTGCTTTCACTTGCTGGCACGTCAAACGCTTGGCGACATGCTTGGCGATATCCACCTTCATACCAGTCCACCAATAGTGTTGGCGTAGATTCTAGCACATCTCTGTACTCCCTGGATGAATGTTGTAGCTACTACGATGAGCTTCTAACAATATCTCTTGCTTTACATCGTCAGGTACACACAATCGTTCACGAAATTTCAGTATCCATCTTCCGAAACATGAAAGTCATCCTTTCTTCTTTCTGCATCTTCTTGCATAATCTTTTGGATCTCAGGGTCTGTCAACTGCAACTTCTTGATCTTTGTCTGTACTTCTAGTTCAATTCGAAGGGTAGCCATAAAGTTTGAAAGGTGGCCTACCTCAAATTTGAAAACAGAATCTCGAGCTCCCTCAAGTAAGATCCATTCATGTATCATCATGTGTGCGATTGATGACTTTCAACTCAATGCATCTGCGACTTTGTCAGCTTTCCCGGGGTGATACAGAATGTCACAATCATAGTCCTTGTCCAATGTCGTTGTCTCATATTCAACTCCTTTTGAGAGAATAAATACTTGAGACTTTGATGGTCTATAAAGATCTGAAACTTTTCTCCACACAAATAGTGTCTCCAAATATCCAGAGCAAATATAATTGCTGCAAGTTCTAAATCATGCATTGGATAGTTCAACTCATGAGGTCTCAGCTGACGAGACGCGTATGCAACAACTCTGCCATGTTGCATTAACACACAACCTAGTCCTTTGAATAAAGCATCACTATATATCTCATATCATCTAGGTCCAGACGGAATTATCAAAACAGGTGTAGTAGTCAGCTTTTGCTTAAGCTCTTGGAAACTACTATCGTACTTATCCGTTCATACAAACTTCTCTTCCTTCTTTAGCAATCGAGTTAATGGCATGGCTATTGATGAGAATCCTTCAACGAATCGTCCATAATAACCTGCCAATCCTAAGAAGCTTATAACTTCTGTCACTGTCGACGGTCTTGGCCAATTGATCACAGCTTCAATCTTAGTCAGATCCACAGAATTCCCTTCACCTGAAATCACATGTCCTAAGAAAGTTACACGAGTTAACAAAAACTCGCACCTACTTAACTTAACATACAGCCCATGCTATCGTAAAGTCTGAAGCACTATCGTCAAATGTCTTTCGTGCTCATTTGGACTTCTCGAGTACACTAGGATGTCATCAATGAACACAATCACAAACTGATCCAAATACTCCTTGAATACTCGATTCATTAGATCCATGAAAGCGGCTGAGGCGTTGGTTACACCAAACGGCATCACGGTAAACTCATAATGATCGTAAAGCGTACGAAACGCGATCTTTGGTATGTCTTCCTTTCTTATTCTTAGCTGATGATACCCGGTCCTTAGACCGATTTTTGAAAATATAATGCACCTTGCAACTGATCAAACATGTCATCAGTCCTTGGTAACAAATACTTGTTCTTGATCGTTACTTGATTGAGTTGCCTATAATCAATGCAAAGACGTAATGAACCATCTTTCATCTTCACAAACAAGACTAGTGCTCCCCAAGGTGATGTACTAGGACGTATGAATCCCTTATCCAATAACTCTTGCATCTGCACCTTCAGTTCTTTTAGTTTTGACAACACCATACGATAAGGAGCCTTAGAAATTGGCTCTGTTCCAAGGGCTAATTCAATCACGAACTCAATCTCCCTTTTTAGGGGCAGACCAAATAATTCCTTTGGAAACACATCAGCGAACTCTTTTACTATTGCAATGTTTTCCAACTTCGGCTTCTCAATGGTTGTATCCACAACTATTGCCAAGTAACCTTGGCAACCCCCGCTTAACAAACGGGTTGCCTCAAGCGACGAGATTAAAGTAATTGATGGTCCTCCTCGACTTCCAATGAACTTGAAACTTTCACCTACTAACGGGTTCAACTGAATCGCCTTATGATAACAATCCATAGAAGCTCGCTGCTTGGTGAGCCAGTCCATGCCAATTATCACATCAAAATCAGGACTATCAAATCTATCTTTCCCTCTCACTCACCAACAACTAACTTGCAATCAGGACAGTCTACTACAGACAACATATTATTCTCCAATGGAGTAGAAATACTCATTTCTGACTCCAAACATTCAGGACTCAATCCTACCAACTTAACATACTGCTCAGCAATAAACGAATGAGTAGCTCCAGGATCAAATAAAGCATAGGCAGCATGGTCGTTCAGTGAGACCATTCATTTGACAACTTCTGGCGAGTCCTCTACCTCACGTCGAGTGACGGCATACACCCTTCCTTGTGCTGGAGGTCGATTCAAATCACTTTGTGATGCATATCCTCTATTCTGACCCATTGGTGGTGGTGGTGGCAGTTGTGGTCCCTTCTGCCAATGTGGACAATTCTTGATCTGGTGACCATGTTGGCCACATTTAAAACAAGTTCCCATCCTAGTAAGACATTGAGCTGAACCAAGCCTTTTTCCACAGAAATGACACATGCCGTTGAGCTAGACATTGTCTTTCTATTCACATCCTTTCTATTAGTTGGAATGTAATACTTTCCTCCAGTCATCGGCTTCTTCCCAAATTGATTTCTATCCTTATTCGACTCGAATCTCGACCCATATGCGGCGGCTCGCTCGTTCAGGTTCCTTTCTATCAGATGTGCCCATTCATATAAGTCATTGTAACTTTTCAGATTGAATGGCACCAACGGGTCCTTCAGTTCCGGTCTAAGTCCATCCTGGAATCTCCTTACTCGATCTACTGGATCTTCGATCAATCTTGGCGCATATTGAGATAACTCTGCAAACTTTGCTTCGTACTGGTCTACAGACATTACACCTTGACGAAGACTTTGAAATTATGCCATCTTTTGTTCCCTGACAGATTCAGAAAAATATTTGCCATTAAACACTTCCACAAAGGCGTTCCACTTCGGAGCTACACGCTTAGGGAATACTCTTCCTTTGGTGGCCCTCCACCATGTACTTGCATTACCCTGCAATTGATAGACTACAATGACCACTTTCTTTTCCTCTGAGCACTTCAACAACGCAAAAGCTTTCTCCAATTCTAGACTCCAAAGGGTTGCAACCTTAGGATCTCCTGCTCCTATTTCGGTGGTTTCAACTTCAAAAACTGTTCGACAAGCTTGTGCATTTGTCGTTCAGCCATCACATTCCCAGATGGAATTTCAGCAGGTGCGGCAGCAGCGGCGGCAGCTTGATTCTGGCTTGCTACCCCATCAAATTTCCCACAGTCTCAAGCGCTTGAATGATCCCATCAATTCTAGGATCACTTCTGTGAAGGAACTCTTTTGAAATTCGAACTCTAAGAGTCGATAAAAATTCATAGATCCTCAAAATATCATAGGTTCCAGCAAAAATAGAGATTTTGTTTTGTTACAAACGAAGTTAATATAAATCCTTTTTTAAATCCATAAAATCTCGGATAAAATATATGTCATAGTTGAAGATGTTTAAAACACTTTTCATGAAGGAACCTCATTCCACCAAATTAGCAAACTGCAACAGTTCAATAAACATATACCAAAGAAATCCTCTGTTCTGAACTAAACTACTGTCGCTTGTGCTAATCCAACCTAACACTCAACTTATCAAGATGATCAACACTCATCTAACCCTCTAAGAGTAATCGCAACCTAAGAAGGGTTTGAATAGTTCACACACCTGATCAGTAAACTGACAAGTCAACGACGACGGTGGTGCGAAAGCGACTACAACTCACGTTTACTTCAACTCTAAAAGAGGCTCAGATGATGTTGAAAAAGCCTTGTGTGTTGCTTCCTGAGTTGCTGGTTTGAGAGCAATGTATCTCAGCTGGATGATAGAAGGTGATAAGAAGTGAAAAATATCTAGGATAAGCTAAAGTAGAACCAGCTGTATATGAGGGGCAAACAGCCTTAAAAAGTCAAACCAAAATATCTAAACACTTGAGTACTTGCCCCATAAGTCTTATACTCTATCCAATAGCAATTTTCCCCTCTAAAATTTCTCCAACAAGCCAAGTATGAAGGTTATAAGATTTCTCCAGCAGCCTCTCATACCAACGAATTTGCACCCATTCACCTCAAGTCACATTCAACTTCTCATTGATTCAAATTATACCTATTCTGCAAAATATTATCTTTGAAAGATGATGAAAATCAGGATATCACACCTCTTTTGAACCAAAATACCGCACTTGCTCTTCTCGTTCAGCTCTGTACCCTCTTCACTTTCATGACCCCTTTTTGCCTCTAATAAGAACGATGTCGTTGCATCATTTTCGCGTTGAACAAATCCTTCATCGAGAAAGCAGTGACCCGAGCAAGACAATCCACGACAATGTTGTAAGGATAAGCTTGAACAATCTCCATAACTATTGAAAATTGGACTAAAACTGGTTGCTCTCTTGCTCTATTTCTAGTGCTCTTTCTTTGGGTTGAGATGTTGCATGGAACTGGGATAACATAATGCAAGAATAAAATAAGATAGGAACTGCAAAGTCCCCTCCAAAGTTTAGGACAATCGCATGTTCTTAAGGACTCCCCACATTTTTTTTTGTTTGCTAATTGCGTAGCATCGATCTCCAGATCAAACGCTTTTCCCGAGTCATGCGGGAGTTTTTGTGGCAAAGGAGGCGTTGATCCAGCTCTGCCACTTTGCCCAAATAAATGAGCCCTGGATGTTTGTTAGATGTCCCTCACTTAAAGTCTCAAGTTGTGCACAATAACCGGCCGTACACTCGGTCAAATATGCCCTCATGCGCAGCAAGATTGCAAGAAAAATATTGAGTGGGCTAATTACCCAACATGCGACACATGGCGGATGACCTTATCTTGTCAGATTTCTCTCCTTCTCGTCACTCTCTAGATTGCCCGTTACTCTCCATGAAGCTTTTTTACCGTCTCTCTTCACTGTGAACTCCCTCTCCCTCTTTTCAACCAAAATACTACACATGCTCTTCTCGGACAGCTCCTTCCCTTTCACGACCCTTTTCCCCTCTAATAAGGACAATGTCTTTGCCTTATTTTCGCCCTAAACAAATCCTTCATAGAGAAAGCAACGACGCAAGCAAGACAGTCCACGACAATGTTATCAAGAAGAGCATGAACAGTCTCCATAATTGTTGAAAATTGGATTAAAATTGGTCGTTCTCTTGCTCTCTTTCTAGTGCTCTCTCTTTGGATTGCGCTGTGGCATGGAACTGCGACAACATAGAGCGAGAATAAAAGAAGATAGGAACTGTACATTCCCCTTGAAAGTTTGGGAGAATTGCACGTTCTTAAGGACACCGCACATTTCTCTATTCGCCAATTGCATAGAATCGATTGATTTCATTCCTTCACCTCAACTTACTAGCTATCCTTCCCAGGTTGAAATTTTCACAGAGGTTTATTGATAAATTAACCAAAGGACCCAAACACTAAAACCACATAGAAAAATTGAAAATTTCTCTTTTCTGTTAATTCGGCTAGGAACAGCCAAATCCCCTACAAGCCATCGCAAATGATGGGATTTACTCACCAAAGCGGTACTCGAGATGGTGTCATCCTGCGCTCGAGCTCCATACGCACAAGAAGCGAAATGAACCCACTCCACCAAACAAAACTCGACTAAGAACAAAAAAATTCTGGACACTGACCTCGTGAGAATCTAGAATAATCTGGAGAAGATCTATGGGAAGCAGACGGGTTTCTTCCTAGCTGGTGGTGGTGCGGTTGGCCGTTGCCAAGCTTTAGGTCTTCCCTCCGCAGGTAAAGAAGAGGGAAAAATCCTAGTGTAAGAAAGGTCAAGTAAAAGGGGAATATGGGCAGAATGAGAAAAAGAAGAAGAGAAAATCAGAAAGAAACCATTGTTATTAAAGACAGTTTACTTTATGACTCCGCCGAAGGTTCTTGCTTGTATAACAGACAATGCAACGCATCCTTGCAGTCCCCCCAACTGGGGTTTTGGATAGAGATACACAGACAAGTCTAACCATTTTTCTCTTGATCATAAATTTCATTCCTTTACCTCTACCCATCCTTCGCGGGGCGAAATTGTAGAGATTTTCTTACAAAAACAAAGGACGCAAATAGTAAAACAACATATGAAAATCGGGAAAGAAGCAGATTGTCACAAATCTCAAGTTCTTTACGTGAGTTTCCTTTGATGGGTCATAGTCGAAACATCTAATGGCACCGCAAGAGATGGGAGTTGCCCACCCAAAGTGCTATTCGCGATGATTTCATCTTATACTCAAGTGTCTTACAAACAAGAAGCGAGCTGAACACACTGCATCAAAACTTGACCGCCAACGAAGGATTAGGACACTAACCTCATCAAACTCCGCGGGCGTTGCTCGCGGGACTTCTTTTAGGCCTTCTTTAGAGTAGTGCAGCAGAGAGAAGAGGGAAAATTCCTTATATTTTTCTTTTCCTTTTTTGGGGGTTGAAAAGAAAATTCGAAAAGCTAAATCAAAAGGGAAAAAATAAAATAAAATAAAAGAGACAGTCTAGGAAAGAAAAAAAAAGCCACCTAAAACCCTAAGACATCTCAAAAGTCCTTCATTTTTATTTTGCAACATTGACATACCGTGATTTGGTTCAAATAAAGAGCACTCAGCTTCATTTATCCCTATTAATATTTGTGTGACCAAATCGAAATGGCGTTTTCATATGAGCATCTTAGGACAAACTGTCACGCCCCGAGACCGATACACATGCACAGCCCTGCAATAATGTCTTTCCTTGGTCCAAAGTCAGTCACGGTCCTTGTTAAAAATTAGAGTAGGCACACAAAAGTGTAATAATATACATTCCCAAATTTTTCGTCCAACTGGAGCGTATACATACCCATGCACATACTGACCTAGTATACCCAGATATTGTACAATTATAAAACCGAGTCACATAGACCAACCGAGACCATCTATCCTATGGATCTATAACTGTGCCACCGGGTTGGTCGCCGTAACCCAAATCCGGATGCCAATAATCAAACACCCTTGTTGGGTGCCTCATGCTGCCCCTAGTGGAAGACTAGTGGGCCTCCGATCTCACCCTCGTAGCGTTCCCAATACTAGTGATTGACCCACCTTCTGAGTAGGGGGTTCCATTCTCAGAGGGTAGTCTCATGTTTTTCTGCTACTCTTTCAGAGGCGGTTTCAACCTTGTCGATGATTCATCCCTAGTCTACGGGTTTGGGAGGGGGTTCCGCCAACTGTAGCTGTTGGTCAAACTCCTAGTGCCAACCCATCACCATGTCATGCACAGCTTGCATTGGTCCGTCGTCCACCACTTCCTCTTCTGGCTCCTCCGGCACTGGTCCTTCCTTTTCAATCTCCTCTTCCTCCAACTCCTCCTCTTCGAGCTCTTCTTCCTCCCAATCTTCCTCTCCTAGCTCTTCTTCCTCTAGTTCTACTTCTTCTTGATCCTCCTCTCCAAGCTCTTCTAATGGCAGGTCATCTTCGTTAGTGTCATCTTCCAACACCTCTTCCTCGAACTCCACGTTATTCTCAGGGTCCATTATTGATACCTGGGGGAAAGGTTGGGTGGTGGGGTGAGATACTAATTATCTCAGCAAGTTAACTCCCTATCCCACAACTAGGTTTACCTCGGCCCTAGGGTCTCTAATTTGTCTCTAAACATGCTCCTACGCTCAACATCGATCCCCAAATCTCCTAGTCCGTCACTCAAGTCCAGTCTAAGCCCAAGTCCCGTCAATCTAAACTAATCACGTAGTCTAAACGAACAATCAATTGCAATAATAAAATAATACTAAACTTTAAATAAATAAATGTTGTAAATAAATAATAAAATTTCAGTAATTAAATAAATAATCTGCATGTCTAAAGAAACTAACTAAAGCCGTCTAAAATTGGCTTATAGTCCAACACGTTCCTCAACATCTGAACCTTACCTTCGCAAATCAACAAACTCGGCTAAACATTCCTAATTAATCACCAGACAATGTTAATAATAAAACTAGGCTAAAAAATAATAATTAGTAATTAATAAATTTAATAACAGCACTAATGATAATAATATTACTAAACATGCAATAATAATCAATTAATAATATTATTAGCATTAAAATAATAATACAATAATTATAATAATAAAATAATGAATGATATTAACTAGTGCACACGTATGCCTAAGAGCGATTTAGGAAATTCCCTCACCTTGGCAATTTCAAAATCACACGACGGTCCGTGGAACAGTTTCTCTTTTTCCTTTTCCTTTTTCTTTCTTCTTTTCTTCTCTTCCCTCGTCGCGGGCCGAGAAGCTTACTGTCGCGGGTCTAGGCTGAACAAAGCCCACGAGCTAAGCCCAATACACGAGGCCCACCTACAGACCCGATTCATCAAACGGGTCAAACTTGGATTGAGCGTGCCTCGCTCGAACTTCCTTCGATTCGTTTGCACACATGCAAAACCGAGACTCGAAACCTTAGGGGTTTTGTAGAGGACTCCCATACGAGTCCAACGACACCAACCACGGCGGTTGAGGTGGTCGGAGGAGGGAGAAATCAGACTCCAAAGAAAGATGGGCGGCGATTCGGTCGACGGGGGAGAGGACCAACAAAACTTACTTCAATCCGTCCATCCAAGACCAAATCAGACCAATCCAACTCCTAATCTACCCTTTAAAACATCATACGAGTCTAATGGAAGCTTCAATTGAGAGTGGGTAGGTCCCAAATGATGGATTGGAAAATCTAGGGTTCGGTTTTGTGAAAATTGGGGCAAACAAGTTCAATCCTCAAATCAACCAAATCCAGACCAAATCAAACGAAATCAAAGGCTAATATAGGGTTTAACTAAGTCTACAAACCCATTGGAACCAACGAATCAAGCTAAAGATCGAAGAAAGTGAAGCAAAATGCGATTTACAGCTTGAAGACTTACCAGCCAAAACAGGGGAGGCAAGCCGCAGGGAGGGTAGGTTTCGGGGCTACTGGCGGCGGAGGAGGACGAATCGTCGACGGCAGTCAGTGGCTGCTTGAAGAGCGTGTCTCTACGATTCCAATGGCACCAACCATGTCTCAAAAGGAGATTCGAGGTGAGAGAAAAGTGACTTCAAAGAGGGCTAGGCGGGCGGATGAAAAACAAAGCAAGGAGGCGTGCGGGGGAAGTTTCGCCGCCGTTCACGACCCACGGCGAGCCCTCATTGGCTGAGGTCACTTCCGGCCGGTTCCCCAGGGCTACTGCAGCAAACCCTGAGCGAATGGCTGGCCGTCTCGCCGGCATGGGACTCGCTCGGTGTGCTTCCGAACCGGCGGCCAAGCAGAGCAAAACAGAGGAGAGAGGGGACTGTGGGCGTAGGCTGGGATGCAGGCGACGTGCCGGGCGCTAGGCCGAGCGCGGCTGGGCACGGCCCACGCATGGCCTGACACAAGTTGGGAGAAGGCTGGGCTGTGCCCCCTTGCGGCTTGGTCCACCAAAATTCGAATTTTCTTACTTTTAATAGTTAAATCAAATTTTAATTAAAAACATTTAAAATACTCCTAAAAATTAATTAACATTCCTAAAAATTTCCAAAAAAAAACACAAATGCTTATTAAAACCAAAAATCATATTTTTAAGCCAATTTTCCATAAAATTGAATTTTCGGCAACCTCAAGATTTATTTCTCAAAATTTCACCCTTTAATTTTAATTTTGCTCAAAATTTCATAAAATTTCTTTTTAATTCTAAATTCGCGTCCGAAACTTAATTTCCAACTTAGATGGTCTAGCTACGCAAATATGCGGCTGTTACACAAACATATCATCTTTGGTCATTCGCAAGAGACACTTTGGGCAAAAAGAAAAAAGAGAAAGGAGAAAAAGGGTAATCTTAGAAAATCATGTCCATAATTGTGCATGCATAATCATGTCGCTTTTGTCCTTTCCCGGTTATGTCTCGCCAATCTATCTTTGGGCCCCATTAGGAATTTACAACTATAAAAATATACATATAAATGATTAAGTGTAATAGAAGTCCTAAAACTTCTCATGAAAGTGCATTTAAATATTAAAACTTACAAATAACGATGACATAAATAATTTTAAATAATTTTGTAATTTTTGTTTGTATTTATTCTTTGATAGTGGTCGGCCACTACCCACTACCCACAAGTGATGGCTGGAGAGGGAAAACCTCGCCTAGGCGAGGGCGAGGACTAGCGCTAGCCCTAGGTTAAGGACACCCTAGCCTAGGTGAGAATTGACCTTGCTTCCTGCTTGATTGAAGGCAATCACCAACAAGCGTTTCTCTCACCAAATTTGGTTAGGTCGCCCCTCAATAGATCTAGCAAGAGGGGGATTGTCTATGTAATGGTGGGTCATACCATGTAGGATGTCAATGACTTTCAGCCAAAATTAACTGAATTAACTACATTAGTATATCGTCAAAAAATTTAGAACTCAATTGGTCAAATTGAAAGATTTATGACTGAATTGATATAAGTACAATAGAATTAGGATTTTTTTGATATCTTCCTTGTCCGAACATGACATGACAGAGATCTTACCAGGAAGATGCAGCATGATGTGGGGTTGGCCCTTGCATGGCTTGTCTGCAGAAGAAGTCGGTTGTGTTGGGACCGAGGGTGTCGCCCCCTCGCATGGTTTGGACCGTCTATGTTGTGACTGCAGCAACTTAAGGCTCATGTCTTATGAATATATTTAGGCTGGTGGATTGGTTGTTTTGATCACAGAATTTTGATATTCGATCGTGTCATGTGATTATGCGAAAGGATTCGCGATACGACAGTTTTTTCCTCGCATCAATTGATGAGAGTAAATTGTTAGTGTCGACCCGAGACTTGAGGCCCTGTTTGGTTCAGGCTAATACATAGGGCTTCGGTCTGGGTCATTGACAGGTGTCCTTTGCTAGCCATAAGGAGAGGGAAAGTGATGTCTGATGGAATTTCTTTTACGGGAGGAGACTTTTGCTTGAAGTCTGTTCATGAGATCTGTGAGGGAAGAATGCTTAATGAATCCACGGTGGTCCTGGATTTGGAAAACGAAGACACCTTCCCAGGATCAGTCATTTTATCTGGCCAAGTTTGCACGATAGCATTGTTGTCAATGATGTTGCATTAAAAGAACTTATTGTCCAAACAACTTGTCTCAGATGCAGTAAGGAAGCCGAGCTGAGACCATCGACCATCTTTTTTGCGAGCTTGCCTGATTGCCAGGGAATTTTTTGAATAAGTTAAGACTTCCTGCCACCCTGAGAAAACTCCTTTCACAAGAATATGCAGGATAGGATTCACGAAGACAATCAGATATGGTTCGATTTCAGAGGCCGAAATTCCAATGGGGGAATGCTCTTCCACGTGGAGCTTTGGTGCCTCTGAATCGAAAGAAACGATTTTTATTAAAGACGTTTTCCTTTAATGATTCCGCCGGTGGTACTTGGTTGTACAGCAGACAATGGAACTTGACTTGGCTGCTCTGATGTGATTCAGGTATCCACCGGGAAAAAGAAGAAGGGAAATACGGTTGACCTCCTGTTGTACCACGTATGACATGAGCAGATTGCCACCAGTCGGCCCCCACAAGTTGACCCATCTCAGCCCAGTAGCTTTTTTTTTTTTTCATAAGCAACCGCCGGATCGACCAAACCTCCATGCAAGAAACCTGGAAATGGGTTCTCTGAGAAATGGAGCGGAGAGAGAAGTGGCCAGAGAAGAGGAAGGAGAGCCAATTCTGAAGGAGCAAAACTAGAGGTTCTGCATGTTCCCCATTCGGTATAAGCCACTCTGGGAGATGTACAAGAAGGCTCAAGCCAGTTTCTGGACTGGTACTTCCCTGCAATTCTCGTTTTTTTTTTTTTTGTAATTGCGCAAATGTGTTTATGTATTTCTTGCTCTGTTTCATGAAGTGTGATTCCTTCCTTCGTATCTAATTAGAGTGATATGCTTAAATGCAGTATAATTCTTATGAAGAAATCATAAGAAGTTTCGAGAATTGCCTTCTGTTTCATTACTTGAGTTCATTCCGATATTCATTTAGATAGTGCTCGCTAGGTTTCGGGGATATTTTATTCTGTGCTTTATCAGGCGCTGACTTGTTGCTGTGTACTTTTGGGCTCTCTTGGTTGCTCTGTAGAGGGGACTCAAAGTTTTGCCCATTTTTAAGGAAGTCATTAGTCGGAGGGTGTCAACCGATCAATAAAAATGTAACTTGGCCTATATTTTTAATTTATAAAGTAATCCTACATTATGGACTACTAAGGAATTGGATTCGTTGTCTGATCATGTATGTGTCCTATTTTAGTGTCAAGGACTTTCCATATATTTTTTTGGGAGAAATGGAGAACGATTGAGTAAGGCAGTGGCGTGTTTTTTTGTCATGGAGAAAATATGATTAGATTTAAAGGGTTGCAGCACAATTAGGATGACTGATGGTTGTTAATGAATTTGGATGACCATTTTCAAATTTTGAGTCGAATTGTTTTTTTCTAGCCATTCTCCATTGTGTTGGCGCACATGTTGAGATCTTAATTGAAGAAATATTAATGCTTTGAAGAAAACATGAATCCTATTCTCATTTTCAAAGTAGTTGGGGAGCATACATCTTGTTTCAGTGTATCGCATATCCACAGTCTTAAGGTAATAATGGATAACGCTTCTTATTTCAGTCTTGCACGGCATTTTGCTTGCTAAGATGCAAGCAGGTTCATATGAGAGTATTTGTAATTCCACATGTGCAGACACTAGTATTATCTTTATCGCATCAGATGGATTGCAGGTACTACTTAATTTTCTAATTTTTAATCATCCTTTTTTTGGGTTTGCAGCCGAAGAAGTAGATCTGTCTCAGGATTTGCGGCACTGGGAAGCTTTGACAAGCTCAGAGAAGCACTTCATAAGCCACGTGCTGGCATTTTTTGCTGCATCCGACGGTATCGTGTTAGAGAACTTGGCTGCAAGATTTTTAAATGATGTTCAAGCTCCAGAGGTAACCTTATCTGATGAAAAATCTGATTCGTCAGTGTATTTAGACTTAGATCCTATTGGGGCTTGAATGTGCTATTCTGTTATAGCATCAATATGGTGTTGTGAAATGTGATGCTAAAAGAGGGAATGCACACACAATGAATTATCATTCTGCTTTAAAATTGGGAGGTTGACCATATAGTCAAAAATGCCCTCCTGTGACATTGCAAGAAAAAATTGAGTGGGACTGACCACCCAACGCACGACACGTGACGGACGAGCCTACCCTATCAGATTTCTCTCCCTCCCATCACTCCCCAGATCGCCGTTACTCTCCGTGAAGTTTTCTCACTGTCTCTCATCATTGTGAACTCCTTATCCCTCTTTTGAACCAAAATACCGCACTTGCTCTTCTCATGTGCTCTTCTCATTTAGCTTTGTCCCTCCCTCCCTTTCATGACCCCTTTTTGCCTTCGATAAGGATGATGTTATTGCCTCATTTTCGCATTGAACAAATTCTTCATAGAGAAAGCAGCGACCCGAGCAAGACAATTCACGACAATGTTATAAGGAAGAGCGTGAACAATCTCCATAACTGTCGAAAATTGGACAAAAATTGATTGCTTTCTTACTATATTTCTAGTGCTCTCTCTTTGGATTGAGCTGGGATATGGAACTGAAGATAAGAACTGCACATTCCCCTCGGAATTTTAGGAGAATCGCATGTTTTGAGAACTCTGCACATTTTTCTGTTCGCCAATTGCATAGCATCGATCTCCAAATCAAACGCTTTATCCCGAGACTCGGGGGAGTTTTGGTGGCGAAGGTGGCATTGATCCAGCTCTGCCACTTTTTCCGAATAAACAAGCGTTGTATGTTTGGCAGATGTCCCCTAATTGACGTCTCAAGTTGTGCACAGTAACCGGCCATACACTCGGTCAAAGATGCCCTCTTGCGCAGCAAGATTACGAGAAAAATATATGGTGGGACTGACCACTCAACGTGCGACATGTGGTGAATGACCCCACCCTATTAGATTTCTCTCCCTCTTGTCACTCTCTAAATCGTCGTTACTCTCCGTGAAGTTTTCTTACCGTCTCTCTTCACTGTGAACTCCCTCACCTTCTTTTGAACCAAAATACCGCACTTGCTCTTCTCGCTCAGCTCCCTCCCTTTCACGGCCCTTTTTTACCTCTAACAAGAACGATGTTGTTGCCTCATTTTCGCGTTGAACAGATCCTTCATAGTAAAAGCATCGATTTGAGCAAGACAATCCACAACAATGTTATCAGAAAGAGCGTAAACGATCACATAACTATCGAAAACTGGACTAAAATTGGTTGCTCTCTTGCTCTCTTTCTAGGGCTCTCTCTTTGGATTAAGCTGTGGCATGAAATTGGGACAACATAAAGCGAGAATAAAAGAAGATATGAACACATTCCCTTTGAAATTTTAGGAAAATCGTACGTTCTTAAGGAAACCACACATTTTGTTTTATTTGCCAATTGTGTAGCATTGATCTCCAGATCAAACATTTTTCCCGAGTCGCAAGGGTGTTTTGGTGGCGAAGGAGACGTTGATCCAGCTCTGCCACCTTTACCGAATAAACGAGCCTTGAATTTTATGGAGATATCCCCTAATCCGAGTTACAAGTTATGCATGATAACCGGCCATACACTCGGTCAAAGATGCCCTCCTGCATAGCAACATTGCAAGAAAATATTGAGTGGGACTGACCACCCAACGCACGACACGTGGCGAACGGGCCCACCCTATCAGATTTCTCTCCCTCCCATCACTCCTTAGATCGTCGTTACTCTTCGTGAAGTTTTCTCACCGTCTCTTTTCACTGTGAACTCCTTATCCCTCTTTTGAACCAAAATACTGCACTCGCTCTCCTCGTTCAGCTCTGTCCCTCCCTCCCTTTCATGACCCCTTTTTGCCTCTGATAAGGACAATGTTATTGCCTCATTTTCGCATTGAACAAATCCTTTAGAGAGAAAGCATCGACCCGAGCAAGACAATCCACAACAATGTTATAAGGAATAACATGAAGAATCTCCATAATTGTCGAAAATTGTACTAAACTCTCTTGCTCTATTTCTAGTGCTTTCTCTTTGGATTGATTTGTGGCATGAAACTGTGACAAACATAAAATGAGAATAAAAGAAGATAGGAACTGCACATTCCCCTCAAAATTTTAGGAGAATCGCATGTTCTTAAGGACTTCCCACATTTTTCTGTTCGCCAATTGTGTAGCATCGATATCTAGATCAAACATTTATCCCGAGTCGTAGGGGAATTTTGGTGGTGAAGGAGCCATTGATCCAGCTCTGCCACCTTAATCGATTAAACAAGCCTTGATTTTTTGGTAGATGTCCCACAATCTGAGTCTCCAGTTGTGCACGATAATCGGCCATACACTCGGTCAAAGATTCCTTCCTACCCAACAATGTTGCGATAAAATATTGGGTGGGCTTGACTCTCCACGTCAATGATGAGCCAGTCCACCCAATGCGCACACGTGGCAGACGGGCCCACCCTATCAAATTACTCTCCCTTACGTCACTCCCCATATCGTCGTTACTCTCCACAAAGTTTTCTCCCCGTCTCTCTTCACTATGAACTTCATTTCCCTCTTTGAACTAAAATACCATGCCTGCTCTTCTCGCTCAACTTCGTGGTCCCTTGCACGACCCCTTTTTGCCTCCAACAAGGTTGATGTCATTACATCATTTTCGCATTGAATAAATCCTTCATAGAGAAAGCAGCAACCCGAGCAAGACAATCCACGACAATGTTATTAGGAAGAGGGTGAACAATTTCCTTAACTGTCAAAAATTGGAATAAAATTGGTCGCTCATTTGCTCTCTCTCCAGTGCTCTCTCTTTGGATTGAGCTGTGGCATGGAACTGCAACAACATAAAGCGAGAATAAAAGAAGATAGGAACGGCACATTCCACTCAAAAATTTGAGAGAATCGTATGTTCTTAAGGGCATAGCACATTTTTTTGTTCGCCAATTGCATAGCATCGTTCTCCATGTTAAACGCTTTTCCTAAGTTGCGGGGGGAGTTTTGGTGGCGAAGGAAGCGTTGATCCAGCTCTGCCACCTTATTTGAATGAACGAGCCTTGGATTTTTGGCATATGTCCCCAATCCGAGTCTGAAGTTGTGCACGATAATCGGCCATACACTCGATCAAAGATGCCATCCTACCCAGTAACATTGCGAGAAAATATTGGGTGCGACTGAGTCTCCACTTCAACGATGAGTCAGTCCACCCAACGCGCAACACGTGGCAGATGAGCCTACCTTATTAGATTTCTCTCCCTCCTGTCATTCCCTAGATCGTCGTTACTCTTCGTGAAGTTTTCTCACCATCTCTCTTCACTATGAACTCCCTCTCCCTCTTTTGAACCAAAATACCACACTTGGTCTTCTCGCTCAACTCACTTCCTCCCTCCCTTTGACAATCCCTTTTTGCCTCCGACAAGGACAATGTCGTTGCTCATTTTCACGTTGAATAAATCTTTCATAGAGAAAGCAGCAACCCAAGCAAGATAATCCACGCCAATGTTATTAGGAAGAGCATGAACAATCTCCATAACTGTCGAAAATTGGACTAAAATTGGTCACTCATTTGTTCTCTTTCTAGTGCTCTCTCTTTGGATTGAGTTGTGGCATGGAACTGCGACAACATAAAGCAAGAATAGAAGATAGGAACAGCACATTCCCCTCAAAATTTTTGGAGAATCGCACGTTCTTAAGGGTACTGCACATTTTTCTATTTGCCAATTGCGTAGCATCATTCTCCCTATCAAACGCTTTTCCTAAGTTGCGGGGGAGTTTTGGTGGCAAAGGAAGCATTGATCCAGCTCTGCCACCTTATCCAAATAAATGAGTCTAGGATTTTTGGCAGATGCCCCCCAATCCAAGTCTCAAGTTGTGCCCAATAACCGGTCGTACACTTGGTTAAAGATACCCTCTTGCCCAGCAACATTGCAAGAAATACACAAAGGAAAGGAAAGAACTACAAACATTTCAAAACATCCTATCCCAAAAATTTCAGAAACAAAAGTTTCACTTCACGTGGTCTAACTTGATAAGACGGACTTCTATGATCAGATACCCTTCAATTCATGTCTAGATATGCTCCACATAACCGTAGGAAGTCCACATCAGATTAGCAACAGACAAAAGTAGCTGAGATGACCCACTCCTGAAAATGCCAACCCAGTCTTTCATTTACATGGAGGCAGGTAGGAGGCATTAAGCAGGGGTTCCTCTTCTTTCTCTTCTCTCTTCGACAATACTCCAGCTTCCCTCACTCAAAAGATCAGCCCTTCCGGCATAAGTGTATTGAGGTAGTTTCTTGGTTGGTTGATATGGGGCTTCTGTACTTGCGAGATGTCTTTTCCAGCAGCTTTAACTTTGCCATAGCCAAAACCGTTAGGTGATCAGCAAGGTGGCTAGTGGGTTAGGACATGGGGTGCTAGAGAAGGAGGCCGGGAGTTCAACTGCCAAAGCATGGAAAAAGAGCGTGTGCAATAGTGACCAGCAAATTAAAAAGCATGCGCTATTGCAATAATCCTCTCGGACAAGGAGAGATCATTGAACTCTTCGGTGTTTGGAACTGAGCCAGTTCATAAGAGTGATGATGCTGGAAGCACAGGGACTCTAGACTGTGCAGGTCACTAGTAGAATGCAGTCTAAATGAACCTTGTTGACAGCCTGACAGGATAACTATGCTATTAGGCAATAACTAGCTGAGATGGATTGTCTTTGCACGTCTCAAAATCCCACGACATGACGAGCAATGCACATCTGATGCTTTTCTTTAGTGCATCGCTCATAGAAGGGCGGGACTGGGAGCATTGAAATCATGCGATGCCTCTCCCTTCACAATACCACTTTTACATTAAACACTTGCCTGAAGCCATATCTGAAATCAATTCCAGGCAATGAAATATTGTGGGTCCTGCATGAGTTGATGGCCATATGGCATCAGTTTACTGGACCTAGTCAGTTACAACAATTACTTGCTTTTGGGGAGCGAAAAACAAAAACCATGAATGCGACTGGATCTCAACAGGTAGAAGCAGCTGCCAAATCACCCAACACCGCTACGACCAGGCAATCTCTTCAGTCCTTGACTGTGAATAACTCTTCTTGTAACAGTCCAAATTTTAGTGTTATAATAAAAAGCCTTCTATCTCTTATTTTTCTTTATTTTCTTCACGCATGGGCCAAGCTCATCCCACGCCTTCCTTTCTTCCTCTCCTTCTCGGCCCAGTCGGGCTCTTCTTTCCCTTGGCCCATGCGAACAGTAGCTTGGCCGACCCACTCCATCACTGTTCATCGTCTTCTTCCCCTGTCACGTGAGGAAACCCTAGCCGCCACCATCTCCATGCCGACGCGAGAAACTCGCGATTTCATCCAACGGCAAGCCACATGGCAGTCCCACGATCACTTCTCCTCAACCGATTCCGTCTTCCTCGCACGAACTCCTCTTGAAAACCCTAGCTGTCGCCTCCCTCGTCTCACACGCGATTCAGTCAAAGGAGAACGCGAATTCGAAACCCCTGTTCTACTCTAGCTGAAATCGTGAGTCACGGACGAGCCGTGACCTTACACGAACTCGTCTTCACCTGGGATTCACTCGGACGTGACCTAGCTTCCTTCGGTCACAGTGCTTCGTCGCCCGGTTCTTCCTCGGCTCGTCTCCCATTCCGTCCAGCCACGACGCCCAGCTTCCACAGGCCACGAGAAACAGCAATAATAGGCCAAGGAACCGCAGCCACAATTCAGAAACCGCAGCCACAAGCCTGAACAGAGCAGCTTGGTTCACTGCTCGGTCGCGGACAATCCCTCGTCCGATTTCGGTCTTGTACGGACTCGGGTTGTTGTTGATCCGAGGCACCCACTCGCCCAGGCCGTGAACCATCTTCTCCGGCCACGAGCTGCTCTGGTTCGACGCGATCAATCTTGTCCGCCGCGGATTCAACCCATCCAGCCGCCACTCCGTCGAGCTCGTTTAGCTCGAGCCAACCGTCCACGACCCAGCCGTCCACGCCGTCGCAGCTTCTCTGTCAGCTCGCGCCGCCACCAGCTCGTGCCGTCCGCTCACGAACCTGCCTCCAGCTCACGCCGTCTTCAACTTGTGCCCTTAGCTCGCGTTGCAGCTCACAGGAGAGGAAGCCAGCTCGCCGTGCCTCCCTTTTTGCTTGGACCAGACGATCAGAAGTTGTTTGCAACTTCTGTGGAGCCCAATAGCTCCTGTGGGCTTGAGATAAGCCATGGTGGGCCTTGGCTAGCCAGTCCAGCCCATTAGAAAGCCCAGCCCACTCGCGAACAGCACAATTAGTCCATTGGAAAACTCACCGTCGTCGATTAACTAGACGCCAAAGCTTGGAATTAGGTGAGTTTGCTCCCTAACTCCTAATTAGGGCTATTAATTGCTCTAGTAGCTTTAAATTGTGATGATTGGACTTAGTGGTTGGTTAGATTGGAGATTAGAGCTTGTTTAGAAATACTTATTGAAATAGGGGTAATTTCGTAAATTCAATTTTAGGAGTGGAGTTGTGAAATTGGATAATTGGAGGGTTAATTAGTAAATTGATATATTTAGAAATGTGAATTGTTGGTTAAGGTGGTGCAAAATTGTAAGATATGAGGAATTAGAGACAATTTATTTGTTTTGGTCCAATTAGGCTTAAATTAGGGATTTATGAGTAATTGATAAATTTAATTAGCGGAGAGAATAATTGCTAATTAAATTAGTTGTGATAAACCATTAATTAGAGGGGGTAGAAATATGAAATTCGCATTATATTGTGAATGATAAGTTGATTATATCATATTATAGATTAATTAGTGTTTTTAGGGGTAAAAATGTAATTTTGGAAATTTTGAGGACAAAAGTGTAAAATTGACTATTTGGAGAAAGAGGTGAGAAATATTGGCGCCGATGGTATCAAATCATTAATAATGAGGGTTTGGATTGATATTTGGGAAAATTACAAGTTTTAATTATGTCGTGCCTAGTTAGGGTTAAATTATGCAATTTTAGGCAAATTGCAATATTTTGGAATTAATTCCAGAATTTGCGTGATTGGCTAAGTGGCTGCTAATTAAGGTGATGCCACCCGTAGTTGATCGAATCGAACACTTTGGATTCGATTTAGGGACCCGGGTGAACCCCTAATTGGTAGGTCCAGGCAGTCAATTTTGGTTACTTGAGAAATTATCTCATTTTGTTTATGGCTTAGTTATGGATGTGTATTTAATATTTTTAATTGTCTGATTGATTGAAATTTATTTATTAATTGCTAGTGGATATTGATTGTTTCATAATTTGATTTATTTATTTAAATCTTGGTACTTATTATAATTGACTTTATGTTAGATTATCTTAGAAATTGATATTGTGACAATTTTATCGAATTATTTGGAGAATATTCTATTAAGAGGATTTAGTAACTTGATAAGTTCATGGGTTGTGAGAGATGAGGATTAAATTAATTATACGATTAGGGACCCTAGAGTGAATATCAACCTAATTAAGAAGTAGGGGGCAAACTCGATGAGTTTATCTCATCTTAAAAATTATTTGGTTCAGGTCCTATCATTACAGTTCCCCCTCGAGGACCAGGTGAAGCTGGAGGCGCAGCGAGATGATCATAGTTGATTTAATTTTGATTAGGAGATTTTATTTAATTGTGAGGAAATTATTTTCCGTATTTATCCTTTTAGTTGAACGAATAAATAAGGTTGATAATTTGTGAACCCTATTTAGTTATTTGATCAGTTTATTGATATTATTGTAATAAATACCTCAGGATTTTGATCGGGGTTTATTTAGCATTTTCCGCTACATTTCTTCGTGTATTAAATCTATTGGAAGTTTATTTATTTGGTCGTCGATAACACCTGGGATTATCGAAAACTTATCGACTTATGTGGATGTCTTCGAGACTGTCATGTTCTCGGGTGCGGGGCGTGACACTTCTTGCTGAAAAGGCATCATGCCACCTCCCTATGTCTGCATATATGTTTGATAGGAGAACCCTACAGGGCCCATGAGTTGGTTGCAAATTTTCCAAACTCTGCGCAGCCCACTCTCCTATGTCTACATTCCCATGTGTTCTGCACGCAGACAAAACCGCACCCCATACTGCAGCATCTGCTTCCAAGGGCATGGTTCTAATCAATTCTTCAGCTTCTTGTATTCTCCCAGCTCTACCTAATATGTCCACCATACAACCATAGTGCTTAACATCTGGATCCACACCATACAAAACCTTCATGCTTCTAATAAAGATTTTTTCCCCTTCCTCAACTAGGCCACCGTGGCAGGGCTCCAATAAATGTAATTGAATTAAGCCTGATGTTTTTGTTTCTGCAGGTTGGAGAATATTGCAAGAGACAGATTTGCATGTCCATGCATTGCCAACGCACACATAATTGCATTCCATGGTTCCCGACTGTTGTCTCGAACTTGATGAAACACTTCCAGGGCAGAACAGATGCTACCACAATTCGCATACATGTGAATTATTGATGCACTCAAATTGTCAGTAAGAGGGATGGAGTTATTTTCTAAATATTCATGAGCCCGTGATCCTTCTTCCAGAGAACCCAACGCAGCAATAGCGGAGAAGACACGCGCCGTTGTTACTTCATTTCGTACCTATACTTAATCATGTTTTCACTTTGGATTTTGATGGTTTTTATCTGCTCGTTTTGGATGCATCTGTTCAGTTTTACAGATCTAAGTTGATTATTTTTATGTGCTCTCTGTTCTTTTTTAAATTATTTATCCAGACTCCTCTGGAAAATCTAGAACCTGTCTTGAGAGAAGATGTGCAGAAGGTGAGGGTTGTTACATTTCCTATTGAAAATCAACTTTGTAAAGTTGTTCCTGGTTTCATTTAGTAATTTCCTGCAGATATGGGACAATGTTCCGAAGCCACAAGCACACAAGGTAACTCCTATAGTGAATTTTTTAATGTAGGTGCTTCCATGCTTGTGTGAGTTTTTCTCAATAATTTGCTTTCGCTTCTAGTTGACGTAATAAAGTTCATCCTAATGACTCTTTTCTGCTATCCAGGTTGAGGTTGTTGCACTTTCTAGTTATGAAGAGAAGGAAGAGCAATTTAAAGAGCAGGTATACCTACCTTGCACCACATGGAAGCATGTTTGGATCTTGAGTACAATTCCCAATTTGTATGTTGGCTTTGTCGTTGTGTTCGGACGAGAATTTTAAATGCTGCGGTGGCCTTTCCTTCACATAAATCCTGTACTCGAGTACTGTTTAAGACAAAGCTTTGGTCCGCATAAGCATAAGTTTTGGAATAGCTGTGGAAATGCCACTCATCAGTGACAGCAATTTCTCATTGTTTCGGGGTTTATGATTGCTCAATCATCCTTATTAGTTTGGTGATTCACTACTCCTGTTTCCATTCCTAATCAATAATAAATTGAGACACGTAATATTTTCATCTCATCTTCCTTTGCTCTTGTGGAATTTGGAGCATTGGTTGCCAAATAAATCATACCTGATTCTTTACTAATTTTTTGCCATTTGGTCGAATTTCCTTGAATGAAAAGGTGGCCAGCCTTAGACAGCGGTTCTTCCATTCTATTGCATCTGGTGAGATTGCACCTGGTGTCGACGCCATAATGATCACCAACTCTTCACCTTACACGTAACTTTTGAGCCTAAGGATCCTTTCCTTGCTAAACCCTAAATCGAGCCTATATTACGTCCCTTACAAAGTCTCTTTTGATAAGGACATTTGAATTAACGTAAGAATTCTAATGTTCTAAACTTAGTTCAAATAAGTGGGAGCAAGATTATTTCTATCTCTTTGTAGGATTCTTAACTTATAAAATTAAAGACAAATACTAAAGATGTTTTTCTAAACCTTGACTCAAAAAGTCTCCTTTTTCTAAAACGTTGACCAAACTAACATTATGGTCCTACTAAAGACTTCTCAAATTAATGAAGTCGCATTGCTTACAAGAATACTCAGACTTTTGTCGACATAATGATGACGAGATGGAGTGATTCTCAAATAGCATTTTTCCAATGATGGTAACTGAAAGTCATTTTTAGCCGAAAGTATCATATTTGGCATTCTTGAAGAATACACATCATGGGTGAAAATGATTTTAATTGATGATTCTCCCCCATGAAAATTTGACGATGCAAGCATCATGAAACCATCTTGCATAAGTACTTGATTTGATCGAAGAATATGCATTGATGAATGCATTTGTTGTTATACTCTAATTGTGTCGACATGTAATGTTTTCTTGAAAAATAAAGGGTTCTAAACACTCAAATTGTTCTTCGAAGCCTTGTATTAGTCTAAATGTATGAATTTCCAGAATGCCCGATTAGAGTTTCAGGCATTAGAAATGAATTTGCAATCCTATACAATTAGCTTATTGGAGTTTCACGTATTTTTCTCAAAAGTTAGAAGGAAATTTTCAAGCATAATCAAACACATTAATGAAGTTTTATGTATCTTTCTTTGTGAGTCTGAAGGGAATTCTCTAGCCAATCTCAATTCTCAAGGAAATTTCCAAGCATGCTACCTAATTGCAATTTTAAGTGTCTTTTCCAATATTTTGAAGTTCTATCGATCTAGACTAATCATGTAATCTAAATAAACAATCAATTGCAATAATAAAATAATACTAAACTTTAAATAAAGAAATGCTGTAAATAAATAATTAAATTGCAGCAAATAAATAAATAAATTGCATTTCTAAAGAAACTAACTAAAGCCGTCTAAAACTGGCTTATAGTCCAACACGTTCCTCAAAATCTCAACCTTGCCTTTGCAGACCAATTACTTGGCTAAACAATCCTAATTTAACCACTTGACAATAGTAATAATAAAACTAAGCTAATAAATAATAATTAATGAGTAACAAAACTAATAACCACACTAATTATAATAATATTAATAAACATGCTAATAATATATTAATAATATTAATAACATTAATAGCATTAATAATAATAAAATAATTAACATAATTAACTAGCGCACAGGTATGTCTAATAGCGATTTAGGAAATTACCTCACCTTAAATTGCGATCCTAAACACAACGGCGGTCTGCGGAATAATTTCCATTTTTCCTTATTCTTTCTTCTTTTTCTTTCTTCCTTCGTCGCGGCCAAGATGGACTTGCAACTATGGATCTGGGTTGCTCGAGGCCCACGAACTGAGCCCAATAAGCACGGCCCACCTACAGACCCGGTTCATCAAATGGGTCAGACTCGGATCGAGCAAGCCTCACATGCAAAATCGAGACTCAAAACCCTAGGGGTTTTGTAGAGGACGAGCACACGAGTCCAACAACACCAACCACGGCGGCTAAGGTGGTCGGAGGAGGGAGAAATCGAACTTCAAAGGTAGGGGCGGCGGTTCGGTCAAACGGGGGAAGAACATCACAATTTCGAGCCTCAATCCTCCCATCCTAGATCAAAATCCGACCAAATCGAATGAAATCGGAGGCAAAACAGGGGTTTAACCATGTCTACAAACCCATTGGAACACCCCATTTGAGCTAAAAATCGAAGGAAAGAAAGGACGCGGCCAAAACGCAGCTTGAAGACTTATCGAAAAATAGGGGAGGCGGCTGCGAGGGGCGGCTGTTTCAGGGACTGCCGGCAGTGGAGGTGGGCAAATTGTCCACGGCGATTGGCAGCTGCTTGAAGAGGGCGTCTCCACAATTCCAATGGCACCAACCATAGCTTGAACGGAGATCGGAGGTGAGAGAAATCGAGCTACAAAGAGGACTATGCGGGCGGACAAAAAACAAGGGGGTCTTGGCGTGCGAGGGAAGTTTCCTCGCCAGACGTGACCCACGGCGAGCCCTCATTGGCCGAGGTCACTTCCAGCCAGTTCCCCAAGGCTGCTGCAATAGACCTTGAGTGAATGGCCGGCTGTCTCACTAGCATGGGGCCCGCACGGCGAGCTTCCTAATCTTCCGTGCCGCGCGTGAGAAGCAGGGGAGAATAGAGGAGAGAGAAAGGGTCATGGGTGGCTGCTGCTCGGCTGGGCCCGAGCGCTGGGCCAGCTCGGGCTGGCTATGGCCCGTGCGTGGCCTGGCACAGCCTAGGCCGAGCCCCTTCGCAGCTTGGTCCACCAAAATTCAAATTTTCCTATTTTCATTTTAAATCTAAATTTAATTAAATTCATTTAAAATGCTCCATAAAATTAATTAAAAACCTGAAAATTTTCCAAAATTCAAAAATGCTTATTAAACCAAAAATCACTCTTTTAAGCCAATTTTCCATAAAATTGAATTTTCGGCAACCTCAAGATTAATTTCTCAAAATTTCACCCTTTAATTCGAATTTTTCTCAAAATTTCATAAAATTCCTTTTTGATTCGAAATTCGCATACGAAAAAGTAATTGCTAATGTTGATGGTCTACTACGCAAAAATGCGGCTGTTACAATTGAAGTTTCACGTATCATCTTTTCACAAACCCAAAGAGAATTTTCGAGCCAATAGCAAGTTTCTTTCACAAAAATCTGGAGGGAATTTTCAAACCTATTAAAATATCTTATTGTAAAATATCTTTATGAAAATCCAAAGGAAATTTTCGAGCCTTCAAATATTATATGGAATTCTATATACT
This sequence comes from Melaleuca alternifolia, assembly GCA_019926035.1. Lineage (NCBI taxonomy): Eukaryota > Viridiplantae > Streptophyta > Magnoliopsida > Myrtales > Myrtaceae > Melaleuca > Melaleuca alternifolia. The sequence continues at coordinate 528,300 of JAGKPW010003071.1, read as the reverse complement.
TGTCAAGTGTTTAAAACTATTTCACACTTGAAGTTTGCTTTTTCAAGTTCTCAAATAAGTAAATGTAGTTATATTATCTACATCTACATTAGCACCAGTATTTTCATTTCATATTAGAAAATGGCTATGGACTCACTAAGATCCATATCTTGATAAAAAAAGATGCATTTTCTTTTTACTTCGTTGCATTCGCATGGTCAAAATTTAGGCATTTTTTTATACAACCTCTATGAGCTCACCTTCGAAGAGAGACAGCTGTTAACACCTAAATTTAAATGACTCATCTAGTCATTTAATGTTCATAGAAAAATAGTGACCATTCTCAACCCTTAAACAAAAACACTAGTTAAAAATCACAAATAACCATTAGGAGCATATTCCATGAATTGGATGGGTGATGGATGGACTTAATTGATGGCTTGAATTTAAATGAGCACATGAAAGCATATGATTTTGCCCAAGCTCACAGTATATACATATAGCCGAAGTTCACGTTATAAAGCGAGTTCAAATAATTGAATTATCAAGTTATTAAATAACTTACTTTGGAGATAATTTATATTAAACTTGAATATTCAGTTAGAGGAAACAATCGGAAAATTGTTTAAGTCGAGTATCAAAATTAGGAATTAAAATATATCACTCTTGAAAGAAAAATCCTGGAGCAAGCCTATAAAACAAGTTAGCGTTCACAATTGTGGGGCTTGGACAAGTGAATACACGGCTATTGGAAATTGAAAGAAAGAAACGAGCCAGAGGTAGGGATGGTTTGAGAAAGAAAGAGAGATAGAGCACCGCGGGCGTGCGCAAAACATGTGAGATTAAGTGAGAGAAAACTTGAGACGCCTCGCCAGAATTCACGAAGACACACTAAGGTTCCGTTCGTTTCTCGGAAAATACAGCAATTTGGAAAATATTTTCCAGGAAATCATTTTCTTAGAAAATGATAATATTTTCCGGTGTTCATTTGTCAAAAGTCGCCGACTCACCGGCCTTGAGCAAAGTCGAGGGACACTATTAGAGGTTACGATATTTAAAGGTAAGCAAAGAAGATGAAATATATTTTCCACTTTAAAAAAAAAGGAAAACATTTTCCCCATTTTTGAAGGTATTTCTTCCATTGGTGGAAAATTTTTTCCTTGACTATCTTGTTTTCCGCCCCCCGAACACCACAATTTTCGGAAAATAATTTTCCGGAAGAATATTTTCCGTGAAACGAACGGAGTTAAGGCTCCATTTGTTTCATAAAAAATATAATATTTATGAAAAATATTTTATAGGAAATCATTTTCCTTTTATGGTGTTATTTTATCAAAAGCCGCTGGCTCGCCGGCCTTGAGCAAGGTGAAGGCACGCTGTTAGAGGCTGCAGTAGTTAAAGGTAAACGAAGAAGATGGAAAATGTTTTCCGTTTAAAAAAAAACAGAAAACATTTTCCCCACTTTTGAATGTATTTTTTCCATTGGTGGAAAATATTTTCTTGACTATTTTATTTTCCGTGAAACAAACACCGGAAAATTCGAAATTTTTTTCGAAAGTTATTTTCCGTGAAACAAACGGAGCCTTAGTATAATTTTATTTGGCATAATTGCATGCATGCATTGCATTTACATTTCATTATTCAAATTATCTCAACATGATAGACATTTATTCAAATGACCTAATTTTAATGATTGCGACATGGACATGCATAATCAAGCCCTCGATCCCAGACTCTCTAGTTTGTAAATAATTTACGTAGATCTCTAATCGATATACTATAAATAGATTAATGATGACTTCTAAAAATATTATCCGAAGTTGCGAATTGATATGGATAGGTAAATCAAGGCTAGATTTAGTCTTAATAATTTATTAGTCATTCCTTATATGGTGCACCGTCTTGTGACGAAAATTTTTTTTGTTCCATTTTATTAAAGCAAACTCGAAGAATACAGAAACAATGACATAATAAAATCTCAAAGAGCTTGTGGGAATCGGTGACCCAACTTCCTAATCGGGCTTTTTTTTTCTTTCTCTCGGGGATTTAAATAAAAATAAAGTTTCATTTTTTATTATAAATTATAATAAAAAATAAACTATATCTCACAACGGCACCTTTAATGAAAACGAAAGAAGAAACTAAGTCGGAAACCTAGCAGGGCTCCAACGCCCGACTCCACTACCGCCTCTCGCAGTCTGCCCAGACTTGCTCTCCGCCGCTCGCCGACGCTGAGACTCAGGTACCCTTGCCGCCGCCGCCGCCGCCGCCATCGACGTTGCTGTCTCCCTGTTTCTCTTTTTCGTGCCCTTTTCTTTATACCTGCGCGTAGTGACCGAGAACTAGAGTGTCTTGCAGGGTCGACAAAAATGGAGGAGACTCGGACTATGCAGGTTGACCTCGGGAATCTCATGGCCTTCGATTCTAGTCACCACTTTCCTTCCCTGCCTTCTACGAGGTTCGCACTTCTTTACTGCATAGTCTTGGTCTGCGTTACTTCGGATTTTCGAGAGGTGTCGTTGTTGTGTAATCTGATCGGAAGATTGTGTTTTCTATTCTATTGCTTCACCAAATTGGATTTACTTTTGTGTTGTTGTGGATGTGTGATTTTCATCCATTATACAGGTGAAGAGATATGAGCTTTCTTCTGTGTGTTTAGTTTGGTATGGGGGCTGCAGTTAGTTCATGGAAGATCATATACAAAGTTTGACGGAATGGTGAATTTGTGAACACAGTATCATAATCTGCTTGTTATGGTATCAGTTATTTGTGGGTAGTGAGAACTGACAAGTATTGAATTGTGATGCGGATTATGGTTCCACTATTTGTTTGAGAATTAGAATTCGGTCTTTCTTAGATTTTTTATTTTGATGTTTGTGAAACATGAAGGGAGGAGTTGGTACAGAAATGTCTGGAGAAGGGGACCGAGCTTGTTCAAGCGGTTGCAGATGCCCTTTTCAACTTACCTTCGACTGAAGATGTGGATGGCCCTATTGTCAAGTTGCCACCACCAACAACAAAATTGCCTAGAGAAAAGCATGTGAGCATTTGAACTCAGTCCTCTCTTGGATCTTTTTCCCTATGAGTAAACAACTTTGGTAGATCACTCTTACCTAAGTAGAGAAGCTGCTATGATAGTTGATCAGAGTAATTCTCATCCACATTTGTTTTTCCCTTAATAAGGAATTCTTGTCCACATCCTACTATGAATTTATGCATATCATCTGCGAGTATTTATTAGTTTTCTTAATTGAGACTGTGGAAGAAGTGTCTGAGTATAGCATAGACAAAGATACTGGAGGGAGGAGGTACATGAGGAGAAGCACAACTGGGGATAGGAACTCAGTCTAATACATGCATACAAAGTACATGACACATTCTTTGGCATGTTATGCGTTCAGCTTCTTAATCATCTATGTTTGGCTAATGAATGACTCCTATTCCACAGATTGGTGAGTTTATCTATTATTATGACTTGGTGGAGGAATTTTAGGAGTACATGTTTGGTATGATAACATTTAAAGATGGCAAATGATGAGCTCTTGTCCTTTATGATATGAATGTTGCTGTTAGGAAATATGCCTATTTGGTTTTGCTGATGCTACTTTGAGTTTACATGTTGCTTACAAGAATGAAAGGTTTGCCTTCACCTGCATGACTTATAAGAGCTGATTTTACTGCTTATTTGTGTATACTGAGACATTTATTGTTTTTTCAGTTGCCAAAGCCCAAACCTCCTACAAAATGGGAAGTGTTTGCCAAAGCAAGAGGTGAGCCATATTATCGCAGGCTGTATCTGTCTTTTAAATCTGTTTCTGCTGTTGAGAGAAGAAAAAATTTCTGAAGATGCTAATTATTGATTCTATACAATTGTAGGATATGTAGGCATTCGGTCATTGAATATCTTTTCTAGTCCCAATAGGTCTCAATTATCGCCATTTTAGATAATTTATGGATTTTATGTTACTCTGATTGTATATTCCAGGTATAAAGAACCGTAAAAAGGACAAGGTTCTTTGGGATGAGCAGACTGGTACTTGGAAACGCCGCTATGGATATGATCGTGTCAATGATGATCAAGATGTACCCATACTCGAGGCCAAGGCCACTGATGGTATACAGACAAATCTTTTATTAATTGCAGTTCTTCTTTTTTCATTGAATAGTCTTTTGCGTATAACCTCTTGTTCTTAATAACTGTGTATTTGCTTTAAGATGTAAATATGCTTGATATTCATGGACGAGCATAGCAGATTTTGATCAATCAATGGTTTGAAAGCTCCAAAAGTAATCCATTTGAACCAAATGCTGTTCCATGGTCCACGTCGGTTTTCTTCTTAAAACTGTTCAGATAAAAAATCTGATTTGACCTGATTCATCCAGTCAAACTGATTTGTCCTAAAATTGACATTTTCCAGAAGTTAGGAGACTGGGATTTCATCCTCGACTATCTAGATGAGATTCAGCCTACTTCCAAATCACTTTTCCAGATGCCATTTATGCTTATCATGTGAGAAGCAATAATGTTTATGACAAGCTAAAATTGTCATCTCTGCCGAAAGAGCATTGCTGCAGGAATTTGGTTTAAACACACTGCCCTATTGACGAGGAGAGGCCTTCTTTGCCATCTCAGCTGGGCATGACTGCTATGAGTTTATACTTCTAGGTGTACTGTATTATATTGTACATATTGCTATCAGTAGCTTGCGTGGCTTTTACATTGGCATATGGTTTTAATATTTTTTTGGGTTAAATTATATGTAACCAGTGCAACTTTGTCAATGACACTGGAACCTTTTGTGATTTATTGCACATGGTTGTTGCTTGCAGAAGTAGGAAGTGACCCTTTTGCTGAGAGACGGGCTGATAAGAAGAAGCGTGTTGAAAAGCAAAACAAAAACCGATTGCAGAACCTAAAGCAAGCTGCAAATGCTCATGCTTTGCCAACGTATTTCTCCTTAACTTATTATATGTAGTGATATTTTTATGTTTACATAATGCCTGATCTACTATTCTTAGAATTAATCCTGATCCTCACTTTTCAATATATATTTTTAAGATCAAAATCACAATGCTTCTGTATTTTTGGTTAATTTCCTTGGAAAATCTATATTTCCTCTGCACCTGATAGACAATATGTTGTCTATGTGCATTAGCAATTGCCTTCAACACTTGTCCCAATGCCTGAAAACTCAAGTGCTTTGATATTGGATTATCCTATCCGACCCGTGCATGCAAATATTGAGACATGATTATCTTTTATGCAGCCATATTCGGCTGGCGGCCACATCATTGCCCATAACAGGAACCCAGGCTGCACCAAAGAAAGTGAGTAAAGATGAACTGGGGAATGTTGCCGGATTAGCAGCTACCGCCACAGCAAGTGGTGGGAAGTTTGACAAGAAGCTTCCAGGAGAAAAGAAGCCAAAGCACGAGCAAAAGCATCGCAAGGTTTGTAGAGCCGTATAATTTCCATGATTTCTCCGATATGTCAAGATTCACTGGCTCAAATTTCTTCTCTTTTCTGATCAGTTCCTTCCAGTAGTAGAAGGAAAAGGCCAGGGTTCCAAAGACAAGGAACAAACGGACAGAGTTCTAAATAAGCTGCTTTCCAAGAATTCACATGAAATACTTAATGTTGAAAAGGTACAGTTCTATGGCTTCTTTCCAGGAGAAGAGTATGTCAATGCTTGAACAGGTGGTTGAGCTTGCACTGGTCTTATTTGATTTACATTTGGGTTTGACAGGCTGTTACGATGTACAATGTGAAGAAAGAGAAGAAACGAAGTCAACAAAAGCGAGAGTCCTCTTCAAACTCGAGCAAGTTGAAACCACAGAAGAAAGTACAAAAAAAGCCCATTAAGAAGGGATCTGCTAACAAGGGATCTGCAAAGAAAGGGAAATCTAAATAAGATCCATAGCTATTTATAGTTGTATGCTTGTAGAGTTTTTGAGTAGGTGCTACAAGTATGTTAGGGTCGATATAATTTTGCTTTGAAAAATGTCTATTTTTTGTCATAGCAAAACTCACCTGTCTCCTTTATCTTTGGTATATTAGTCCGTCTTCTGGCACTTGTTTTCTTTTACATTTCATGAGCTGGTATGATATTGTCTTTGGTATATTAGTGCGTATGCAAAACAAATTTAGATGGTTTTTGTCCTGCTGATATGATACTCTTATCATGTTTTTATCGTGAGTGTAAGCCACTAGGAAAAGGGGAACGTCTAAATAAGCTGTCCTGTGTTCGGTCGTGCTATGTGCTCATGAAAATAACACTAAAGTTGGATTTGTCAAATTTGCTCAAATGACAGGAAAAAAAGAGAGAATAATGAGGTATTGGAAAGAATTTTTTGTAAGGGGATTTTTGTATCGGGACTTGCATGTGAGTTGTATTAAAAAAGTTAAATATCAACAAATTGATATGATGTAGATCGATTAACATATTCTAATTAAATTATAATGTATTGATTTAAAACTTTGAGTTTTTTGAATTGCATATGTTGATGGGTTTAGATTTCGGTTCTTTTTTAGTAATCTTCTCATGCGAATGTATCGAATTTTGCTATGTGCTCCTAACTAATAAATAGTATATGAGTTAATTTAGCTTATCATTCATTAGGTTGAGTTTTTAGTGAATGTGAGTTTAATTTGGTTCATAATTTATTGATTTAATCTTTTAATGAAAGTAGGTTCAATCGGATGGTTTTGTCGATCTTTTCATATGAAGGTATCTAACTTTTTATTGTGTACTCTCAACACTCTATTGTTCCTACATGCTCCTCTCTTGGAAGAACTAGAATGAAATTGTCTAGTGAATCTAAGTTATCAGAGCTAATTTAGCTCATCATTGATTGGTTAAAGTTTTTAGTGAATGTGACTTCAATTTGGCTGATAAATTAATAATTTAAGTTTTCAGGTAAAAGTGGATTTAATCAAATTACTTTTCGCAATCTCCCCAAATGAAAGTATCGAACTTTTGTTGCGTACTCCCAGCGTTCTATTGCTCTTATGTGCTCCTTTCTCGAAAGAACTGGAATGTAAATTTTCGGTGAACCTAAGTTACTATTCGAGTTTGATTAAGCGCATCTTCTCAAGCCCAATACTCGATGAGATTGTCCGAGGGTCACTTGCTTCATAGTAAAAATTGAATCGAGACAAAGATCGAATACTCTGCTAATCGGGCATTAAGTAGCCCACTTGTAAGTTCCATTCCTTAGATCCCGAAATCAGAAACAAGAGACGAGGAAATCTTTGAAGAGATAATGTATCGACTGAAAAACTTATTGAACCCAATGAAAGGAAGAAAGAGGAAACCAATTGCGTACAGTAACATTTTTTATTTGTACCAGAGACTACGAACGCATTAATGATCTTCACCTATGCTTCCCCAATTACTCCACGCAAACAGAGAGGCAAAATTCTGGCTTAATCTAACAATAAATATGAGAAGTCAAAATAAAAATCCAAAGGTTCTTGAAGAGCCATTCTCAAAGCATACTGTCTTTTTTTTTTTCTTTTTTTGGTAAGCGAGGTGTCCGGGCTAGTTTGTGCGCACATCGACTATTCATCGGAGGAGACTAACACAGCAACTCACTACCATGACCCCCTACTTAAATTACAGGCGCTTCCCTGGGAAATTGAAACTAGGACCTCAATGAAGTCCAAATTTACCCTAACTAGCTGGGCTACTCATGGATGGGTTCTCAAAGCATACTGTCAATGTCACCTTAATCTCATTTTTCATTTTCAGACTGTTCTAAACAATCTCAGATACCCTTTGAAGTATAGCATAATGTCTTGATTTTGTCCCCCAAAAAACGAATGGATTGACTGGCGGGCTTTATCAAGATGAGGCTAGTGACGGAGCCTTGAATTGAGGGGAACTGGCAAAACTCGATGACTATATGTGGAGTCAAACAGTATTTCTTTGCGTTGAAATATTTTTTTAATAACCTTACTTACATTAGGTAAAGTGTATATTAGTCGTTCTCAAGTTTAAATAAGCAGGAAGTTCAAGTAAAAATTAGGTAAAGCTAGAATTAGAGGAGTTCTGGAACTTTTGAGTCGCACTTCGACAATACCCTTTAGTAGCACTGCGTTTCACTAGGAGATATTTAAAATGTGGGTTCATTATCATAATAGGATTAGTACATTTCAAGAATCACATCCAAAGTGATGATAATCGAGCAAGGAAAAAAGTTCAGAAGAAATTGAAGTGCAACCTTTGAATGATGGAGATTTCACTATTAAATAGTGACATTGCTATGCTCTAAGTTTAGATTATTTTAGAATCTAGATATCCATCAAACATACCAAGGTAATATAGTTTTTATGGCTCAATGATGAAAATGGAAGTTAGACCCTATTTTCGAAGCAAGAAAGATTCATTGATCAGTCTGGTGATTTTGATTACAAGAAAATGAGCTACTTTGACATTAATTTCAATCGTTCATCGTCAAAATGTTATCTCTAATGGTATAAAGCTTAATTGGATTTTTCTTCTTTTTAATCCTCTTTAGAAAATGAAGTTCATATTAAAGGTAAAGTGATTGGCGAAATAATGCCACCGGCGAAAATGAGACCAATAATATGCTATCGAAGAAGGATTCATAACACCAAAAGAAATGGAACTTGGGTTACATTGACTAACAGTACCGTAGAAGCTCGTGATAAAACCCGATGACTCTTTTACTTGGGTCATTATAGGAATTCAGAATGGAAAATCTCACTTGGGATTTGCTCAAAACCATCAATTGGGGTTCCTTGAATATGCCCAAAAAGAAGAAAAAAACAATGAAAAAATTTTAATCCAAAGAAAATTGGAGTTCTATGATATAATAACACAAATGCGCCATCGGTATCACTAGAATGTTATTAAAAACATGTCAGAAGCGGCAGCGTCTGTGACGTTTCTATTTCTCCCAATTTATGTTCTTTTATTCCTCGACACAGAAAAAGAATAAAAATCCATTTAGTAATGCCAACTTGACATTTTGCTCTCGAAAATAGAAAGTTGTTCCTGAAAATAGATTTGAGCAAAAAATAAGAAACAACAAAAAAGTATTTTCTTGTTCCCGAGAACAATTCTAGAAAATAAGCTAATTTTCTTTTTTCTTTTCTTTTGTTCTTATCGCAAGACCTTCGGTTGCTCACTGCCGCAACGGTTGCCGTCGGTTGTCGCCGATTGCCCCAGTCGCCGGTCTCTAGTCAATGCCACCGGCCATCGGTCGCCGATTGCCACTGCCGAGAGCAAGAAAAAAAAATAAAAAGAACAAAAAATTTATAAATCGTATCAAACGCATTTTTATTTTTTTCTACTCAAAGAGTAAAAATTTTGTGTAATTACCAAACACTTTATTTTACTTAGAAATTGTTCCGGGATATAAAAATAGAAAAGAAATGTTTCTAAAAAACAAATTGTCCCCGAAAATAAAAACTTTGCCATGCGCAAGGAGTCTATGGGGTCTATAGCCAAGTAAAAAGCGAAGGCAAAAGGCAAGAAGAATGAACGAGAAGAAAGAAAAGAACCCTACGCTAGACCACGGTTTCACTTCCGCAATTCCACATCCAGCAAATGAAGACGCAGAAATCACGTGTGCATCGGCACGATTCGCATGTACATACATAACAAGTTCACTTGGTTGGTATGCAACAGTCAGTAATCTCATCCGCAGACCAAATGCATAGCCTCAAGAGTCAAAGACTAATCTGCCTTTCCTCGGCTTCCATCAATTCTGTCTCTTTCATTCTCCTAAGGCAACGATGGTAAACAGCTACGTAATATAATTGAGGAGATACTGAGTCTCTACAACTTAAGCCCAAGTGTTATATAAACTGATAGGTCAAAATTGTGTTGTCGTATCAAGCAATTGTTGGAAACGTCCTACTGAAATGGCTCAGCTCACGACACTGCTTTTCCAGCCTATTTTTCACGAGCCTTCGTATGCTGAACCAAAGATCCGATCCATCTCACCATCCCTTTAACATAAATACATGGCCTCGCTGAACCTAAGAGAGAATCTTCAACTCGCCAGCTGACTCAAGCCGTACACAGCTTTATGATGCTCCATCTGCAACCATGTCCGCCTTAGAAACCTTTTCTCCTAACTGTGGCCTTCTTAGAGCTGAGAAGAATAGAAAAAACGACCGTCAGAACTAACTTAATGAATGAGAGAACTCGAAGCAATAGAAACCACTAAGAAATCTTGTGTTTATACTTCTTGATAGAAGTGCCGGATTAGTCGACGAACAAAATTATGTATTGGTACCAATTTTATGCATGATTTTGTATGCCATATCTTCACAGAGATATATGCAAATTGTCCTACAAATTCTGCTGGGAGATCAGGAAGCATAAATCCCAAGTTTATCATTGATCATACTAAATGCATTGTCTTATAACCTACAAGATTCTTCATTGAAGATCAAAAGACTAGAAGGAAAAAACAACACAAAAAGACAGCTCCAAGAAAAAGTCAAAACAGCCAGTACTCACACTTCAGAGATGTCCCGGCCAGACAAGTGAGCCTTGATTTTGTGTTAACCTCAGCCAGGGGAATAGGCTTTTCTTTCATAGCCATGCGAACATCCCAAACACGTATAACCCCATCGGATGATGCGGACGCCACTAAATATGGATCGTCTTCTCCACTTGTGTCATTGCTCTTACTGAGTACAACAACACCTTTGACACGGGTGGAATGAGCATCCTCAATTTGGTAGGCAATTTTCCCAGCCTTTGTGTCCCATGCTGTAACACTCCGGTCTTCACCACCAGTGAATAGAAGCCCACTCTGTCGAATCAATAAACATTTACTACAAAATTTCTCCAATGTCTCATGCAGTAAGAAATGAATGCAGATGAAGCACAAGGTGAAGGGCCTTTCATGCTGGGAAAACCAAAACCAGATCATAAAAGGAGGGGAGCACAGGGAGGAGATTTGCCTCCATCAATTCCCTTCAAGATCAATTTGCTAGTTTTCTGACCTTTATTTAAATCCACTCAGGCCCTCTCTTATAAATCAACTAGAAGATAGTCACTTGAAGAAAATATAGTTAACATTGAGAAGAATAAGTACACACAAATAACACTGCACATGCATCAAAGATGCTTGGTTACTATGGCTTTAAGCAATAACATTAGGTTGTCCAAAGAAAGAGGAAACTGCATAAAAAGTGAGTTCCTTGTCCATCACTAATGTGTATAAATAGTTATTTGCAGTTGCTTTTACTTGATCAAAGCATTATCTATTACCAGAACTTCATAATGAGAATTAAGACAAAATAAATAAAAGCTTGTTAATAAACAAAAAACCTTTGTAGTTCAGGAGAAAATTCTACTACCAAAATCACTACTACTACTTTTTGAAGCATTATAGCAGTTGCATCTTCCCAAAAGAAAGTGGAAAACCATTCTACTAACAAGCTTTATAATCAAAGATCAGTTCCCTGCCACAAGGAATAAAATAACAATTTGTTTCAAGAAATAAAATCTCCCTCAGCGCACTTCAGAACCTGATTTATGCACAGAGGAAATAAATCGAGAGAGAGAGAGAGAGAGTCTGAAAAAGACACCCACAAGCAAAATTATGCGTGTATTATAGTGTTTGATAAGTTTAGAAAAATCAAAATGTTTTACCTATTGAAAATTATAGTTCAACTACTTCAAGTTAATCACAATTTTCATTTCTTATTTCGGCACAGGGGATTTCTTTTAAACAGAAGATGGCATACAAAGCATCAAAAGAATAACAACAGATTTTCTATGACATAAGATAAAAATAGTTGGCATTTTCCCTGATTTCTTTCTTCTAGGAGCCCCATTAGCTGTTGCCCAAACAGAGGCTCATTATCAGGTTTTAACCATGATAATTATTTTTTTAATTGAGGAGCTTTACCTTTTATTATTTTCTGACCTCTATAAATTCAGAAGGTCAAGCAACTTCAGTTTCGTAATGGTGCTGTGCTTGAGGAGCTTGTAAAAAGGTTAAGAATCACAAACTAAGTTTTCCATTGCCTTTAACAAAATAATAAGTGCCCCAAGCCTACTTGTTCAAACCTCTCAAATTATAATGAATTTCACTACATTTTGAAATTGAGCAATTAAAATTCGAAAAAGCTCACCTACTTCAAATAGGAATATTTATGTTCGCAAACACAATTAATGACCTTAAACAAGTGCCCTAAGGGCACTCTTTAACAATTCCGAATAGCAACCATCATGATCTTCATGTTCAGAACCTAACATCTCTTGTAACAGTCCCAATATCAATTCTAGAGATAATAACTCAGGAACATAAATAGCCTATGCCTGGCCAAATGCAGAAACACTAGAGAGCTCCAGAATTGTACAACTTAACATGGCTGATCTCATGATCAAGATGCTTCCACACTAAATTTTCAACTTGCACACTAGATCAGACTGAAGACTATATTCGAACTTTTAGTTAAACAGATCGAATTTCTCACAACACTTATGAAATATTCTTACGAATGATCACAACAACATAAAAGTAAAAGCCCTCACCTATACTACATTCATATTAATCCAGAAAGAAAACTCTACCATTTGAAACAGCTGTTCACTGCCAGATATGTTCCTGGTAGGTCTAAGAGTTTACACATGGAACTTCAAACTCTGCATATTCATAAACAATCTCCCCTATGCACAGTTCGGCACAATGATAAGATACAACAACCAATGCATACCGATAGATGGCAAATCCCTGTGCATCTCCTTCCCCAACTAAGAGAAAACCCAAATCTCACAGCAAATCAGCAAATGCGTGCGGAAGATAACAACAGAATAACAACCATTCAAACAAACAATGAAACATCACCAAACAACTTGAAACAGAAGCAAACGATCAGAGAGAAAGAAAACCAACCTCACCGGGAGCAGCACAGAGAACCCTCTTCCCACTCTCCATTTCCCAGACCAACTTCGCGTCCTCGGCTTCATGAACCCCGACTCTATCCCCCATAACCATGAAGAACCTCTCTCCACCCAAATCGAACGCCACCAAGCTCGCCTCCTTCGCCAACCGGCAACAGAAGCTTCTCCTCCCCCTCACCAAGTTGACCATCGCCAAGCACGCGTCCCTCCCTACCGTCAGCGCCAGCTTCCCCGACGGATGCACAGATAGGCTATTGACTCCGCCCTTCTTGTGAACCGTAACTGTCTGCAGGTGCACGAAGGGATCGGCGTCGAAGATGCACACCGAGCCGTCCGCCGAAGCGGAGAGGAGGTTGCGCGGGAACGAGAGGTGCGGAGGGGTGTAGAAGCATAGGGCGGTAACCGTAGCAGAATGGTGGTGGAGGGAGCCGAGGGAGGAGGCCGCCGTCAGGTCGTAGAGGTGGACGGTGTCGTCGCCAGCGCCGGAGGCCGCGACGGGGCCGGCGGCGGCGACGGACGAGATCGGGGAGAGGTGGGAGGGGTAGCAGAAGAGCTTGGTTAGGGTTAGGTTATGGCCGTCGGGTGAGTGCTTGAGAGGCTTGAGCTTGAAGCCCCAGATGAACTTCTCGTACGAGCCTGCGATTAAACTCATGATGGCACGATCCGCGACCTGCAGAGAGTGGGAATAACGGCGAGATATCTGCAGAGTTGGTCAATTTCCGATCCTCTTCGACGTCGACGACGATGAGCGGCGGTGGAGGAGGCGGCGGAGGAGGCGGAATTAGGGTTTTAGGCCGCCGACCGACGGCGTTGTAATAAGGGGTTTTGGGTAAGTAGAGAAGCGACTCCCGGCGGCGGTTGAGAATTTGTGTATCGAGGGAGACTTGATGCCTCACCAATAAAGCAGGGAGGTGAAATTAAATATATATAAATTATATATAATTTGTAAATTGTATAATTTAAAGTTATAAGGGAATTATTGAACACATAAAAATACTGTAACGATCTTATTGTGATGGGAAAATACAAAAGAGAAATTATAATCACAAAAGTTAAAAAAAAGAAAAGTGACAAATAAACAATTCAAATTTTTTTTTTATATTTATCATTGTTTAGGTGCATGTGTGCGTATATTATGCTAAAAAAGTCTCGCTTCCTAGACATGTTACAAAGTGAAATGGTCCATATGTGCTAGGTGATGCAAAACTCATTAATTGAAGTTTATAAGCGGGTGTGGATCTAACGGCTCGGACTAGAATTTCTTCTTAATAATTTCCCCGAGTAAAGATATCATGCGCCTTTCAAAAGCCATTATAAATTGACCATTATCTACCGTCATCATGATCATCATTATCATTATCAATAATTTTATGTTTGATGCATGTTATATGGTCAGAATAAAAAATTTAGGAGTTTACTATTTAATTGCCAAAGTACTAGTGACTAAAATTGTAATGTATCTTCCATATGATAACTACTTTCTCTCTCATTTAAGCACAACCACACCAAATGACAATATTATTCACCTTCTACTATCAAAATAATATATAGAAACATTTCATTAAAATACCAAAGTAGTATATAAAAACAGGTTTATTAACTTTTTGCAGTATAACTACAGAAAACAATTTTAATTTGATAAAAAGTAACAACAAAGTAAACGTAAGCAATGAATGAAACATGCAAGATAAACATTAGAAAATATTTTATAGGACACATAACCTCTTTCTCATTACAATTTAATTTTTGTATCCTACACCGCTCAGTTTTCTTAGTAAATCGGTGTTATTGTGGATGTAATGTCCTCCAAATGCACGATGTTGGAGGTTGCTGGTCATTTGGAAAAGGGAATTTGTGGTCCAAAAGGCACCTAATTCTTAAAGAGAATAATGAGTTATTACCTTGGCATGGTTCTTTTGTTTAACATACGTACATAATGTTATGATGTTTTTTTTATACATAATGTTATAAATTTTTTTCCAAATAGTGGTATTTTTTTTTTGTAATCGAGTTGTCCGAGCCAGCTCGTGCACACTTTGACTATTCCTCTGGAGAGACTAGCACAACAACCCACCGTCATGACCCCCCACTTAAATCACAGGCACTTTCCTGAGGAATCGAACCCAAGACCTTAACGAAGTCCAAGTTCGCCCTAACCAGCTGATCTATCCATGGGTGAGTCCAAATAGTGGTATTTGGGCAGGTAAAAAGTAAGAAATAGGATTAGAATGAAGTATACATATTTGGGAGAAGAATTAAAAATAGATCGTGGGAAAATCATCCCATTCCACTAGTTGATGATGACAATGTGGTAAAGTAATACAAAACAAAAGACTGTATCATCATTGTGCTGTAGACCAATAAAGATATAAGGTCGACAATCATAATCTTCACATATCATTGGAAATAGCAGTTTTCACCGTGGGTTTGATGAGGCTTTTAGAAGATGAAAATCATGAAACATTGTTGTGAATCTCGAATTTGAAGTAAATTAAATGAAAACGGGACAACCTTTGAGTTTCACTAATCAATACCAGCGATGTTCAATCCAACTTTCTAATTTTTCATTTAACTTGTCAATGACTATACTGATCGAATGTAAACAACAATTACTAAGATGGAGTCAATCGAACAAACCTACTCATAAATTGAGCGGACACGCTCCTTATCCTAAGCAGCATTGGGGCATACTTAAAAAATTATTTTCTAAAAAAATAATCATTTGATTCGCTTATAAAAATGAATAGATGAAAAATATTTTATAGTACATGATATTATTTAAATATAAATTCTTTTATCAATTGTTATGACTAGGGTGGAAACTGAAACGAAATTAAAACAAAGAAGAATAAAAGAACACGCGGATGTACGTGGAAAACCCTTGTGGAAAGAGACCATGGGGAGAGAAGAAGCAAAATCTACTATAAAAAAATGAATCATTACATAAGGTGACTCAAAAACTAAGTACTCTTTTTGTCTCTGTTTCTTAACCTAATGACTTAAGAAAAAAAATATTTATATTGCTCCCAAAACCTAGTGTTGGCCCAAGCCCATAAACAATTTTAGATAGACTCAACAAATCTCTACCTTGACTTGCATTAGATATAAGCAACAATGTTTTTTCCTCCCATTAGAATAAATCTCAACTATAGTAAAGATTGACCAAATTTAAAGGATGCTTGAATTTGGCAATAGCCAAAGGCTCACGTCCGAATTGTTTTTTTGTACAAAATTTCATGTCCTTGATATAACCATCAACAAGAATGCCTTGAATAAAATGATATCATACATCAACGTGCTTTGTTCTCTCATGATACATCTCGTCTTTGATAATATGTATAACACTCTAACTACTATAATGGACAACAGTCATAATATGATCCATGCTGAGCTCTCTAAATAAGGTTCTTAACTATATGGCCTCTTCAAGTGTCTCTAATATCCATATACTCTGCCTCTATAATAGATAAAGCAATCATATGTTGTAAAGTAGCTTTTCAACTGACTGCCTAACCTCCAATAGTAAGGATATATTGAGTCAAAGACCTCATCTTCTCAAGGTCACCAGCATAATCAGAATCAACATAACTTGTAAGAGTGTCACCACTTTTTTCCATGTTCTAAATGAAAAATATAAGTACCCTTCAAATAATTCATACATACTTTACAGCTTGTCAATGAGCTTTACCTAGATGTTTAACAACCCCATTTTCCCTCTCTCTCTCCCCTATTCCCCATGTGCCGACCCCCTCTCTCTCTTTCCCTTTCTTTCTTTTCTTTCTTCCTTATTCTCTCTCTTCCCCTTTGACTTTTCCCCCCTCTTTTCTTCTTCCCTTTTGCCACATGTTTTCCCCTTGCAGACTTGTCCCCCCCGTCCCATCTCTCTCTCTCTCTCCTTTTAGTCTTCTTCTTCGTCTTCTTCTTTCTTTGTTATTCTTCCTCTGCATTTTCTGCTCATTGAGCTCAACTCGGTTGCTTCTACTCCTCAGTGTCGTGGTGTTTGCCGCCCCGAGCTCCACCTAAGTCGTCCACACCGCTACATGCACGTCGCCACTTCTACTTGCTGCCTCGCGGCCCGTGACAACGCTGCTTCCTCCGTTTCGTTCCACCTTCGAGCCACTGTTTCTGCCTACCAACCGCCGTCAACGTTGCCTTTGAGTCATCGATTCTAGCTCGCCGTCGCTGTTGACTCGCGAGCCACCAGTCGGCTACCATGGTTACCGTCTGTCCACTGTTTCCCCTATCGGCTAGCTCGATTCGAGCCCAAGGCCCTCGCAAGTGCCGTTCTCCCCACCGTTTGGCCTCGCCGTTGAGTCCACAGCTCTGACCATCACCCCCACGATCGAGGACTACCCCGAGAGGCTTACCGGAGCTTCGCAGCACCGTCGCTGGAGCCGTTGACTGTGGGCCTCTCTCCTTTGCGACTTGGGCTCAGTTCTAGTGGGTCTTAGTCGGCCCAAGAAGAAAAGAAAAAAAAGGCGGGGGAAAGACAAGAAAAAAAGGGGAAAGAAAGGAGAAATAGAAAAGACAGAGAAAGAAGAAAAAGAAAAGAAAGCCACGGGCCGCACAAAGCCGCTGCCACCACCAGCCGCTTTGCAAGGGATCAAAGTGAGTTGACCACCTATCCCTCAATTAGGGCCGTTCACCACTTTAGTAGATAATTATTGACTTGATTGGGATTAATTGATTGTCAATTTGAGTGATTAAGTGCTAATAGGCAACTTTGGAGGAATTAGTGACAATTTGATAATTTTGGCCAATTAGGAGTAAATTAGCAAAATTGATTACTTGGAGGGAAAATTGGTAAATTATTTATGTTAGCTACCTTGGTTAGTAGTTAGTGAGAGTTATGCGAGCAATTTTACGATTGTGGAGACAAATTACTAATTTTGGTCAATTAGGGCCAAATTACAGTTTTAGGGGCAAAATTGTAAATTCGAAAAATTTTGGGCAAATTGAGAGTTATTGGCTACAATTGAAATTGATAATTAGTTGGGTATGGATGGATTGACAATTGCGTAGTTAGTAATGATGGGCTCAAATTTTGCTAAATTATGGGCTATTTATTATATTTAAGTCTTTTGGATTATTTTAATAAAAATTTTGGAAATTGTGTGGTTGGGCAAATGACTACCAGTTAAGGTGATGGCGCCTGTTGTTTATTGAACAGAGGATTTTGGATTTGATTTAGGGACCCGGGTGAATCACTAATTGGTAAGCCCAAGCGGTTGATTTTTAGAAATATTGGAAAATTACCCAAATATGGATTATGCCCTATTGTGTTAATTTATTCAATATTATTGATTGCGCAATTGATTGTGAATGATTTATAACTCGTGATTGATTATCAACTTGGATGAACTGACAAATGATTGGATTGTAATCATTGACCCTGGTTTGCTTTAGAGGCTAGTAGGCCCTAATCAATGGTGGAAGTCGATGGAACCTATAAGGGTATCGACATTGTTGACGAGTTGGCATGATGGATGGAACGAACCAGCATGGTCAATGACCCTGGTATATTGATGAATCCAGTTTAAGCCAAGAAAATTAGTTAGGGTCTCCAGCCAGTCGTGGACTGCTTTATTTGGTTAATTATGTTATTTATTTATTTAGCTATTTATATAATTATTAATTTATTTATTTATTTAGTAATTTATTCATTTAATTAGTTGTTTATTTATTTAACTAGTAATTTATTTATTTAATTACACTTTTACTTATTTCATGGGTTATGGTATTGTGATAGCTAACCCTAAGATGATAGGTTGGTTGGGCTTAGTGCCAAGTCCCGGTCACGAATTGGTTGACTCATAGAAATGAGGAAGTTAGTTGTTTGAGAGAGCTAGAATTGATATAGCTATAAGTATGAGCTAGGCGATGGGTGTCTGACTAGAGGTAACAATGGATGGGAAAAATGCGATTGAGGACCTTAGGATGGTAGTATTAATGTTCTGGTTAGCATAAGAGAGGGATTCTAGATTGGCTATGTGATGAAGATAGAATCTTTGGAGGAACTAGGGCTATGGAGTTGAGCCAGTTGATGACTAATTGGTGGTTATGGTAGCATCGAGAGTGGTAGTAGGGACCATACTGCGATGACGTTCCTAATTCTGGCATAGGATTAAACTTACTAAGATATTTGTCTCTCGACCGTCGTGGTAACCATTTTTCAGGTACATGATTGAAGATTGATTTTGGAGGCGAGTTCTGTGGCAGTTGATGCGGCAAAGATTCACGTTTTCGTTATAGACTTGAAGGCCAGCGACATGCCTGAGACGTCGCTACTCAATGGCCAATGAGAAGAGGATGATTGGGGAATGCCGCGCACTCGGGAGCGGGGCGTGACAACTTGGTATCAGAGCATGGTTAGGACCTTGATAGGTCAAGTTACCAGTTAGAGCTTGGAGTGATGATGTTGGATTATACTCGCCGGAAGAGCAAGTTGGAGACTTGCTTTGCTAAGTGTGTGATTGGAGGGGTAATTGGGCATAATTGGCATGTTTGAATTAGACCGAGATTATGACCTAAGAAAGGTTAGGGTCTTGGAGTGATTGGGATGAATTGAATTATTAGAGATAGCTAGCTATGATCTTAAGATCAGAGTGAGGTTAAGACCTAGGAAGAACTAGGACCATGGAGTGAAAAGGCTGGATCGACTTATTGAGGATAATAAGATGAGTAGAGATTAGCTCAAACCCCTACCATTAGCTTTGGATTAGTGTCATTTGTTTAGCCGTATTGGCACGGTATAGGACGTATGCAGCAAGGCCAGACATTTGACTAAAGACCACTAGGATTGAGTCTAAGTTTAGCCACGTTGGCACGGTATGGGACCTGTGCAGCAAGGCCGGACAGTAACTTTGAGGAGTAGCGAGGCACTTTGTTGAAACATCATAGGGTGGTGAGGCCATGCCTCAGTTTGACATGTGTTGGGGTATCGCATGGATTTGTGAGTAGGCCCTTATAGAGTGGTGTGAAAGGCCGTGTCGTTGCCAGTTTGGCAAGAAATGTGTGGTACCGAGAGGGGTAGCCACTGATGCACTGTAGTCGATGACCTGACGAGGTATCGACGGTGGACCTATGGGGTTGGGTGTCGTTATACTTTATTTGGTGTCAAGTTTGCACATATAATATGTTGAGTAACACATGTGAACATTACTCTATCAAACACTTCTTGAAACCAGCACACTTGGAGAGAACTTGAGGAGATGAGTGATTTGAGTTAGAAGTGAATGAAAGAAGAAGAAAAACTGACTCTATTTATAGAGATTTCAAAGAGAATGGGTTAATGTATTTAATAAATACTACAATTAATAAATTCATGAATCTTACATGAATAGAAGATTCATGAATTCAAGAGATTCGATCATAAATTAGATACATGAATCCAAGAGATACATGAACTTCAAAATACATCAATTTTGAGATACATGAACGAAAACTTTGCACGATACATTTATCCATTAAACATAATTACTACAATCCCCCATATTAATGGATCAACAAAATTTTTTATTCAAAGAATTCCAAATGTGCTTGTGAAAATACACTGCACCAAGATAGGTAACTTTCGCCTTAAACCTTTTTTAGTGAAAGTCTATCGGACATACTTAACAATCAGTGGACATAGCCTTGAATTGCCAGTTATTAGTGTAAGCCAAGACAATAAACTTCACACAGAGTACCTCCAAATCAAGATTGGTCTCGGTTGCATTCATTATTTCAGCCTTGAACCTCTCAGGATTCATGTGTGCTGTTAGAAAATCTCACCTTGAAAGCACAGAGTCGGCCAGCTCCACGCATATAGTTGCATTCCTATTAAAGGTATCCTACCATACCTCACTTGGATATTGAAATCTAAGATATATGAATCACTAAATGTATAGCGTACCCTAAAAAAGCTGTAGGAAGCACTGTTGCATCTTAGAAATGGGAGACAGTGCTCACCCTATGGTTAAAGTTTTCAGAATTTGCATTGTTCCATTGAACCTAGTCCTTGAGATCTCTAATCACATAGGTTAGATTTCCACCCTAGAATCCCTTTATTGTACTAAGGCTTTTAACCCCATTCCCCTCGATGCGCAGTTTAATTGTTCTCTCGACAAACCTTTTGTCAGCAGATCCGCAATATTTTCCTTTGACTTTACAAAGTCCAAAGAAATTATCTCATTTGAGAGCAACTACCTTATGGTATTATGTCTACAACGAATGTGGCTAGACTTACCATTATATATCACATTATGTGCCCTTGCAATCGCTGCTTGATTGTCACAGTGAATACATATTGTAAGCATAGGTTTTGGCCACATCGGAACATCCTCCAGAAAATTTCGAAGCCGTTCTACTTCTTCAACAGCTTTGTCTGAAGCAATAAACTCTAATTCCATTGTGGAGCGCACTATCACAGTTTGTTTTGAGGATTTCCCTAGCATGAACACATATCCGCTAGTCGATTTCGATTCATTGGAATCTGAAATCCAGTTGGCATTACTATAACCTTCCAAAATAGCTAGGTAATTGCCATATTGTAAAACAATATTTTTGGTCTTTTGCAAATAACTCAATACTCTCAAAAGTGCATTCCAATCCTCATGACCAGGATTACTTGTATACTCAATTTTTCCATTGAGTACACAATATCCGGTCTTGTGCAATTCATGATGTACATGATGCTACTTAATATTTGAGAGTACTCCAGCTGTTGAATACTATTTCCAGTATTCTTTCTTAGAATTAGGTGTGGAAGAAAATGATTATTCGTATCTTTAATGCCAAATCCTTTAAACCTTTCAATTACCTTTTCAATACAATGAGATTGTGTTAAACCTAAGCCATTAGAATTCCTTAGAATTTTGATGCCGAGTATAACACCCACAACACCTAAATGTTTCATCTCAAAATTTTTCTTAAGAGTATCCTTGGTGATTTTGATAACTTCAGTGTTATCTCCAAAAGTCAACAAGTCATTGACATAGAGACAAACAAATACATATCCAACTGATGTGGATTTAGAGTACATACATTTGTCACCCTCATTGATTCTAAATCCACTTTGGATCATTACTCGTTCAAACTTCTCATGCCATTGTTTAGGAGCTTGTTTAAATCCATACAATGATTTGACAAGCTTACACACCTTGTGTTATTGTCCTTTGACCTTGAACCCTTCAGGTTGTTCCATATAAATCTCCTCATCGAGATCACCATTTAAGAATGCAGATTTTTACATCCATTTGATGTATCTACAAATTGTATAGTGAAGCTATAACAATCAATATTCTAACAGATGTTATTCTTGTTACATGTGAATAAGTATCAAAATAGTTTATACCTTATCTTTGTCTAAATCCTTTGGCAACAAGCCATGCTTTGTACTTATCTATGGAACCATCAACTTTTAGCTTTCTTTTAAAGATCCATTTACATCCAATTGGTTTATTTCCTGGTGGAAGATCAACCAATTCCCAAATGTGATTACTTAGGATAAATCAATTTCACTATCAATAGTTCCTTTCAATAAGAAGCATCTCAAGTTGACACTACCTCTTGAAAAGTTTGATGTTCCCTTTCTAACATGTGTGTTAGAAAATCATGTTCGAAATTTTTTTCAATTCGCGACCTCTTGCTTCTTCGAAGTTGAGCTTCTTCGACCTCAACTTCTTTATTCTCAGATTATGATTTTCTAAATTGCTTCTGAGAAGGTTCATCTTGAATTCTTTTCACAAGAAATATATCCTCAAAGAATTCAGCATCCCTTGATTCTAGGATAGTATTGGCATGGACTTCTGCATTTTCTATGCACTGTTATTTTGAGCATAATCGATGAATATGCAGTCTACCATTTTAGGTCCCAACCGAGTTTGTTTAGGAAGAGGAATTGCCACCTTGGCAAGGCACGCTCGCACTTTCAGAAATTTGTTGGATGGCAACCTTCCATTCCATAACTCAGCATCCCTTGATTCTGGGATAATATTGGCATGGACTTCTGCATTTTCAGATTTACAAACCAAAAAATCTGTATGCATTGCTATTTTGGCATAACCGATGAATATGCAGTCCACCATTTTAGGTCCCAACCGAGTTTGTTTAGGAGAAGGAATTGCCACCTTGGCAAGGCACCCTTGCACTTTTAGAAAGTTGTAGGTGTCTTCCCCGTCTTCTTGTGGGGTACTTTAAATAGTATGTAATTCGCAGTTAGAATTGCCTCCCCCCACAAGTTTTGAGGTAAACACGAACTTAAGAGCATGGCATTAGCCATCTTTTTTAGAGTTATGTTCTTCCGTTCAGCAATTCCGTTCTGCTAGGAAGTATAAGGTGCAGTCGTTTGGAGAATAATTCCCAAACTAGCACACAACTCCTTTAAATTGGAAGAAGTACATTCTCCTCTTCTGTTAGACCTAAGTACTTTGATTCATTTATCAAGTTGATTCTCAACCTCATTTTTATACTTGATAAACATGCTTTTAGCCTCATCTTTGCTAGTTAACAGATAAACATAGCAAAATTGAGTACAATCATCCACAAAGGTGATGAAGTACTTCTTTCCACCTCTACTTTCCACAACTTTCAAATCACAAGCATCACTGTGGATTAATTGTAGATGTTCACTTTTTCTTTCAACCAATTTTAAGAATTTTTAGCAAACTTAGCCTCAACACAAGTCTCACACTTGTAACGGGCATCCAACTCAAATTTTGGAATTAACCCCAAGTTTGCTATTCTCTTCATTGTACCATAGTTTAATGTCCAATTCTACCATGCTATAGATAAGGAGACACAATAGTGTAACTGAAGACTTCTCTTTATTGCTTATCATCGGGTACAAGAATTTCGAGTTTATATCAGGTACAAGAATTTCGAGTTTATATCAATGATAGCTACATTAGCCTTGAAAATGTCATTATATAAGTACCCTTCGCCCACATACATTCCCTCTTTGGAAAGTACAAACTTTTCAGATTCAATTTCAATTTTGAAACCCTTCTTGACAAGTATTGAACCAAAATTGAGATTCTTTCGGATCTCTAGTACATGCAGTACATTTTTGCAAGATGAGTTCCTTGCCAGAGGTGAACTTTAGGATCACCTTTCCTCTCCTAGCAATCTCTGCTGATGCCGAGTAAGCCATATTAAGCTTCTCATTTTTTCAGCCTTCTCATAAGATGAAAAAAATGTGTTTATCCACACAAATGTGATTTGTGGCACCTGTATCTAACCATCAATCATTGTTATTTGATACAAGAATGCCTCAGACATCACTACAACAATCAATTGCTTAACATCTTCATGCTTTGTCAGATTCATGGTCAAATAGAAGAACATTTTCTTCTACCATTGCTCAAAACCGATATCGATGAATATTTCCGGTTTCTCATTAGATGTAACAAAAGGTGTTGCCATTGTAGTAGGCAAAGTTCCTTGTACTACTCCTCTAGAAACTGAGCTAAAAGCCATTTGGCTTATACTGTTCTGAAAAACAGTCCGGGGTATATCATTCAAGTAACTCATACCTACACCACCATAGATGGTTTCAGCCCAAAGGCTCATAGCATTAACTACCATGATACCAGATCACGAGGTTTGAACATCACCGGTTGAAACAACCATAAATTAATCCCTTGTAGAATTCTGGACATCATTACGTACTTGATTGTGATTAGCCATCTTGATTTTCAAATCTCCAACAAACAATGAGAACGTTAATCGTCTTAAGATTGTTAGAAAATAATTCAAGAAAACAAATTGTTTGTTGGAAGAAGAGACGAAGAAGATTGATTGGGGGAGAAATATGTAACACTGTTTATCATCACCAAAAAAATCAAATAAAGAGAGTAAATAATAAAATAAAATAGTAATTGGAGGTGAGGTACGGCTAACCGAAACTCCTTAAGACGATTAATTCCTATCAATGGTGCTAAGTAGCTTCACGAACTTCGCCTCCCAAGATACAACACCTCGAACCTATTGGTATCAGCACTATATGAACATGACTCTATCGAACACTTTTTGAAACCAGCACACTTGAAAAGAACTTGAGGGGATGAGTGATTTGAGTTACAAGTGATGAAAGAAGAAGAAGAACTGTCTCTAATTATAGAGATTTCAAAGAGAATGGGTTCATGTATTTAATAAATACAACAATTAATAAAATACATGAATTGAGAAGATTCATGAATTCAAGAGATTCGGTCATAAATTAGATACGTGAATCCAAGAGATGCATGAACTTCAAAACACATCAATTAATGAGATACATGAATGAAAACGATGTATCTTGTTTTGCACGATACTTTGATCCATTAACCATAATTACAACAGATTGGGACTCCTCATTTGCTCTCATTGTGCATGAGAGTGGATTTGCTTAATGAGATCATAAGAAATATTGAAGCACAATCCTTAGTGAAGCTAAATTAGATTTTGACAGTCCAGCCAAATCAGATTGCTCCCTGCTGAGGGAAATGCTTTGCAAGCTGCAGAATGCTAAGAAAATTCTTCTTGGTGCTTGGTGCCTTGGAGTGGGCATAATGTTTTGCTTCCTAGTGGACGTCATCGCTCACGTTTTGAATGGACAAGGACTTGAGCGAACTCCAACTCATAGGATCGCTTGATGAGAAACGACAACCTCTCAAACATAGCTTAGTCAACGAAGAGCAATTATTAAGCAATTGAGAAGAAGGTCCTTCACTTAATTATCAATCGCAAAGTGAATCCATGAACCAATGTTAGACTAGTAGTAGTCCCGCTTTACGTCAAGATAGAATTTTTCCACCTTGTACCACATATAACGCCTCAAAACCGTGTCCACAAACAAATCATCGTAAGAACAGACGGAGAAGCTGAAATCCGAGACATGGTCCAAACAGATCGCCACCTTTTCGACCAAATAAAAGTTTTGACGATGTCCCTCATAATTTGGTTATGAGGAGAAGATGTGATGGATTAGGCAATCGGGCAAGAGACTGATATAATCCTCATAATTTGTTTCGCCTCTGATCTACGTCAAAGTAACATTGCTCATGAATGAATTGTGGTGTTTCTGTTTTTCTCTACTCGGCGAAACATGGACTATTGTGTTTCACCCTAATTGTTGAGCTTTACTTTGTTAGGTTGAGGCTCAAGCTCGTTGTTTTTACCGTAGGTCAAAATTTTCTGCAATACTTAATATGAAATTCTCTTATTCTTCCAAATCTCCCTAGAAAGGAATATAATCATATGCATCAGACTCTTAATTACTAAACCTACTAAACTTTCACTAGATATATGTAATGGCCTTTGATGGTTTCCATATTTGAATAGTTTCCTTTTATTAGGTTATTTAATATGGGAGCATCTAGAATGATAGAACCATCATGCTCAAACTATTCTAAGCACATCTTTCTAGCTTTATTTGTATCATGAAAAATAACTTTCAGAAAAATAATTTTTGAAATTTTCAATATTCATTTTATGGAAAATAAACTAGTCAAGGAAGTATTTTCCGTTAATAGAAAAAAAGTGGAGAAAATATTTTCTGTTTTTCCCAAAACAATAAACACTTTACGTCAGCTTTCTTTTCACTTGACACCAATCACTTTTTTCACCAAACACATTTTCCTTTTTAAAATTTTTTTTCTTTTCTTTTTTTTAGAGATTTCAACTTTTTAAATACTTTTAAGTTTTTTTTCCTTCTTTCTTTTCAATTTATTCCTCTTCCTTGAACAGTGACTAGCCATAAGCAATCTCAAGCCTTGCCTTAGGCTAGCAAACTAGGCAAGGTTCGAGCCTCGCTAAACTAACCTTTGATGACCTCGGGCATGGCTCCTCACCCAACTCGTAGCATCTCGCAAGGCTCAAGCTCACTCGTGGCCGGTTGCTGGCCATCATCATGACCAATGACCGAACAACCAATTGAGGATAAAACAAAAAGAAAAAGAAATGAGGGAAAAAGAATAATCTATTGAAAAACTCAAGTTATTTGGTAATTTATCCCTGAAAATCAAATGAGATACCAAAAAAACGAAAACACTTTTGAGTTCATTTTCGGGTCATTTTTCTAAAAAGTAGCTTCTTGAAATACATTTTTCAGGTTACAAACACATGTTTTGAACAGAGCCTTAGATAATGTTAGATGGGTAATCACACTCTAACCTTATCTAAAGTTCCATTCAAACATATGATGTTTCTTGGAAAAAAAAATTCATGAAGTGATATACACAGCGACGCCGATGGTCTTCATCACATCTCTATCGACGGGCAATTGTCACCGCGACGCTGATAGTCTTCACCCTTTCCACTGATGTGCGATATACCCAGCAACGTCGGTCTTCCATCCATGCTTTTTATCGGCTGGCGATCTACACAGCAGCGTCGACTACTCAACAAGCGTCCTTCGTGCCTTTCTCTAGTGGCACCAACCATCTCAACGTCCACGGTCAAGTGTTCAACCTTGCTGCACACGTCTCATACCGCTCCAACGCAGCTAAACAATAGACTGTGACGTTGATTTCCATGTTCTCGAGATCAAACGTTCTGCCTTACTACACACGTCTCATACCGTGCCAACGCGGCTAAATAAGACCACCTAATTCCATATATCTCAACACTAACGGGGTCAAATATCCGACCTTGCTGCACATGTCCCATACCGTGCCAACGCGGCTAAACGCGAGACCACCTGGTCCTAAGTATCCACAAACTAATAATCAATACTATCTTTCCTTTTTTTTTTTTTTTCTTTTTTAGGTTTCACGATTCGACTAATCCTCAAGTAAGCCTAATTGACTTGACAGATGTAGCGATCCAAAACCCCAATAAATTTCTGAAGACAATGCCAATATAAAATGATATGCCTTTAGGCCAGACTCGACATGCACACGGGTCGTTGCTGCCTAAGAAGAAATTATACTCCTCATTTGAATGATCTCACATAACCAGAATATAAGAAGTAAGAAACATTTAATGCTTCATCATGACATTATCCCAATCCGGACTTACCCTTGGATCTGTGCATGAAAACATTAAAAACAAGAACATAAGGAGGGCTTTTATTATTCTCCGTAGAAGGATTTGAATGACATAAGAGTCAGATACAAAACTTTCCTTCTACTAACACACTATAACCCAACCATTGCGATACGAGAAGGAAGCAGCTCGTCAGTCATCACTCATCTCAGAACTGCTATCGACTTCCATGTCACTTGAAGAGTTACTATCCTTGTCACTTGCCAATTCATCAATGTAACATGAAGGAAGAGGACCTGACCATCTATCTCCTTCCAATACAAAATACGTGAAATATCTAAGTAGAAGATGACCCCTAAAGAACCCCGTATTGATAGTGATTTGAGTCTCGACTCACTTAAAATGTTTATGCGGAAAACAAAATGTGTGAACTCATCCACGTTAGTACTGATATCCTGAAGTGATCCATAGCGGACTGGTGGAAGATATGTAGGTGCCATAGCTAATCTGGAAAATTGTTAATCCATGGAGTAAGCGATTACTTAGCGAAGCAACACTCCAGCACATAAATCAAGATCATCACACGGCCCATGCAATGCCATGCAATGCAAGCAACATGTCATGTATCATCTTCACGGCACACGCATGCAAGTTTAATATCGAAAACCTACAAAACCGTATCATGTGTCAAAACTCATATTTTTAGAAAATCATGCTCATCATAATATCCTTCCCTCCGAAGGCTTCCGGATCACAATCTAGGCTATCCATCCATAGGCATCGCACACACTAAATCCAAGAGGTCCGACCCTCGTTTATTCGAGGCATCCCCTAACTCCAAGGAGCAATCTCTCCACATCGTCTAACGTCTGCTATTGGAAAGCTGACCCATTCGTTTCATGTTTAGGCAACGGTAATCAGTCTGACCTATCACAAGGGAGCTACTGGATCTCACTATCCAGGCATCTTCACTCCGAAAGCGTCGTGACTTACTATGCACGACAATCCGTCTGGCTAGCATTGGCGACACCTCGCTGTCTCAACCTACCATCATCTAAAGCATTCCAACTCCTAGGAACATTATCACAATCACATGCATCACATTCACAATCTCAAGAACACTAGCAAGATAAAATGTCCAGCCTTACTGCACACGTCCCATACCTTGCCAACGCAGCTAAACATAAGATCAATGCAACCTAGATATTTTGAAATCTAGTGCATATTCATGTCTAAATCATACACATCTCATACCATGTACGATCGAGGCATGCATATGGACATATGTATGATATCACACCACATAGAATGCATACAAGTCTAGATCAAAGCATGGATCATTAGTCACGTTTCAAACCAAACGGAAAAGAAAACCCTAAGAGATGGAGACTTTCCCAACTTATGGACTATAAGTCACTTGCCTAAACCGGTAAGAGAACAACACGAGGAGACAAATGGCTCTGCTTGATAGTGAAGTCTTGATCCAAAAGTTCCTAACAAACCACAAACTAGGGATTAGACAAAAACTAAGAGAGGTTGATGAAAAGAGAGAGAGATGACGATGGCTTGGCTCACGAACGACGACGAGCGGTGAAGGAGGACGAAGGTGAGCGACGGCGAGCTGTGAAGTACGGTGTGGATGAACAGTGGTGGATGGCGGAGAAGGACGACAGCTCGGCGTGGGGGAGGCTCCTCGGGTTGGAACTCTCTCAAACTCTCTCAATCTCGGTGGTTTAGAGGACAAGAACAAAGAAAGAAGAGAGATAAAGAAGATGGTGGTTTAATAGACTTCATTGCAGCCCATATGGAGGTGACAAGTGGTGGTGGAAGGCTTCTTTGCATGTGTCTTGATTGGAGGAGGATGGAGGCAAGAGAGATTGGTGTAGATTGTTCGGCCATTTAAGACTTTTCAAGAAGAGTTCTCCATGTTTATCTTGTAAATGATGACTCTAGATGAACTTTCATTGGTGGGTTTGTGAGGTAAGATGAAGAACAAGCAGAAGAGGACAATGGAGATGGGAAGTATGCAGCAAGGAGCTCTTGGGGAAGATGAACTTGAGCTCCCAAGGTGCAATCATGGCCATCTTTGTGTGCATGAAGGACAAGTGTCATGGGTTGTCTTCACAAGATGAAGAAGAGTGCAAGAATGAAGATGGAAGAAGAGGTGTTCGGCGTGAGGAAGGAAGAGTGCTCGGTGGGAAAGAGAGACATGCAATGGTCTTGGATTTCTTTCTATTGAAGACCAACAAGAAAAGACAAATGGAAAAGACAAAGAGAAGAGAAGAAATGGGTTCGGTTGGCGTGCATGGCTTCTCCATTTCCCTAGACATGTAATCATGCTCTTGTAGATAATAGTTGGATCAAGAAAATAAAAAGAAGAGGATAATATGAGACGAAAGAAGAGGGGCGTTCGGCTAGGAGGCTTGGGGAAGGAGGAAGTGTCTTCCCAAGGTATGCAATGATGTTAGTCTTGTGATGATGGCTTGGAATAAATTCAAGTACAAGACATCAAGAGGAAGAGGACGAAGGGAGGGGTGAAGTTCGGCCCAAGCTTCATCAATCTCCAAGAATGTAATCATGTTTCTATGGTTAATGAAGTGAATCGGAATAAATCTAAAAGAAGAGGATAAGAAGGCAAGTGGATAGGGGAGGCATGCGTTCGGTTCGGTCAAGGGGAAGAAGAGTACCCTTCAAGCTTTCAATTTCCAAGAGACTTAATCATTTCACTTGCAATGATGATTAAGATAAGAATCTATAAGGGACAAGGGGATGAAAATGATGAGGGGGAGGAGGTGAATTCGGCCAAAAGAAAGAATAAAATGAGGTGTATGCATGTGTGACACATGTCAAGGTTATTAATAAAATAGGATAATCACAATGATGGTCTTAGGGATAAGGTTAAATGACAACTAAGATTCTTTGAATAAAATACATTCATATAGGACAAAACTATAGGACAAGATATCATGATTACCAAGATTAAAGAATGATTTTTTTCAAATAATATATTTTCTTTCCTTTGCATGTGGGACAATTGGAATAAAATTTCTCAAGGATTTCTAATCTTTCCCTCAATTTCTTGAAGTGGCCGAAGAACACAAAGGAGAGGGAGAGGTGAAGCGTTCGGCCATGGAGGGGAGGAATTTGGTGGATTGAAGGTGGGTTAGGCGTGTAAGTCAAGCCTTATCTTCAAGAAGGAATCTAATGATGATTTTTAGGATAAGGTGAAATGAGGGGATTCTTCTCACATGAAACAGACACAAAAGACAAGGATTAAGAGACAAGGAGAATAGGACAAAATAGAATGATGAAAAAGATTTTAGAATCAAAGTAATGATTTCCTAAGCAATGATTACTTCTAAGAGTTATCCATTTCTCATTGGTTGGCATAAGAGACAAAATAGAAGGAAGAGATAGGAAAAGAGAGATAAGCGCACATCATAGGTGTCGTGTGGTTGGTCAATCGGTCTCGGTGTCGTCTCAACTCGTCTCATTCTATCAGTTAAAATTCAATTGGGTGGTCTCGGGGTCAATACGTGAAAAATCAGACTTCTAAAGTACAAATCGAAGAATCAATTCTAAGAAATTCGAACTAATCACAGAACTAATAAAATATCGTACTCACCCATAGAAATTATATTTTTCCCAAGAAAATAGTTTAGAAAGACTTCACCACAGTTTTGGAATTTCAAATTCCTTAGGAGATGGATGGACAAACCTTAGGGCGATGGCGGATCACGACAGGTTCTTCCAAGCTTCCATAATCACAATTCCTTCCAATCCATTCCCTCGATTTGTTCCAACTGTCTTTTTCATGGCTTGCTCAAATTGATTAATTTCTCCGATCTCAAGTGTCACATTCATCATTTGAGTCTTTTAAAAATTCAAGATGTCACGATAGATCCCCTACTAATCCTCAAGTGAAATCAATTGGCCAGATAAATTTCCAACTTGTCCACCCTGGTAAGTACAATTCAACCTTATTACTCCAAACTTAAATGGGGGTTAAATCCTAAACCATGCTTTGATACCAAATTGTCACGGCCCGCTCTTCAAGTACTCAACAGCCCTAGAATTTGTTCGACCTTTCCTTTGGTCAATGAGTGTGACATCCTCGGACTTGTCGCCGTCCTTCGAGTTTCCAATAGAAGCGCGGGCCACCATCTTGACGACCCCCACAAGACTCACCTCTAAAGTCAACTCATACATGAAAAGTGGTAAATTACAATGGGTTGAGGTATGAATATCTCAGTGAGCCAACCCCTAACCCAAAACTAGGTCTGTCATTGCCTTGGGGTCCTTAATCGCGCCTCACGTCTCCTTAGTCACCTAAGACATAATCCAACCTCACTCTCTATCCTATCATACTTACTCTCTATTAGTCTCTCTGTTCCGCGCTCACCTTATCCACGAGTCTACCAGACCCTAGTTGCTACTTGGCACTAAGCCCAATCATCTCACCAATCAAGATCTATTGCAATGATTAAATAAAATACCAACAATTAAATAAACTGCACAAATAAATCAATAATTAAATAAATTATGCAATCAATCAATAATTAAATAAATTACTCAATTAATCATTCAAGGCCGTCCATGATCGGCCTAAGACCTAACTAGCCTTCATGACCACATCGCAATTCAACTTTCATTAATCGTCAATCCACCAGCATTCAATTGGACTTCCTTCGACGTTCAATTTATTTCTCGGCCCAATGGGCCTGTAATCGATCCATCCAGTCGCTATCAAATTTGGTACTCCGTACACGATCATGATCGGCCCATTTCGCACCACACTATCCTAACATCTGATACATAACCATAATAGGCCAATCTCATCCAATCACACCATAAATCAACACAATTGGCCTAATAAATTTACTAAGGCAATAAACATCCCTAACTAAGGTTTAGGAGGTATACTCACATCACATTTGCACGTTTTACGCGATTGGCATCGACGCGATCTCCAAAACATTGGTCGCACGCGAGCTCAATGAAGACCTTTGATCTTCGATCCGATTGCGTAATTAGGTAGTCCAACCTTAGTGGAGTCCAATGACGGGTCCAGCGAATTTCCGGCGATGGTCCGTCGAGATTTCGACAAACCTCCGGCGACATTCGGCGACGCTCCAATAGTAGTTTTTAGTGGCAATAAGGTGGCCGGTCGATTGGGCATGATGGCGGGGGCATCATGGCGGCTGAGGAGGCTCGAACCCACGGCGAACCGTGGCTGGTTGAAGGCTCTAGCGACTCCACACACGACGTTTGGGGCTGGGGAGGAGCAGAATGGAGATGGGATGGCTTTAGGAAGTGGCATGGGTCGTCAGCAAGAGCCCACCTTGGTGGCTGACCAACGACGACGAAGTGAGGCGAGGCACGAGCAGCGGCAAAACGGAGAAAATAGGAGAGGCCGGGAGCTCGGGGTGGACTCGCACGAGCTTGGAGTGGAAGAGGCGGATCTCGGGGGCGACGTGTGGAGTTGTGGCAAATACTGAAGCAAAAACAACAATGGAGAAACCACAGTTACGGGCGGGTGTAAGGAGGAAGAAGAAGACATCGTGCGATGAAGGACAAGCCAGAGAGAGAGGAGAAGAAAAGTCAACAAAGCAAGGGGAAAAGTTGCGGTCCAGCGGAAAACCAGGAAAAAGAAGAAAAGAAAGAGAGAAAAGAAGAAGAGATGGAGGGAAGTGTGTCGACAGGGAAAAGAAAAAGAAGAGGAGAGAGAAGGATTCCGGCTGTGACAATTCTTCTTCTCTAAAAGAACTTATTCCTCGAAATTTGCAACTCTCATCTCCTCAAACAGGTTAGGGCACAAGCTCTTCGTGGCCTCTTTACTTTCCGAAGTCATAATTTTGGCACCTTGATGCCTACTGGAATAATATTATTCCTGAAAATTTACTCTCTCCGATCCTTTCTAGTCCTCACTTTCCAAATTTTAATTCCTCAGGGTAACCCTGGTACTCCTTTTAAGACAACTCCAAAAATCTCGCCTCATGGCGATCTCTCCCAAGTCGGTCCTTCTACCGACACACTACCACAATTGCCACAAAACTTTGGTTACCTTCCTCGAGTAATCGTTTTGCCTTTAGGGAAAAATCAATACCCTCTAGAGTCCATCTCGCTTCCACTACACCACTCTGATTTCCACCGTCCAAGTCAAGATACTCGGCGAACCTCGCCTCATACTTTTCACTCAAAGGCGACTTTGATGGAGTCACACGTACTCTGCCACCTTCTGCGCTCTAGTAGTGCTCAAGAAATAATTCTCGCTACATGCTTTCACCATAGCGTTCCAAATCTATCCACTTTTTTAGGAAAAATCCAATCTCTTAATGGCCTTCCACTTGTGGCTGACGTCATCTTTTCGTGGATAATTGCCACGACCACTTTAAAATCATTTGCGCATCTCATCACTGACACTTCTTTCTCTTTTCTTTTCTTTTTATTTTCTTCTTTTTACTCTTGTGCAGCCAAGAAGTGGCAATTTCTAGGTCATACATCAAAAGAACTGTGGAAGTTTCATCTCAAAAACTACTCCACCTCAACTTCATCGTATTATGACAGTCTTTAATTCCATCCTCGGAATCTACTCAACTAGATTCCACAACCCCAACAATATGGATTAGACATTTGATATAACAACTTTCCACAATCATCTATCCAAATGCAATTCACAATAATCACACAAACAAAGCGCGCGATTACACAGCAACGCTCAAAGTAGCATGCGATTACGTAGCAATGCTTTCAAATGGCATGCGATTACACAAAGATGCCATCCCCGGCATGCGATATACATAGCGACGCCCTCGAGTATCACGCAATTACACAGTAGTGCTTTCACAGGCGTGTGATTTACACAGCGACGTCAATGGTCTTCATCACATCTCTATCGACGGGCAAATCGTCACTGTGACGCCGATAGTCTTCACCCTTTCCACCTATGTGCGATATACCCAGCGACGTCAGTCTTCCATCCATGCTTTTCATTGGCGGGCAATCTACACAGCAGCGCCAACTACTCAACAAGCGTCCTTCGTGCCTTTCTCTAGTGGCACCAACCAACTCAACGTCAATGGTCAAGTGTTCTTGATGTACACGTCCCATACCACACCAACGCAGCTTAACAATAGACCATGATGTTGATTTCCGTGTTCTTGAGATCAAACGTCTGGCCTTGCTACACACGTCACATACTGTGCCAACGTGGTTAAACATAAGACCACCTGACCTTGCTACACACATCCCATACTGCACCAACGCAGCTAAACAATAGATCATGACGCTGATTTCCATGTTCTTGAGATCAAACGTCCAACCTTGCTACACACGTCCCATACCGTGCCAATGCGGCTAAACGTAAGACCACCTAATTCCATATATCTCAACACCAGCGAGGTCAAGTATCCGGCCTTGCTACACACGTTCCATACCGTGCCAACGCGGCTAAACACGAGACCACCTGGTCCTAAGTATCCACAAACTAATACTCAATACTATCTTTCTTTTTTAGGTTTCACGACTCGACTAATCCTCAAGTTAGCCTAATTGACTTGACAGATCCCCTACTAATCCTCAAGTGAAATCAATTAGCTAGATAAATTTCCAACTTGTCCACCCCGATAAGTACAATTCAACTTTATCACTCCGAACTTAAATTGGAATTAAATCTTAAACCATGCTCTGATACCAAATTGTCAAGCCCCACTCTTCAAGAACTTGACAGCCCCTGAATTTCTTCTTCCTTTCCTTTGGTCTATGAGTGCGACATCCCAGGACTTGTCGCCGTCCTTCGAGTCTCCAACGGAAGCATGGGCCTCCATCCTGACGACCCCCACAAAACTCACCTCTAAAGTCAACTCATACATGAAAAGTGGTAAATTACAACGGGTTGAGGTATAAATATCTCAGTGAGCTAACCCTTAACCCAAAACTAGGTCTGTCATTGTCTTCGATCTTCGATCCAATTGCTCAATTGGGTAGTCCAACCTCAGTGGAGTCCAATGGCGGGTCCAACGTATTTCTGGCGACGGTCCGTCGAGATTCCGACAAACCTTCGGTGACATTCGGCGAGGCTCCAATAGTGGTTTTTAGTGGCGATAAGGTGGTCGGTTGATTGGGCATGACAGCGGGGGCATTAGGGCGGTCGAGGAGGCTCGAACCTGCCGTGAACCACGGCTAGTTGAAGGCTTTAGCGACTCCACGCATGACGTTTGGGGCTAGGGAGGAGCAAAACGGAGATGTGACGGCTTCGGGAGGTGGCGTGGGTTATCAGTGGGAGCCCACCTTAGTGGTTGGCCAGGAACGACGAAGTAAGGCAAGGCACGAGCAGCGGCAAAACGGAGAAAACAAAGGAGGCCGGGAGCTCGGGGTGTTCTCGCACAAGCTTGGAGTGGCAGAGGCGGAGCTCGGGGGCGTTGTGTGGAGTTATGGCAAATGTTGAAGCAAAAACAACAATGGAGAAACCACAGCTTCGGGCGGGCGTAAGGAGGAAGATGAAGACGTTGTGCGATAAAGGACAAGCCAGAGAGAGAAGAGAAGAATAGTCAACAAAGCAGGGGGAAAAGTAGCGGTCTAGCGGAAAATTGGGAAAAAGAAGAAATGAAAGAGAGAAAAGAAGAAGAGAGAGAGGGAAGCATATCCGTAGGGAAAAGAAAAAGAAGAGGAGAGAGAAGGATTATGGTTGTGACAATTCTTCTCCTCTAAAAGAATTTCGTCATTGAAATTTGCAACTCTCGTCTCCTCAAACAGGTGAGGGCACATGCTCTTCGTGGCCTCTTTACTTTCCGAAGTCATAATTTTGGCACCTTGATGCCTATAGGAATAATATTATTCCAGAAAATTTACTCTTTTCGATCCTCTATCCTTATTTGTTTCTCCCAACATAGGACACTTTATCGTCCTCCTCAAGTTTCTCGAAATTCAACATCAAGGACAACCTTAGTCCTCACTTTCCAAATTTTAAATCCTCAAGGTAACCCTGGTACTCATTTTAAGACAACTCCAAAAATTCTCGCCCTATGGCGATCTCTCCCAAGTCGGTCCTTCTACCAACACACTACCACAATTGCCACGAAACTTTGGTCACCTTCCTTGAGTAATTGTTTTACCTTTAGGGAAAAATCAATACCCTCTAGAGTCCATCTCGCTTCCACTGCACCAATCTGATTTCCACCGTCCAAGTCATGACACTTGGTGAACCTCGCCTCATACTTTTCCCTCAAAGGCAACTTTGACGGAGTCACACGGACTCTGCCACCTTCTGTGCTCTGGCAATGCTCAAGAAATAATTCTCGCTACATGCTTTCACCATAGCGTTCCAAATCTATCCACTTGTTTGCCTCATTTGTCAGTTTGTGGTAAGGCTTGAACTAACCTATGGCCAATCACTAGCCAAGGAAGAAGTAACATGGAAAATAAAGAAGGAAAAAAAGAAAAAAAACTTATACATAATTGAAAAA
The DNA here is from genome assembly GCA_019926035.1 of Melaleuca alternifolia. Taxonomy (NCBI): domain Eukaryota; kingdom Viridiplantae; phylum Streptophyta; class Magnoliopsida; order Myrtales; family Myrtaceae; genus Melaleuca; species Melaleuca alternifolia. The sequence goes on along the minus strand of JAGKPW010003071.1, from coordinate 491,015 downwards.
TCAAACATTTTTAAAAAGAAAAGGAAAAGGAAAAATAAAAGAAAAATGTGTTTTGTGAAAGAAACTGATTTGTCTAGAGGTGAAAAGAACATTTACATTATTAAGAAAAAACGGAAAAAAATTTCTTTACTTTTAAAGCTGTTTTTCCCAGCGACTTGAAAATGTTTTCTTGATTAGTTTATCTTATGTAAATTGAATGCTGAAAATTATTTTCTTGAAAATTATTTTTTATGAAATGAATAGAGCCTCAAAGATGTGCTCAAAACAGTTTGAGCATGATGGTTCTTTAATGCTAAATGCTCCCATGTTAATTAACTTAATAGAGAAGACTGTTCAATTATGGAAACATATTATTAATAGAGAAGGTTACTAGGTTCGGTCATGTAGAGTCCGATGCATATTATTAATTTTCCTTTTTTGGGAGATTTGGAAGGATAAGAGAATTTTCAAGTTAACTATATCAGAAAAATTTCGAACTTACTCCGGTACGAAACAACGAGCCTGAGCCATAGCCCAACGAAGCAAAGCTCAACAATTAGGGTGATCACACAAATGTCCATGTTTCACCGAATGGAGAAAAACACAAATCCCAAAATTCATTCATGACCCATGGCTGGTACTTTGACACAGACCAGAGGCCAAACAGATTATAAGGATTATATCAGTCTCTTGCCCGATTGCCTAATCCTTCACATCTTCTCCTTTTTACCCACGATGGACGTCGTCAAAACTTGTATTTTGTCAAAAAGGTGGCGATACATTTGGACCGCTATCTCGGATCTCAGTTTCTCCGTCTGTTCTTATGATGATTTGTTTGTGGACACGGTTTTGAGGCGCTATATTTGGCGTAAGGTGGAAAAATTCCATCTTGACATAAAGCAGGACTACTACCCCTCTAAGATTTATTCATGGATTCACTTTGCGATTGATCATCAAGTGGAGGACCTTCTTCTCAACTTGAATAATTGCTGGTGGGATATTTGGTGGGAGGAAACATTGTCTCGATTGCTTAATAATTGCTCTTCGTTGACTAAGCTATGTTTGAGAGGCTGTCGTTTCTCATCAAGCGGTCCTATGAGTTGGAGTTCGCTCAAGTCCTTGTCCATTCAAAACGTGAGTGATGATGTGCTTGGGAAGATTTTGATGGGCAGCCCTGTTCTTGAACATTTGAATTTGATAGGATGCAGGACCGTAAGAAGAATTCAATCAAGAAGTTTGAGGGAGTTGGTGATTTATGCTTGTTGGGCGGACATCCCTTTGGAGATTTCAACCCCTTGTTTGCTGTCAATGCGCGTGAGAAGTGCTTATTTTTGTAAGTCAATAAGAATTATCGAAGCACCATTGGTTGTTGAAGCCGAATTAGATTTTGGTCCATCCAAATTAGATTGTTGCCTGCTAATGGAATTGATTTGCAAGCTGCAGAATGTTACTCGAGTTCTTTTGGGTCCTTGGTGCTTTCGGGTGAGCATAATCATCTTGCTTCCTAATGGACATTATCTTTCCAGAGTAGTTTTTCACTTAGGATAGTGGACATTATTCTGCCAAAGCTTACGATCTTTAGGGGTTATATTGATAGAAATTCTCTGAGACAAGAAGAACTGGTTTGTGATGTACTTGAGAGAAATTTAATCTATATTCTCTGATTCCAATTATGCTTTGTAACGTAACAAATGCAATAATGTGACTCTGTGCAAACCTTTTTTTTTTTTATTTAGGTGCTCTGACTTCAGCTTTTGATGTGGTTAATAAGGTGATGTCGCCTTCAAAGGTGGAAGATGTGCTGAATTCGCTGCCCAATTGCAAGTCTCTGACGCTACACGTGCCCATTCGTGAATTCAGCTTTCCTGCTATGGCAAATATGCTAGCAACTACACCAGATTTGGAGAAGCTTGTCGTAAAATTTGAGCTATCTGCTTGGAGCACCTCCTGGGTATATTCATTAAACTCTAATTCACTAGTGTAGATATTTTAAAGGATTAAACGGACTGCCCCATTCAAAGTCTCTCCCTTCCTTTGACTTTTTGAGTCCATTAATTAGTGAAACTAGTATAATTCTCCGGAAGTTTCACGACTGTCCCTGCCCTATGTTTCAAATGCTCCCTCTAAAGTGCCCAGAAGTTTCACAACAATCTCACGGTTTCTTTTCTGTCTGTTTTATTTCTTTTGTGAAGGCCACTGTGATAGTGACAGTGGGTAGATTCCACTTGCACTGATGGAATCGAGTGCCCTAATTTTGGTTTCCCTCGTTTACGATCCCTTCCAATCTGATTACTATAGGCTAGAGATCTGATCTGAGAATGAATAATTATTCTCAAGGGTGATTAAAAAAATTCAATCACGGAAACTAAATTGTGTTTTAGTTGGAAAGTTCACTTTGTCTTTTATCTGAGCGCAGCATAATTGTAACTTTGACTCCGGCAATGTCGATTACGAGAGCTATTGGCATATAGAGAAGAAGCTGGAGCATTCCGCTCGCCATCTCAAGAATGTTGAGATCTTTGGATTTTATGCTTGCTCAAGATTCAAAGATGACGAAATGTACATGCTAGCAAAGTTTCTATTGGGACATGCATCTGTGCTAGAAAATATGGTCATCGATAAAAATCATAAATCACTTCAGGATCTTGAGGTAGTTGATTCACGGGAATTGCTTGAAGTGGCCCGACGACTTCAAAGTTACCACAGAGCTTCTCAACATGTTGCGGTTATATTTATCAGGAAGAAGGGCACGGAAGACGGCATGATAAAGGAGATGGGGTGACGACAAAATGTTTGTGCATCGGCCATGAGAACGCTGGGTTGGAATACAGTAAGCCACAATATCAACTAGCTTGATCTGTTGCTGGTAATGTCTCGTGTATGATTTTCAGTGTTTTGAAGCAAGTTCTGAGATTGTATTTTCTTTTGAAATTATTCTAACTGTTAGATTTATGGTAGGTTCATGGATCAATGACAATCGAGATACGTTCTTTACATTCATGCATATAATTAATTCATGTATTTCTAGAGGTTCTATCTCTATTGGATTCATGTATCTACTTAATTGTTGATTCATGTATCTTCTAGATTCTTGTATCTATTTAATTCGCAGTTCATGAACTATTTATGTACATGAATTCAAAAACTCTATAAAGAGACTTGAGATTCTATATTCCAAGAACAACTCAGAAAAAACATATCTGCATCTTCTCTCTTCAAGTTTCTCTAAGTGTGATGGTTTCAAAAAGTGTTTAACAGAGTCAAATCCGTATAATGCTAACATCAATAGGTTAGAGGTATATTGGGAGGTGAAGTTTTACAGATTACCACCGTTGGTAGGAATTAATCGTCTTAAGATATTCGATTAGTCATACATCACTTCAAATTATTTATTTATTTTGTTATAACTCTCTTAAAATAATTTTTTTGATGACGTCAAACAATGTTACATATTTTTCTCTCAATAAATCTTCTTCTTCTTCTTTTTCCTCTATCTTTACCAACACTAACAAGATAGGATTTGGATCGCCTACTGTGCTAAAAAGCACAGCAGGGGGATCCAACGGCTCCAAAGGGGGAGCTTTCCCCTTTTACTAGGAAAGGCCCCTTTGGAGTCATTGGATCCCGCTTGCTTTTGCACAACAGACGATCCGAACGCAACAAGATATACATATGTTTAGCGACCTTTTTCCTGAAGAAGTGATTCACCATCTTGTTTACTTATTGAGAGCATACCTTTTCATGTAAACATCCAGGTGGCTTCAATTAATGCTTTAAATTTTACTTTTGACATCCTAAAAATTAAAAGAGAAGCATAATGAGTAGCACGTCAAAATTTTAGCATGAAGATCATATTAGTCATGGGAAATATAATTCTATTGAAAAACAAAGATAAAAGATGAGAATGCGTGAAGCATTTTAAAGCTAAACGAAACTTGTGCTATATAAGTTTGAATACTGTGTATATATCTCAACTTGTGCTATATCTATCCCTTTGTTGGCACCTAACATTCCTTGTCATAATGAATTGACTACATTACCTCAGCAAGTCCCAAATCACGATTCCTTTTGGCTTTTTTCCTCTTTTACTTTTGCTTCAATTGTAAACTACTCATATCAATTTCAAGCAACTTTTTTTCACCTAGCCTCTTCTTTCACAACCATTATCTTTTAATGTACTTGACATTTGTCTGCTTCTAAACTCATTCAGCCAATTATTAAGTTTATTTCCCCAAATAATCCTCATAACCATGAATTTTTGATTTACAATTTGCAGTACAAATTTCCGAGAATTTTCTCAAAAATAGAATATTGTGATTTATGAAAGCACTACACAATTTATCACCTTCCATTGAATTATTTTTGTTGTATAATCATCATGAATGATATATTGAAGAGGATCCAAATTACTTAAATGTATTTATGGATGATGAATCTACGGATGATGAACAATAATCTATCATGTCAACAAATTCATATGGTGCTTCCTGCACCAAAAAGTAAAGAATGATTCCCTAATATATATTGTTTTAAGTGAATAATGACTCTATTTTTTAATGGAATCAAATTATTGTTTGATCAGGTAAAAAAAAGTTTAAAGAGAGTAACTTTTTAGGGGAGCCTAGCAGCTGAAAAAATAACAACTTTTGTTAAAGTTGCAATGCAACTTGTTATTCTTGCAATGCATTTGTATTTTGAGGATAATTTTATTTCGATTGATGATTCTATGAAAATTTTGCTGCATTTAGAATTGACACAACAAAAAAGAATCTATTTGTAAATGTTTGAATGGGTTATCCTATAATGCCGTTACACTTGCCATAAGTTCCTATCAACAGCTATTTATACCACGTAATCAAAGCAAACATAGTATTATATGTAATAATGTTTTAGGGAACAGTTTATTTTGCATTTTCATGATAACAATTGATATATAGAATTTTTTATGAACTTCACTTTGCCATATTCTTTATTTTTCTGAAAGTATCTATTAGAACATCATGCAATGATGCATGATTAAATAATGAAAAGTGGACTATTGGATTCACCTAATGAAAGTAGTGTAGTTAAAAGACATAAACCACAACATAAGGACACATATTAAAGTTATAATTTAACGAAATGCGTATTAAAACTTGTAGATGACTTCTTTTTTTACGCTTGTGCTTTGGTTATTCTTGAAATATTAGTTTCCTAGTGCAGAAACAAGAAGTATACAGCTCATTAACATGATAATAATTTTTCTTTTTGGTCGAACATGCTTCTCTCAATGTGGCACAGATGAAAAATCTTCAGCCAAATGCCCGTCAATGGGGCACTCATGAGAGAGATGATCCGTTGACTCCTCAGTATCTCCACACAAGCAACATAATGGATCAACCCTTCCTTGAAACCATTCGATCCATAGTAGGCAAGCTGTTACGGATCACAAGCCAAGAAATAAATCAGTTGCTATGTTTATTTGAGAGGAAAAAATATTAGGTGATTCGGGACCACTCAAAAAAGGACACATGGCTCCACGTGTGACTAGTGGGGCCTACTCACTCTTTCATCTAGGAGAAATCGCATTTAATGTGGACCTCTAGAACGGGCCCCACCAGCCACGTGTCATTTTTTGAGTAGTTCGGGACCATGCTGACTGGTCGTTCCCTACCACCTAATGTTTTCTCATTTGAGGGAAACTGAAGCAAGTGACTTTATTTTACCCTATCTCTTTTTAATTGTCAGCTCATTTTATGTACTATTAACAAAGAATGCCTTAGCTCTAGCTGGAATTCAAAAAAATCGATCAGTAGCATTATTAGGATTTAGGACACCAAAGATAGCATATTGGATAGTTACTAAATCTTTAGATCTTTGCCTAGGCCAAGACGAGTCCATATTTATGATGACAATAGACACTTTAGTATGGAAAGGCAAAGCGAATCATGACCAAGTCTTCACCCGATGATATATATCTATATATCTGAAGCGAAAGTGATCGTTCTACGAAGATCCATGAGATGTGAATTGCTGACCTCAACCCCCAATCGAACATGTGATTGATAATCTTGGTATGAACGTGACCAGTTGAGGAACCAGTGTCAACCAATCAATGCTATAATGCCACGAACAAGAGAATTCGCGATCTTGTTCGATAAATTGAATTAGATCGCCACAAGGAAACCTTTCTATATAAAATTATGTTTGCCTCTTGCAAATCTATAAGCAACCTTATATAGGGTGCTAACCCTAATCCTAATCCTACTAGGAATAGAATTATAAAAATAATAAAAATAAATAAAAATTCCTAATCCTAATTGTTAGAGGAAGCTTTATTGTTAATTTTGAAGATGACAAAACTTAGTGATTTGACTTAAAGTCAAATACAAAAGTCGTGGCTAGACATTGTATTGTCTGGAGATATCAGATCTTGTATCATTTGGGAGTTACCATATCTTATATTGTCTGGAGAGGCCAGACAATGTAACATCTGCCAGACAGAATAAGATCTGGAGATGTCAAACAGTGTATCGTCTAAAGGTAGCAGACACCGTAAAGTCTGGAAAGTCAGATTTAGTAAAATCTAAGAAGTCTGTTTGTGACGACTATTTGAGTAAAATGATATTCTTACGACTTTGATACTCGTGGATTTCAGACAGCATATTTGTGGATTAACAAGATTGATTATTCTCAAGATTATGAAGATTATTATTGACATATTGGATTCTCTAAAGATTGGGTAAATGTGGCAAGTATTCACTTATGGAAACCAAGATCCTGATTGTATGGGTGACCAGGATTGACGGGCTCTTATTACGATTTGAAGATTGCTTGAGATATTCTTGGTTGATTCTATCCAACGGGTTGATTTGAAGAATTCCTTTGGAAAGTGCCAACGGTTGTGAAGGCATGAAGAAGTATTTAAGGAAGATATTTCAAGTCTTTTAGAAGACGTTGACGAGAGTATAATTCCATAGTTTAGAGCTGTTCATTTACTGTGAGCTTACATTGTAAACAAAAGAGTGTGATACATACTTTGAGCAGATGACTCTATGAAGTCTTGGAACTGATTTGTAACTCTTTTGATTCATAGTGGAGTCCAGCCGATAGGCTATCAGTCCGAGAGAGTGGACGTAGGCTTGAGCTAAACCAAACCACTATAATTCTTGCGTCTTGATCTCTACTCTCTTAACTCTCTGATTGTGCTTGTAGCTCTTTGTATTTCACTCGCATGTCACGTTTCACACGCAGTGTATTTTATACTTCTGCAAAAAAAATTGAAATCACTTATTCACCCCCTCTGATTGTGAGCTTACATGAACAATCAGATTTGAAAGGTAAGAAATGTATAGCTTTAAAGTCTAACGAAGACCTTGATGATGCAGGATCAAATGAGACTTTAAATGGTAAGAAATGACTCTTCTAATAAAGAAGTTCAAGAAATTGAACAATAAAGGAAGAAAGTTCAACTTGAGAAATTCTAGTTCTCAAAACTTTCAAAGAAGACAGCCAGAGCAAAACTTCCAAAGAAGGCAGCCAGAGCAAAACTTCCAAAGAGGACAGCCTAGGTAGAATTTCCAGAGTAGGTAGTCATGGGACAACGAAGCAAGCAATGATGTAACATGTTACAATTGTAGGAAGAAAGGACACATCAAACCCAACTGTCCTCTACTGAAGCAAAGTAAAGGAAGAAACGAAAAATATAAGAAAGTACTCAAAGTTGAAACTTGGAGTGGTGCTGAAAGTGATGATGAATATGCAAAAATATTCTTAATGGCACGTTCTAATTCAGAATCTAAAGCAAGTTTAAATTCGGATTCATATCAAGATGACCAGGTTAGTAATTTTGAAATTAATGTAAAGTCTCTAAATACATTGATGAATTATGCTCTAGTTTGGAATCATCTCTTAGAAGAATTTCTGAGCTTAAGAAGGAAAACTTGAGACTTCGAAATTAGAAAAGTGTTTGGTCAGAAAAATTTGAAAGCTTGAATAATAGTTTGGTTGCTACAAAGGAGAAGTCTGATTCTCTTGAGAAGCAAGTTGTTTATTTTAAAGCTGATTTTTCAAATCTTTCAAAAAGGTTTTCTAATGGTTTTGAAAAGCTTGAAGAATTTCTTTCAGTTCAAAGACCATATTTTAACAAAGCTAGTTTAGGTAAGACTCCTGAAACCGTTCCTTTGATTGATTTTCCCAAGATAAAAGAGAGGCTTAAACGAAAACCTTCAAAGGCTACCTACAAATACCATTTTCAAAGAGTTTTGTTAAACCTAATGGAAGAAGTTCTCTGCAGTGCTCCAATTGAAACTGCTCATAACATCTTGAAATATATTGTCCTCTATTGAGAAGATCAGTTAACAAAAACTAGTCTAACTTCATTTTTACTAACTATAATGGACCCAAGAAAATCTGGGTACCAAAGAAAACATGAGTATTTTTCATGTTAACAGGTTACCACCAAGAGCAAGACAAAGTGGTATATGGACAGTGAGTGCTCAAGGCACATGACAGGTGATTCAAGCTGTTTTGTAGAACTAGTCATAACAAAAGGAGGGAAAGTCTCTTTTGGTGGAAAAAGCAAAAGGAAGATAGTTGGTTATAGAATTGTGCAAATTGGAAATCTAACTATCAAGAATGTTTCCTTGGTGAAAGGTTTGAACTATAATCTTCTCAGTAGTAGTCAGCTTTGCGATGCTGGATATAGAATTTAATTTCAAGAAGGTATATGCTACGATTCCAGCAAGGAAACCTCACAATCCTTCTATGGAAAACTTCATGAAAATATTTATCTATTAGATGTAAATCCAAATAGCTTGCAGTGTCTTATTTCTATTCAGGATGAAATAAATCTGTGGCATAGAAGACTTGGACATGCCAACATGAAGCAAATTGCCAAGATTTCTACAAAGAAGATTGTTCGTGGCCTTCCCAACTTAGCATTTCAAAAGAACGATTCTTGCACATCTTGTGTGTTGGGAAAACAAGTCAGAAATTCCTATAAGTTGATAAATCAAGTATCAATTGACCATGTTGTATAGCTTCTTCACATGGACTTGTTCGGACCAACTCGAACTCAGAGTATTGATGGAAAAACTTACTATCTAGTAATTGTTGATGATTACTCTCGGTTGACATGGGTATACTTTTTGGCAAGTAAGTCTGATGATTTTACTTACTTCTCAAAGTTTGCCAAGAAAGTTCAAAACGAGAAAGGTTATATTATTTCTCGAATATGTACTGACCATGGAAGGGAATTTGAGAACCAAGACTTTGCCAAGTTTTGTGATGATACAGGGATTCAACATGTATTTTCTTCTCCATATACACCTGAGCAAAATGGAGTTGTGGAAAGGAAGAACAGGTCACTAAAAGAGATAGCTAGGACTCTGCTAATTGAGAGTAACATTCCTTCTTAATTTTGGGCTGAAGCAGTATCTATTGCTTGCTATATCATTAACAGGGTTATCTCAGGCATATTTTAGAGAAGACCCCTTATGAGATCTTCAAAGATAAGTAACCAGTTGTTTTCTATTTTCGTATCTTTGGATGTACTTGGTTTATACTAAAGAATCCTAATGATCATGTTGGAAAGTTTGATATGAAGTCATATGAAGGAATCTTTCTTGCACACTCCATGACTAGCAAAGCTTACAGAGTCTGGAACAAGAAGACTCAAACTGTAGAAGAGTCAATGAATGTCAAGTTCATGAAGATGCTCGACTGCAATCACATCAAACACAGCTGGAAGTACCGGATTATTCTCAAGACTTCTCAAACTTGAACTTACCTAAGGAAGCACAACAACAAGAATATGAGACCATGTCATCCAAGTCTAGAAAAGTACCTCATTCAAATTGGAAACATAAGTCCAGTCATCCAACTGAACTTATTATTGGTGATCTAAATTAAGGACTTCGAATGAGGTCACAAAGACATGAGGATTCAGTGCAGTAGTACTTGTGTCTGAAGTTGAACCAAAGAGTGTAGATGAAACTCTATTCGATGAAAGTTGGATTGAGGCAATGCAAGATGAACTTAGACAATTTGCAATCAATGATGTTTGGGAATTAATCCCAAAACTTAAAGGTAAATCTATCATTGGAGCCAAATGAGTTTTTAGGAACAAATTGGATGAGGAAGGCAAAGTTGTCATAAATAAAGCCAGATTGGTAGCGAAAGGATACTCTCAACAAGAAGGAATTAACTATGATGAAACTTATGCGCCAGTAGCAAGGTTAGAAGCTATTGGATTATTGCTTGCCTTTACTTCTTATAAAAATTTTAGGTTGTTTCAAATGGACGTGAAGAGTGCAATCCTAAATGGTTTCATACAAGAGGAGGTGTATGTGAAGCAACCTCCTAGTTTTGAGGATCCAAAGAAACCAGACCATGTATGCAAACTGAAGAAAGCACTTTATGGTATGAAGCACACTCCTAGAGCTTGGTATGAAAGGTTAAGTAAATTCCTACTTCATAATGGTTTTGAGAAAGACAAAGTAGACATAACTCTATTTATCAAGAATGAAGGCAAAGATTTTCTCTTAGTACAAATATATGTTGATGATATTATCTTTGGCTCTTCAAATGAAACTCTTTGCAAGAATTTTCTCAAAGCTATGCAGAATGAATTCGAGATGAGTATGATGGGACAATTGACATTCTTTCTAGGATTACAAGTCAAACAATCATAAGAAGGTATCTTCATTCATCAAGAGAAGCATGCAAAAGAGATTGTGTCAAAGTTTGGCTTGGACAATTGCAAGAAGACAGAGATGCCCATGTCAAGCACCTTGAAGCTTGACAAAGATATAGACGAAAAACAAGTTGATCAGAGACTATACAGGAGTATGATTGGATCTCTTCTATATTTAATAGTATCTAGACCTGATATTTTGTTTAGTGTGTGCTTATATCAATCCAATCCTAAGGAGTCACATCTCAGTGCTGTTCAGCGAATCATAAAGTATGTGGCAACAACTTCAATGTTCGGATTATGGTATTGAAAGGATGGAGACTTCATACTACTTGGATATTTTGATGCTGACTTAGGTTGCAAATTCAACATGAAGAATACTTTAGGTAATTGTCAACTATTTGGTGAAAGACTTATTTCTTGGTTGTCAAGGAAACAACAAACGGTTGCTCTATCAATAGCAGAGTCAGAATATGTTTCTCTTGGAAGTTATTGTTCCCGAATATTGTAGATGAAGCAACAACTGTGTAATTTCAAGATTCCAAAACGTGCGTTGAAATCAGATGTAATAGTACCAATGTTATGGATTTAATAAAAAAAATCCAATTTTGCACTTTAGAGCCAAGCATATTGAAATTTGGCATCATTTCATAAGGGATCATGTGGAGAAAAAGGATATTAGAGTTACTTTTATTGACTTCAAAAATCAGCTGATAGACATCTTCGCAAAGGCCTTGGACAAAAATTCTTTCGAATTTATATGAAGCAAGCTGAACATCTTATCCCATGATTACTGAAGTTTGGATCTTACAACGTCTCGGATGATATCGTGCTTCAGACGTTACAATGTCTCAGACGTTACAACATCTCCGACCTTACAACGTCTCAGACAATCTAAGTCTTGAAATTCTTCCATCTAATATATCTTATGATTCAGGAGCTTATTATATGAAAATTTCCTGCCATTCTTTTTTAAGGTAACATGTATCTTTATTTTTAGCATATTAAGGTATGTCGGTTATTTTGTGTATATTTACTTGCCTATTTGAATCGTTGCGTAAAATATGCATCATTTGATTGATTGACTGAATCGTTATTTTTGAAAATCTTATTTTCCAAAATTTAGTTTATTTTTGAATTTCGAAAGGCAGCTTCTCACCCTATAACCATTTGGGATTCTGCCTCTTCGGTTCAAAGCTATCTTCTCTAAAACCCTAGCACTTTGTTCTCTCCCTCGAGCATTCTTTTCAAAAGTTTTCAACTTTCTAACTCAAACAGCGGAGAAATCATCCGCGATTGCCATTATGTCTACTTCAAGGAAGGATTCGAGTTCTGTAGCAAAGAAACTTGACCAAGCCAGTTTGGGCTAACTTTTTTCGAAGATGCTTCTCAATCAACAAGTAAGCCTATTATTTTGTCAACTTTGATTAAATCAGAGAAGCTTATGAATAAAGGGAAAGAAGTCATGAATACACCAGTCCCGATGCGACGTACAATACTCATTCAGGATGACAGTTCAGATGATGATGATCTTACTGTTGCTGATTATATGTTACGTAATTATGGTAAATCGATCATTGTTCGATCTCCATATGACACTAAAACGGAACAGGCTAAAGCTAAAAGGTCCGGTTTCAGATAGTGGACAGACAAAAGCAAAGTTGATAGCCTTAAGACAGGGGGAGTTAGTACATCTTTTCCTACATTTCAATAGGCCAATGCTCATACCTTCCTTCATCCTCCACAAACTGCATATGCTGAAGCTCTGGTACAACATAATCATTCTGACGAATTCAAACAACTGCTTGGACTTATTCTTGAGTTAAAGTCTTGTCAATTTGATATGGAGCTTGAGATGTTATAGCATCGTAACCTCTTGAATATGCAGTTATAGTCTTTCAACTCTATTGTTCAAGAATTATATCAGCAATTGACAAAGAAAGTGGATGTTGAACAATGGATGGAGACAGTAAAAAAGTTAGAGCAGACGATGCAGTTGTTGGATCATCTCCATTTTGTTCAAGTTCCCCTTCCCTCTTAAACTTTTTGATTATGACAAAAAATGGCGAGAAAATGCAGATTTTGAGTTTGTTTTGACTGTTTTTGTTTAGTTAAAACTCGCATTTGAATAGGTTGTTTGACCCTTTGACTGAATGAATTGATTTGATGTGTCTGATTGCAATGATGTTGGGTGATTTGAAAGGTTGACAGGGATATTAATTCATTAAGATTCGATTATGATTTGTCAAAACTAACCTTTGTCTTATGGATACAGAATATTTCTTTATACTGCTAATATAATTTATTGCAGGAAATATAAAGTCTCTTATCTGCAGGATAGTTTTATCTCACTTTAGAGATATTGCATATGGCTAATATTTTGTGTTGCAGAATATATCTCAACAATCTGCAAGATCGTTTTATTATCATCAAAAAGGAGGAGATTGTTAGAGGAAGTTCTATTGTTGATTTTGAAGATGGCAAAACTTAGTGAAAAGACTTGAAGTCAAATACAAGTTATCTCTAAAGACGACAAAAGTCGTGGCTAGACCTTGTACCATTTGGAAAGGCCAGACAAAGTAACGTCTAGAGATGTCAGATAGAGTATCGTATGGAGTGATAGACTCAATGAAGTCTGGGAAGTCGAATTATAATGACTGTTTGAGTAAGATGTTATTCTTACCATGTTGATACTTGTGGATTCATACAGCATATTGTTGGATTAACAAGATTGATTATACTCATCAAGATTATGAAGATTATTATTGATATTTTGGATTCTCTGAAGATCGGGTAAATGTGGCAAGTATTCACTTATGAAAACCAAGATCCTGATTGTATAGGCGACCAGGATTGACGAGCTCATATCACAATTTAAAGATTGCTTGAGATCTCCATGATTGATTCTGTCCAATGAGTTGATTGGAAGAATTCCTTTGGAAAGTTCTAATGGTTGTATAGGCATGAAGGAGTATTTAAGGGAGATATTTCAAGTCTTTCTAAGTGATGTGTAAGAGACTATAATTCCAAAGTTTAGAGCTGTCCATTTACTGAGAGCTTACATTGTTAACAAAAGAGTGTGATACATACTTGCTTTGTGAGAGCAGAAGACTCTGTGAAGTCTTGGAACTGAATTGTAATTCTTGTGATTCATAGTGGAATCTAGCCGATAGACTGTCAGTCCGAGAGAGTGGATTTAGGCTTGAGTTAAGCCGAACCACTATAAACTATGTGTCTTGATCTCTTTTCTTAACTCTCTTATTGTGCTTGTGGCTCTTGTTATTTCACTCTTATATTACGCTTCATACGTTGTGTATTTTATACCTTCGCAAAAGTTTGTAAAATCATCTATTCACCCCCTCTAGGCGATTGCACTAGATTTTTTAGATTCTAACGGAGGTTTACAATCACTTACAGTTAGCTTTCATGAAACAAGATGGACCCCAAGATCTTTCACTGGCATAGAACCTTGCTTAAATCCAGAGATGGCAAAAATGTTTTCTTACTGAATCTGCAAATATATATTTGGGATAGAACTTAGTCATTATAATATTAAGTCTCAGTCTTGACAGTTGATGTAACTTCTCATATTCTGTTAACCACTCGAAGATCCTCAACCTTGCCAACCAAAAAATATGACAAGGTCATCTACCAAATATAAATGGATGAGCTCGATCTTGCTATCCGTAGGATGATGATTTTCCTGGCCAATTCAGAATTAGTCAATTAACAAAGATGAAAATCATAGCCTATCCCTGAAGAACCGCCAAGAACAAGCTTATATCCAACTAACAAAAGTTGCAGGGATCCCAATGGTCTTTAAAACAGTAAGGATAAAACCCATTCACATAGTCAAAAGCCTTTCATAACATGAGCTTCAATAAAGTTTCTAGCTGAAACTACACTTCTATGATGGTGCATGGCAATTTTACAGGTTAAAGGACTATTATCTGCAATCTTTCTCCTTCAATGAAAGCGCTTTGATTGGATGAATCAACGAACGCAAAATCCTCCTCAATCTCAGATAAAGTATTTCGGTGATGCAATTGTAGACCACACCCCAGTATAAAATTGGTTTAAACTCAGAGATCCTTGAAATGATTGGGAACTTGTGGCAATAATGTTGTTCACTAATAGCACCAAGAAGCCTACAAGGGGAGAAACAAATGAAGTATAGCCCTTGTAACATCAACAGCAACAATATTGCAGGCTCTTTCGAAGAAGCAAGAAGTGTGTCCATCAGGTGCAGGACTCGCCCACTTCAATAGATGATGTAAGTGTATCAATGTCCTAAGTTTAATTCGAGATGGATCTCAACTCTTCCTCTAAACCTATAGTACGTTGAGGATCATTCCTACCAAGAAGAGCCTTACAAAAAGAATTGCTTTCTCTTTATCGCCATCCTACTTTTTCAAGCTTCTCACCACTAGAATTCACTCTCATATTATTATCCGTACATATCGCTTTAACCACTCGAAAAGAGTAGCCAGAGTTTTGATCACCCATTTATATTATTTGTGGCAACATAAGATTTCTTTAAAATTCTTTTCACTTCATTGTTTTGTCAACTAAAATCTTCTGTATACAAAAGTCTATGCTATATATGCAAGTGACAAATGGCAAATTATTCCTGATTATTGTTTAATGTTGCGGATTTTTTCTGCACTAGAGAATTCTTATATTTCCTATCATTTAAGAATGCAAAGCATCTTTTTAAATGGCAGAACAGTGGGGATCAAATTGGGTCAAAAAAGTTTATTCTTCTCCGATTTCAGTTTCCTCGACAAAATTTAATAATACCAAGAAAAAATATATCTTTAATAGGATGGAATTGGATCATCTAACTTCTAGCTTGGACAGGAGACCCATCCAAATAATTGTTTGTTAGAAGTAAATAAAGAGAGTCTACAGGCGATCATAGCTTTTTTCTAAATACTTTCAGGTTCTCCCTCTCTTCGGTAGAGGATAGAGCTTTTTTATGTTGTATGTAAAGAGGCCCAAAGACTAGAGTTTTAAAATAAAGATCTTGTTGGGCTACCAAAGGCCCAGTCAGCCCCTCTAGTTGGAAAAAAAAATGAGCTTCTTTTATCTTCGATGCAGCTGAAAGAAGCGTAAAAAGAAAGAAGAAAAGAATGGGTAGAGAGTGAGCTACAAGAGAAGAGAGGACAAACTAATGATCAGCTACTCAAGGCGTTGATTCAATTGGGAGTGCATGGCAGAAACCTGATTCCTTCACTTGGGTAGATCACCAAGAGAAGTCGAAATCAGAATCCGTCAGTATATCCTGTTGTATCTACCTTTATTCAACTATTTAATTCATTGAGTTATGAGTAACCAAGATATATTAATTATTCAACATCACACCACATTTATGACGTGAGACCTTTTTTACACAACTTACATGTGCATCATAACAATCTCCCCCTTACGTGTGAGCTCTAGTTCTAGATCTACTTCTCCTTAATCTTGTTCTCCTTTTGCATCTAGATATCTTATCTTGAAACTCCATCTAGATCCAACTTCTTTTTGAAGTGTTCCATTGTGCTCACGTTACTACACCGCAACACTCACTACTCGAAAGATTTATTGTTCATTAACAATCCACTCTGTTATCATTTGTTGGGAGCACACAATAGAAGCTAGATATCTTCAGTTAATAAAATCACTAAGAGGAAGTCCAAGTTTGAGCTCACCAACATATTCATTTGGACCCACTTTCACTCAATATTCAGAACCAAATTTCATCTATTGCTGGTCAACTTTTGGGAGGCAGGAGTTTTTGGTTCTTCTAATGTTGAAAAGATATTTTATTATTGTTTATATTTTTCTTTTGCTGTAAGCTCACTTTACATGGATTTTGGTGGAAAGAGATGTGACACCCAAAATTTGTCATGTGAGATGAGCTTGTTGTTATTTGCTGCATCAAGTTTGATGTTTATGTGGCTATTAGTTGATCAATATTTTGGCCGTAAAAAAGTTACATTGTGCTATAAAGTAGGACTGAGCATAATATACCGTCCAACTCAGGAACTGCCCGGACCCGACCGACTGGGTTGGTTCCGTTCTTTGGGGTTTCAGTCCGGTCCACGGTTCCTAATAATAAAACCGGTCCTGAGAGGTCCGATTCTCGATTTTGATAGGGCAGGATCGGACCAGACCGACCATTCATTTTCCCTTTTCCTTCTCTCTTCTCTCTCCTCATTTTCCCTTTCTCTTCTATCGACTGACTCCTTCTCTCTCTCCCTTTCCCTTTTCTTCTTTTTGTTTCTTTTTTCTCTCCCTCTCTTTCTCTCTTTTCCCCCGTTTTCCGACTTGTCCTTGACCTAATTTGTTGACTTCTCCCTCTCTCTCTCTCTCTCTCTCTCTCTTTGTTTGCACGTGAACGGGGCTCACAACAAGTCCCCTCACATTTAGTCACATCTCTCTCTCCCTTTCTTTTTCTCTCTCTAGTCTGAAGGCATCCCTTCCTCCTTCATTTTTCCTGGTATTCTTCGTTTCGTCACCTCCATGGTCATTGCTTCCTGCTTCTAGTTTTGCTCCTTTAAAAAAAAAATCCGGTTCCATTGGACCGCCTAAGAACCAGATTGGACCAGTCGGTCTAGTCCTAAGATTAGTCGATTTGGTACAATCCTAAAAACCTGGATTCTGTCCCATCGGTCCGGTTCTCAATTTTGGGGCGGAACCGGACCACCCTGGACCATGCACACGCTTATTGTAAAGTCTTAGTTGATATCATTTCCCACTCAAGTTTGACATTTAGTTAAGCTTATTTGATAGGATTTTGAAGCTTTTTGGATGGTGTAGCTTTCAATTGGCTTTCCCAAACTAGGTGAAAGCACATGCATGATCATCCCTTTGCATCTAGTGCATAGGTTCAAAATTAATCCAAGTTGATTACCAACATATTTTTGGAAAATAAAAGAGAAAAGGTGGAGAAAGGGTACTATAGTAGTCTAGCTAACTAGGCATTCTTGTGCACTTTACTTGAGTTTCTCATTGACCTACCAAAAACTTATTAGTTACTGTTGACACTGAATTTTTACCGATATGGTATTTCACTTTTGGACTTAGTTTTTTTTAAATAAAATTATTATCAATTATAAATTTCTTTTATTGTGATTTAAAAAGAAAAAAAGAGAACAAAAAAGAGGAATGATGAGAAAAAGTGAGGTTGAATGACATCCTAGGGTCTTGAATGATGAGCAAGAGTGCGTGGCCACTTTAGATTAAATAACCAAATTAGGTACCGAAAGGGCGCTAATAGAAGTGTTAGCATAAACAAGTCCTCGAACTTAGAACCTCTGGTTTCGTAGGGATAAAGACGATACTTCCACGTCTCGATCGATTTCTAGCTGACCCCAATAGGCTAATGACAAATTCTAAAAAATATTTTAGTTTGTTAAAGGACTCTTAAAAATGAAAACACCTAAACGTCATCTGAGGTAAGAACTTGGGAGAGTTCGTGCTCGAAATTGATGACTGGAATTGGATTACGATTAGACGTTGCTTTTAAGCCGTCTTTTAGGGATGCTAATTCGGGTCTCTTTATGAGTGATGCCTAGGATAGTCTCCCTCCCGCAGGGAAGTTCGAGAAGGTCACGACAATTACGATTCCTAGATAAATTGATTTTGCATGTTAATTGAGCCAAGTTGCAAATTAGTATGGACTTAAGAGAGTTCGATTAGTCATTTTCTCGATCGCATATGAGTAAGTCATGACATGCCAAATCTTAAATTTGCTTAGATAAATTCCAAGCATGCAAAGTGATATGGAGACATGGGACTGAAGAAGAAGGATTTGCTTAGGACTCACCCACAATATATGGCGAATGGATTCAATTTGTAATATATCAACAATTTCTTACTAGTGTCACAAAGCATTGAGAATACAATAGACATACGCAAGGCAAAAGTATACAAAAAAAAAGTCTTAAACTTGTTCTATTAGTGCTAATTTAACCCTAAACCTTATAATTAGGCTAATTTAGTCACCAACATTTCGTACATATGTCAATTGAGTCCATCTGACTAATTTTGATTGAAAATTGCTTATGTGGATGTGGACCATCCAATTTGGCACTACCCGCGCTAACCTGAACAATTCTTAATAATTTTTAATTTTTTTTCTATTTCTTATTTCTTTTCATATAGGCTGGCAAAGGTTCCATTCCTCGCTAGAGTTAGCAGAGCTGCAAAGGCCCTAGGCAAGGTCCTTAGTGCTGTCACTTCTCTCCCAACAACGAGGCTATGTTGGCCTTAGACGAGGTCATTGTAGCCTTGTTAGCCGCTGGCAATGGCACGAAGGCCCTTGCCTAGGGTCCTTTCCAAATCTAGGTGAGGCTGCCCTTGGCCAAATTTGGGAAGGGCCGTAACCCTTGCAGGCAAAAGAGAAAGTAATGAGAAAAAAAAAGAAAAAGAAAAGAACACTTTAAAAAATTATTAAATATATTATTAAAAAATACGACATTACGTGGACCATGCCACATAAGATGATCAGCGTTCAAATCAATAATTTACGGACGAAATTGGTCGGATGGAGTTAATTTATATAAATTTGAAATGTTTACAACTGAATTAGCCAATTAAAAAGTTTAAAATTTAATTGATCAATGTAATAAGCGTATATTAGCACTTTTCCCAATACTCAAGCCATTATAAAAACAAAGCCAAGCTAATAACTCATTGATTGCCAATAATTACCAAAACAAGGAGCCGTGTCCGCGACAGTAGAAGAAATTGAATTGACTCAGTGTAGTAGTGGCTCCGACTCAACCATGCCATCAAGTTAAATGTGACATCAATATCGTAACAATATAAAGTAAATACATGAAAACATGAAATGCGAAAACAACTCTGAAGTTTACTGGGAAGAGAGACGACACAGTTTCGTCGTGGCGAAATTACAGATAGCGGTCAGGCTTTTGAGTATGGCAGGGACGCTGGCGTGAGCAGGGGATGACTTCTGGTGGTTTTGCGGCCACAGCTAAAAAGGACACAAGGACGGCAGCGTGACTAATAGACCATCGAGAGAGAGAGAGAGAGAGAGAGAGAGAGAGAGAGAGAGAGAGAGAGCTTAATTGGAATTGAGATTGACGAATTTCCCTCACTTCACTGAATCCTTACAAGTGTCTATTCAAGCTGCTGACAACGCTCAATTGGAATTGAGATTGACGCGGTGAGGCTTGACCCGTTGATACGCGCCAGATTGTACGAACTTCGTCTTTGACATAATTGTCCCGTTGATACGACATTGGCCTGGCGAGAGATGTCAAGTGATCAGATTTGGCGGATGGTGATGGAGTTGAGGTTGGTGCAGGCGGTGGAAGGAGAGCCATCAAAGGACAAAGTGTGAAGATGATGGTTAAAGACTAAGTGAGGCGGTGAGCCGGGGACTTCCAAGTAAATTCCGACGAGTCCGTCTCTCCTTACATCTTTGGAAGTAGTCGGTCAAAGTTAATCTACAGAAAGCAAGGAGATTACGGGACTCCTTTTTTTTTTTCAAGGAATTTGTTACTAATTCTTTATTGTTTTGTTTAGAATTGATGCACTCAAAATTGACATACTTAGAATAAGTTGGAATAGTTTTCTATTGTAACTAGGTTTGTTATTCTAATTAAGTTTCCTATTATAACTAAATTTTCTATTATAATTCACTTTATTATTATAATTAAGTTTCTTATTTTAACATCATATAAAAGATATTTTAGGGTTTGGAGAGGTATTTTACTCATACTTTGATTTTGATAATCTCACTTGAGAAAACGATTTATTCATTTATCAATTATAATTCATGTTTAGCCAATTTTTTATTACGTTTCACCATCAAGGTTAGATATCACTAATTCATTGAACGTGAGGCAAAATATGCTAAGGATCCTTATTTAAATTCACTGGGAATAATTCTGAGCCGGATCATCAAACAGGCTGCTTCACAAAAGTTTTCCGTCTCGCCGTAAATCGTTGTTCAATGCAGACAAGCTATAAATTGTCCTTAATTTCCAAATGTGAAAGATGCTGTAAAGAATGGAAATGCACCATCATCCATTATCGATATATACTTTTGGTTTTTGTTTTAGAGGCCAAAATCCGATGCATTAGAGGTCATTGACTGGAAACAAAGTTGGATGCCTACATACAACTATATCTTTATCCATAATTTGAGATGAATTGCAAGTTCGCCATAAATAGTAATTTATTTGAAAATTATATTAGTCATAAACAATGGTAGGGTAATAAGAAATGTAGTAAGCTGTATTTTAATAATTACAACATATTTCAAATTGTTTTACAAATTAAGTGGATCTTCTACATTTCAACAATTTAGTTCATCATTGTTTATTTTTTTAATATATCGTATCTCTTCATTGTTTCCCTCTTTACTTCGTCTTTTGGATTAAGTGGCTCATCTCTTGAATATTATTTATTAACGAAATTATATATTTTACATACATTGTATAAGAGTAATTTCTCTCATGTTTATTTATTATTTAACAATTATCACGTCATTTAGATCTAGATAGAGCATTAAATTCGATTATAATTTTTTGTTAGGTGATAGAATATGATGTTTTATTAATTATTTTGTACTATCTAATTAAAGTGAATTCCTTGTCAAATGCAATTTATCACTTAAAGTAGCAAACCATACTGGATGTTATACGTACATTTTCTATTGACAACATATGCTATATTAAACTACTTTACTTTGAAACACATAGCTTTTCATTTTTTTAATATTCCTTATCTATTAATATTTTTGTTAATTACTATATCGATACACTGTGTTATACTTATTGTTTGATTGGTTCTTCAATCTTTTTAATAAGTTACTTTAATTTTCTACAATTAACTCAACTTTATATTTTAATTGATTTAATTGCACAATAATAATTTATAACTCAAATTATGATTAACATACCTATCATTCACATGTACATTTTAGGTAATTATTTTGTTTGCTATCATTTCAACGTTGTTTTTGGAATCTCGAATCAAGCAAGAGTTTTTTTAATCATATGGAAAATTACATTGCGATAAGCTTATTTTGATTGACATATACTTTTTTAATGATTTTTAAAATATTTTATCTTCAATTCAAAATTAAAGAGATAGAAACTGATGAATGAGAAATAAATCAAGTCTTTTTTTTTTTTTGGTGGACGACATGCAAAAAGTGTCGTGTGCTATGCCACATGGTAAAGGCCGTAGAGCGAGCACAAGAGTGAAAATTCTCACAGTTCCAACTATAACTATATAAGAGATTGAAAAAACACATATAGGTCGTATATTTCTAGCCCCATACAACTAAATTAACCATCTTCACAAAGAAAGATACTTACGCTTAATCACTCAATTATAAATTAAAAGTGTTATGTTCCAAGTTCATCCAATTATCTTCTTTTCTTAGAATTGTGCATTTCAATGTAAGATCTAGCTATCATAATAACAAATATCACATGTTTTCTTTCTTTGTTTATATCAATTTTTAAGTGAATGTTGCCATGCATATCACAGGCACTATTCTTTTAGATTTACCTCCATATATATTAGCTTTGTCACAGAGAGAAATTTGCGCAAAACACAGTTCCTTTCCAAGTTATTAAATAATTTATGGATTGATATTAAAAGAAATCCAAAAAAAAAAATTGGACACAAACGACATTTTGACATGGTCCAATGTGCATAAGCTTTTGTTCTTGTGGTGCATATCACCACCAAGTTGTTTCTCATCAGATGTCTTTGATGTAAATAAAATATGATAGCTGGACGAAAAAAATGCTTCTATCACATCTACATACCCCAATGTAAAGTTGTAACCGACAAATCAAATTAAATTAAAAATTCACTTAAAATATGAAAGTAATATACATAAAAAGATGGTTGAATTTTATTTTAGATTTAACAAATAATATGATTCAAGGAATGTTTAGTTAGAAAAAATATCAAACGTGTCTCAATGTTTACCAAGTTTTTACAAATATGTTTATTCACTTACCTATTTCAAGTTTAAATATCTCGTTAAATGTTGTAAAACAATTAACAATTCTTTGAGACAATAAATATATCATTGATAATTATCTTAATAATTAAAAAATAAATTCATGATAAAAAATGAGCCTTTAAGATAGGAGTCACAAATAATGTTTGAAATGCGATAATAATAATTTTGAAAAGGAGGCTAAATTTTATGTTGTAAATAGCAATGTATTCAAATTTGAAGAAAACCCATAATTAGAAACTATTAAATTGAACTATTCAAATATAAGTACCATCAAGAAAGATTACATTAACTACCAAAACTAAATTCGTGTTAATACAGGAAAAACCCTAAACTGGTACACCCATAACAAATCTACTCCAAACTAATTTTTGGATCATGAAAAACTCTAAACTGGTGCGCATATAATAAATTTACTGCAAACAAACATTTGGGTGACATTTTTACTTCTGTTAAATTTTACTGTGAAATTATATAGCTGAATAGCACTTGACCATAATTCAATTGACATGGCAAGTCCATAAGAAGATCCATATTAGTTAGGAGTAAACTTGTTATAGGTATACTAGTTTTGGGTTTTTGGTGAATCAAAAATTAGTTTGGACTAAATTTGTCACAAGAGTACGACTTAGGGGTTTTGAGTGACCCAAAAATCCGTTTAGGGTATATTACAAGTTTAGAACTTTTCATGTCACGTCCCGGTTTCTCGGGATCGTAGCAATACTTCCAGGATCCAAATTAGATTACCTCCCAACTAATCTCCGTCGTCACAAACCACATCATAGTTAATACAGCATGAAGAAGCAAGATAGAATTCACAAGTACCTTCCAATAAACAACAGCTTCAACCTTGTTCACAAAACCCTGATTACAAAAGAAAACCAACCTGGGGGAAATATCAAGAGTCTAGGGTGCGCACCTCCGCACAGCTATACAACCAAAATTTACGGGTAAAGAGGGAGGGGTACTGCCTTACGGCTTCGGGAGTGAGTCTAAATACTTCCTTATACTAAAGTGGGGTTTCGGATTAAGGACAGTCCCGTTCTCCATGTCGTCGGCTCCGTCGGGGTCGTCGTAACCAGACTCGTATCCTCCCCAAGGTACTCCGCACCGCTCCGTGGGATATTCCATCTTGGTTTCTGGAAACCGGTGTACTCCACCGTGTGCTGGTGCGGAAACCAGATCTGTTTCGGGATACTCCAAATCCACTCTGTCTGCTCTTGAGTCTCCACGATAAGTCCGCTATCCCTTACCTCTGTATTAACCACACACCCTCTATCAACAGGATGGTCAGGGACCATCCCTATCTCCTCCTCCAGGTTTTCTGCCTCCTTGTCCAAGCTAAAAGGAGACTCCGGCTCCTCCTCCTCCTCTAAATCCTCCTCCTCCAGAGGTTCTAGTGGCAACTAATCCCAGTCCTCCTCCTCCAAAGGTTCCAGCGGCAACTGATCTCAGTCCTCCTCCTCCTCGGGAGGTTCCTGCTCCAACAGCTCCTCCTCCTGGGGGTCCTCCTCCTCGAAAGGGTCCTCCAAGTCTGAGAGTTCCTCGTCCGGGTCCATAGCTAGGTTCTGGGATGGTGGGGGTGGTGGAGTGAGATACTTGGTATTTTAATGAATAAACCCAAACCCTAGATTAGGAACACACCTGCCCTAGGGTCCCTATGGCGTCCCTCCCAACTCTCGGTCTCTAGATAAAAAGGCCAACTATCCTTAACTAGGGAACACAACTTAGCACCTTGCTTCCCTCCAAGTCTCGACAATACTGTGCAACCAACTCGAGGCTAGACTATTCAAATGGCTCCCCAGCTCATGGTTACTAAGTCTAGTCAGCCAACACAAACGATACTACTAAGGGGTTTAATTGAGCACTAGCTGGACACACCCTACTCATCAATCTAATTTGCCCGCATCAGCTAATTAACTCAATATCATAATTGACGACAAGTAAATAGAACGGTAATTAATGTAAAGTGCTAATAATTAAAGCATAGGACTAATAAATAGATTAACAGCTAAATTAATTCCAAGACAATGCTAGTAAAAGACATAATCGTAATTAATAAATAAATTGCAAGACTAATAATTAAATTGCGAATTAAACTAATCTACGGGAACAATTAATCGAACTAACTTTTCGTGAGGTACGTGGCCGTCCCTGACGAGCCCCCTCATTCGTACCATAACCAAAGTCACACCAAAGTTGAATTTTCTCAACTTTAACAAAATCCGTGCCTTTGGCACTTGAACATGCCAATCAATGGCCTTGAAATACGTCTCGCGTCAAGCTAGTCCCGTCACGAATTGAATCATCGTTGGCCAAACTAACCGTTCTATCCGACTAATCAAGCAATCAATCGAATCCTAAATCCTAGGAATTCAAGCAATTCTAGTCATTCTAACAATTTTCTACTAAAGCAGTAAATGCGCCTAATAAAGGTTTAGAGCCCACTCACTTGTGAGTCTCTTGGCTTCCACCCTGCTGAACCAGACACCTGCTGACGGCCAAGAGAAATTCTAGTAATCCTAGGAATTCAAGCAATTCTAGTCATTCTAACAATTCTAGTCTTTTTTTTTTCGCCCGCCCTTTCTTTTCTTTCCTTTTTTTTCTTTCTTTTTTTCTTTTTTTCTTTTCTTTTCTCCTTTTTTTCTTTCCTTCTTTCTCTCTCGGGCCGCCTGGGCTGGGTTAGGCTGGCTGTTGGGCCTTGCGGCTGGGCCTGGCTCGCTAGGCCGAGCTGCCTGGCCTGGGCTGGCCTGGGCTGGTCTCGGGTCGGTTCGCTGGGCCGGCTTGCTGGGCCGAGCTGCCTGGCTCGTTGACTGGCCTCCGGCGACGGCGAAGCTTGCATAGACCCGGTTCAAGCTATCTGAGTCGTGTGTCAAGTCATCGGGACGTCTCGGGTTTGGCCGCCATTCTCCGTCCTCCGATCAAACCGAAGCACTAGACTGGTCGAAAATGAAAGCTGAGCCGATGGCGAGGCTAACGATGGTGGTAGCGAGGGCTGAGGTGGTCGGAATAGTGAGAAATCCGACCATGAATTCGACGGTTCGGAATCTAGGGTTCCAGAGAAGGGGTTAGGGTTTCGAGCTTTGATCTGTTGATTCTAGGCCAAACCGAATGAAGGGAGGTTAGGGGTTTTACTCACCGGACCAGCGCGAGTCCAATGGTGCCAACGGCGTCACGTGGGAGTGGCTGGAATGGCGGCAGTGACGGCTAGGGCTCCGGTGAGCTCGGTTTGAGCTCACCTCGGAAAGAGCCAACTCCACTCCGATCTAGACCAAATCGAACGAAACAAAAGCTGTAAACAGAGTGTAGGGACTTCAAGGAATCGATTGGTGGCAACCAATTGAGCTAAGGAGCTCGGAACCGAGAGGACTCACCAGGTTGGGCTGTAGTTTTCTAGAAAATTTTCCAGAAAACTCGAACCATGGAGCCTCCTTTCGGGGGCTATCGGCGGTGACTCCGACGGAACCGAGGGCGACGGTGGGTGGCGTTGTGAAGACAGTGTTGCAGGCTTCCTAACAACACCAACGGCGAGGCAAGAGGAGATCTGAGTCGAGAATGGCGTGAATCGAAAGTAAGGGTGGAGCTCGGTGTATATCGCAGGGGAGTGGTTGAGGGCGAGCTGAAAATCAGCTCGTCGGCGCCACGTGGAGGTCCCCCATTGGCTCCACATCACTCCGGCCATCCCTCAAGGATGAGGGGTGGGTGGTGGTAGTGGCGAGGCGACCATTGAGGCGACGGTTGCAACAGTTGATGGGCGCACATCAACTGTTCGCCGAAATGCCGCAGAGAAGGAGAGAGAAGGAAAAAGGGAGAGAGCCGCGCACGTGCATGGCGCGTGCCGTCTGGTCCGACCCGGTCGGACCTCCCGGTTTGTGCGGTTGGACCGGTTGGTTCGCTGGCCGGTTCGGAAATTTAATAAAATAATAATATTTTAATTTTCGAAAATTGGAAAATTACTTTAATAATACGTAAAAATTTGGGAAAATTTTCTAAAATTCACCAAACTTTCCCAACACTAAAATTTTGACATTTTGGGCCCAAATAAAATTCTTAACAACCAAATTCAATAATCCAAGATCCTTTCAAGATTTTCGCGAAATTGAAAAGGAGATTATAAAATTTCCTCGGAAATTCCTCAAGGCCGTAAACACGAACCCGGTCCAAAAACGCGGCTGTTACATTTCATGGTATTAACCTTTCAAATTATCTATTATAAAAATGCTAATTCAATCATAAATCTTTCAATTTTGTCTTAACCCTTTTGACAATCTGCTTATAATTTCAGTATCATAGATTAACTAAAAAAGTATAGCTATGAAATTATTTCAACATTATTTTTCTTTATGTATCTTTTTGAAATTTTGAATCAAACGATAGGTTTTTTACTCATATTGATTATTGTGCTTAGATAAGCTTATTTTGATTCACATGTATTTTTTTAATAATTTTCACAATGTCTTATCTTCAATTCAAAATTAAAGAAATAAAAGTTGATAAATGGCAAATCAGTCAAGTTTTAATGGTTTATTGCTGACGACATGCAAAACAATCTCATGTGCTATGCCATATGGTAATCACATATCTGCAATCGGAAGTTGTAAAAGAAGAATCGATTAAATGAAAAAATCACTTAAAATATGATAAAAATATAAGATGATGGTTGAATTTTATTTTGGATTTAACAAATAATACAATTCAGGGGATGTTAAGTTAGAAAAATATCAAGATGCCTCGATGTTTATCACTTTTTACTTATTGAAGTTATTGTATTTGTATATACTCCTACAAATATTCACTTAACTATTTTGTGTTTAAATATCTCATTGATGCTGTAAAACAATTACCAATTCTTTGATACAATAAATATATAATTACTAATTTTTCTGACTAATCATATAACAAATTCATGATAATCAATGAGCCTTTGAGGTAGCAGTCGCGAATAATGTTTAAGTTGGGAAAAGAGTAATCATGAAGAGGAGGTTAAATTTTATGTTGCCAATAGCAATATATTAAAAATTAAAAAAAAAGCATTAAGAAGAAACTATTAAATTTAAGGAAACTATTCAAATATAAATTCCATCAAGAAAGATTACAATAACTACCAAACAATTTTAAGTTGGTGTTATTATCACGAAAAAGCTCAAACTAGTACACTTCTGACAAATTTATTGCAAACTAATTTTTCAATCATGAAAAATCTTTAATCGGTACATATGTGATAAATTTATCCCAAACTAATTTTTTAGATTACTAAAATTACAAACTCATATGCTCGTGACATATTTACCCTCAATTAACTTATGTTAAATTTTACTACAAAATTGCTTAGCTGAATTCAATTGACATGACAAGTCAAAGTAATTTTATTACAAGTTTAGTAGTTTGAGATTTTTGGTGAATGAAAAATTTGTTAGGGCCAAATTTGTTACGAGAGTATCACTTAGGGATTGGGACGACCCAAAATTCAATTTAGGGTAAATTACGAGTTCATAATTTTTCCTAGAATTAACCATTTAAGTTACATATTGTACGAATGTAAGTTCAATCATAAATTTTTTAATGTGGCCAATTTAGTCCTAAAGCTTTTGACAATTTACTAATATAGTCGTTCGAATCAACTTTGTGTAAATATCATAAACGTGGTGGTCTAGTTAGTCACGATCAATTAATGGGAAATATTCGGCACTAACGTGGGAATTTTTTTTTTCAATTTTCAATTTTTTTCCTTTTTTGTCTATATCCTATTGCTGGTTGTCGAGCCTCAAAGATGGCCGGTGGAAGTCGCCAACCATAGGCAAGCGTTGCCTCTGCTGGTCACCGATATTTGGTGAGCATCGGCCTCACTAGATGTCGATGAGGGTGTTATTACCCTTGATTTTGGCTGGCGACCAACATGGGTAAGTAAAAAAAGTGAAAAGTAAAAGGAGACGAAAAGGAAAGAGAAGATAAGGGAAAAAAAAGGAAAATTTTCCAAAACATTTATAAAAATTACAAAAATTGTCAATGTCAATACAAGTTTTCTCAATTGGGGAACACTGGACAGTTGGCATATGCTTTAACAATTTCCTAATAAAAGTAACTAGAAGGATTACATTGACAAATAATAAAATGGTCAGGATTAACTTGGACAAAATTAAATTAGTTTAGAACAACAAGTCATTCGTCCGATAAGTTTATAATTTTTATCATAATTACCTAAAAGATTTGTCTACCCATTGAAACTGGGGCAGGTTTAATCATTATATGTTGAGGTGATAGTCCAACACTTTCAAGTGTATTAGATACAGTGTACAATGGATAAAAGGTAATTGGGTGCATATTGAGCAAATAATCTAAATTAAAAAATTTACCCTGTTAGGCCTGTGTCGGATGCATAACATATTTCTTTTTCCATTTTTGGGATTTGGAAGGATAAAAGAATTGCATTAGGCATAGTATAATATTTTGAACTTCCTCCACTATAGTAGCACAAAAACTCAGTTATAAAGTAACAAAGAGAGGGTTATCAAGCACAAGCCCGTGCTTCGGCTTCACTGAAATGAGAAAGAGTGAGACCCAGAATCCATTCATAACACATGGCAGGTACTTCGACACAGGTCGTATGCCGAAAAGATCATGAGGATTACATCAGTCTCTTACCCGATGGCCTAATTCACCATATCTTCTCCTTTTTGCCCACAAGGGACGTCATCAAAACCTGTGTTTTGTCGAAAAGGTGGCCGTCTGTTTGGACCACTATTTCAGATCTCAGGTTCGACTCTTTTTATGATAACTCGTTTGTGGACGGGGTTTTGAAGCACTATGTGTGGCCTAAGGTAAAAAAGTTCCATCTTGACATGAGATCAAAGCAGGATTTCTGCTACTCTAACATTGATTTATGGGTTCACTTTGCGATTGATCATCAAGTCGAAGACCTTCGTCTCATCCTGAATATTTATTGGGAGCATTATACATTGTCTCCGTTGCTTTACAATTGCTCTTCGTTGACTAAGCTATGTTTAAGAGGCTGTATCTTCTCCTCTAGCGAAGGAATTAGATGGAGTTCGCTCAAGTCCTTGTCCGTTCAAAACGTGAGTGATGATGTGCTTTGGAAGATTTTGATGGGCAGCCCTGTTCTTGAATACTTGAATTTGATAAGTTGTCAGGGTGTAAAGAGAATTCATTCGAAAAGCTTGAGAGAGCTGGTAATCGATGCTCTTGTCTTGGAATCCCCTTTGGAGATTTCGACTCCTCATTTGCTCTCACTGCATGTGAGAGGGGATAATTTTCATGAGATGATTAGAATTATTGAAGCGCCGTTATTAGTCGACGCAGAATTAGATTTCGATGGTCCGGTCAAATCAGATTATTCTATGCTAAAGGAATTGCTTTGCAAGCTGCAGAACGCTACTCAAATTCTTTTGGGCGCTTGGTGCATTCGGGTGAGCATAATCATCTTGCGTCCTAATGGACAACATCCTTATCATGTAATTTTCACTTAGGATAGTCGACATTGTTCTGCCAAAGTCTATGGATGTTTTCAGATTATGTTGATGGAATTGTCTATGTAAAAAAAAAAACTGGTTTTATGACGTAATTCAGAGAAGTTTAGTCTATATTCTATCATTTCTAGTTGTCGCTATCGTAAAAAATAGAAGGATGTGACCCTCTGCAAACATATTTTCGTTGATATGGCTTTAGCTTTGCTGTGGTTAGGTTCTGTGGCCTCTGAAGGTAGGAGACGTGCAGGTTTTGCAGCCGAATTGCAAGTCTCTAACGCTACACATTCCCTTTCGCCAATTCAGCTTTCCTGCTATAGCAAATATGCTATCAACTACACCAACTTTGGCAAAGCTTGTCATAATCTTTGAGCCATCTGATTGGGGCGACCACGGGGTATACTCCTTAAACTCTAATCCACAGGTGTTGATGAATCAAGGCTTGCACTAGTTTGTTTTATTGTTGAAGTCAGTCCTATGTTTTAGGAGATAGTGGTTGTTTAGGAGATAGTGGCTGTTTTCAAGTCTATCTTTAGAGAGGTTGTTTAGTCCTATTTTATAGGAGTTAGTTTCAGAATTGTTAGTGGACAACGTGTGTTTATGGTCAAGGTTTTAGGTTTGTATTTAAGAAGAAGTTTCAGTTTTTTTGAATAGATGAATGCAGTTTTCCCTTCCATTGTTCTGTTCTTGCTGCATACTGTCTTTTTGCTGCTGTAAATTCCGATGTACAGCAAATTCGACATAGAAACAACATTTGGTATCAGAGCTCTCTTGATCTTAAGGGATTGTGAGTGACTTGTGAGACTGAGTGAGAGGTGTGCTTCCATTCATAAAAGTTTAAAGGCTAGATGGAGGCAGGTTCGAGTGGGTTTTCAGCAATGGCTGCACCAGTGTTTGACGGAGAAAATTATCAAGCTTGGGCAGTTAGAATGCAAGCTTATCTAGAGGGTTGTGATTATTGGGAACTATGGAACAAGACTATGAAGTTGATCCCCTTCCTGACAATCCAACCATCAACCAAATCAAGTTTCACAAGGAAAAGATAACAAGGAAGGCAAAGGCAAAGTCCTATTTATATGCTGCAGTCTCACCCGCCATTTTCAGCAGAATTGTGGTTTGTGAATCGGCAAAAGCTATCTGGGATTTCCTTAAGGCTGAATATTAAGGAGATGAGAGGATCATAAGCATGAAAGCGCTGAATCTGATCACGGAGTTCGAAAGGCTGAAGATGAAGGAGTTTGAGACAGTCAAGGAGTATTCGGATAAGCTAGTAAGTATTGCGAATCAGGCAAAGATCTTAGGCACTGATCTGTCTGACAATAGATTGGTACAGAAGATTCTTGTCACATTGCCAGAGAGATTTGAGGCAACCATTGCCTCTTTGGAGAATAGCAAGGATCTTTCTCAGATCAAGTTGGTTTTAATTAGCTTAGTGCTTTGTAAGCACAAGAGCAGAGGAGATTGATGAGGCATGAGGAAAATACATAAGGAGCTTTGCAGGCCAAAGAATGGAAAGGCAAGAACTGGAAAGGGAAGAAAGAGCATGGTAGCAGTGGTTTACAAACTGTTGTGGGAGAGAGCAGTGCAGGTAGTTCTAAGAACTCTTGGGGAAAGCATCCTCCATGTAAGCACTGTGGAAAGAGAAACCATCCACACTTTCGATGTTGGAAGAGGCCGGATGTAAGGTGTAGAAAGTGTCAAAAACAAGGACACATTGAAAAGTACTGCAAAGAGAGGATAAATCAACAACAAGGTGAGGTACGAGTTGCTTTTCCTCTAGTACTCCATGTGATAGTTGGCTAGTTGATAGTGGTTGTACAAACCACATGACTAGTGATAAAAAGCTCTTTATAGATCTTGACAAGTCATTGAAGTCAAGAGTGAGGATTGGAAATGGGGAGTACTTAGAAGTGAAAGGTAAAGGGTCTGTAGCAATAGAGAGTTGTGCTGGAACTAAGTTGATTTCTCATGTGATGTATGTGCCTGAGATTGATAAGAATTTGCTAAGTGTTGAGCAGTTGGTAGAGAAGGGATTTAAGGTGATATTTGAAGAGGAGAAGTGTTTGAACTTTGACTCTAATGGTCAGGAGATGTTCAAGATAAAGATGCAACATAAGAGTTTTTCTTTAGATCCTCTTAAGAAGGAGCAGGTTGCATTTAAGTGTCAGGCTAGAGATCGTTGTCCAAGGTCTGAGACGTTGCCAGATGTTACAAGATCTGAGACATTGTCAGACGTTACAAGATCTGAGACGTTGTCAGATGTTACAAGATCTAAGACGTTGTTAGACGTTACAAGATCTGAGACGTTACAAAGTTTGAATGCGAAATCTAAAGACTGCCAAACTCTGAAGGAGCAGGTTGTATTGAAATGTCAAGCTAGTGACTCGAAAATATGGCACAAAAGACTGGGGCACTTTCATCACAAAGGCTTACTATTCATGCAAAGGAATTAAATGACAATTGGGTTATCAAACCTGGAGGAGCAGATTGCAAGGTGTAAGGCTTGTTTGTTAGGCAAACAGACTAGACTTGCTTTCAAGAATTCGACTTGGAGAGCTACAAAGAAGTTGCAGCCGATTCATACAGACTTATGTGGTCCACAAGTGACACCTTCATTAAATGGCAGCAGGTATTTCATTATTTTCATTGATGATTATACCAGAATGTGCTGGATTTATTTCATGAAGCAAAAGTCAGAAGTTGCTGAGATTTTTCTGAAGTTTAAAAGATGGGTTGATAACCAAAGTGGTTGCAAGATTCAGGTCATCAGATCAGACAATGGAATGGAATATACTTCACAGAGGTTTAACTCATTCTATGAAGAGCCTGGAATTGAGCACCAATTTACTGTTCCTTACTCTCCACAGCAAAATGGAGTAAGTGAGAGGAAGAATAGAATCATTATGGAGATGACTAGGTGTCTACTGCATGAGAAGAATTTGCCAAAAGATTTTGGGCATAAGCAGCAAACACAGTAGTTTTCTTGCTAAATATACAACCTACAAGGGTATTGGAGAAGAAGACGCCTTTTGAAGCTTGGTTTGATGTCAAGCCAATACTGAAAAATCTAAAATTATTTGGCTATTTGTGTTTTTCTCATATCCCACATGTGAAGAGAGACAAGTTGGGAGAGAAAGCTGAAACTGGAATCTTTGTAGGCTACAGCTCGGTGACAAAAGCCTACGGAATTAATCAGCCACAAACAAAAAAAGTGATCATCAGCAGAGATGTTCAGTTCCTGGAAGATGAGGAATGGGATTGGACAAATGAACTAGAAGGCAAGCACAAGGAGGTCTTACTAGAACTTGATGAGCTAGTGGATGATGTTCCAGTTAGAGGTACTCAATCTCTGACTGATATATATGAGAAGATGTGCAATGTTGCTGTTTTGGAACCTTCGGGTTATGATGAAGCTAAAGATGATCAGAGGTGGTTAAATGCAATGAAGGAAGAGCTGTCCATGATTGAAAAGAACCATACGTGGGAGCTAGTTGACAAACCTAAAGACAAGAAGGTAATTGGAGTAAAATGGGTTTTCAAAACCAAACTCAATGCCGATGGCTCAGTAAATAAGCACAAGGCAAGGCTGGTTGTGAAAGGATATGCACAAGTTTGGGGAGTTGATTTCTCAAAGACCTTCGCTCCCATAGCAAGGCTAGACACAATCAGAATGTTACTTGCATTAGCAGCTCAACAAGGATGGAAAGTGTATCAGTTAGATGTAGAATCTGCATTATTGAATGGAGTGTTGCAGGATGAGATTTATGTTGAGCAACCTCAAGGTTTTGTCACACCAGACCAAGAGGAGAAAGTTTATTTGCTGAAGAAGGCGCTTTATGGGTTAAGACAAGCTCCACGAGCATGGTATAGCAAGATGGATGAACACTTGCTGAGTTTAGGCTTCGAGAAAAGCCTTAGTGAATCCACTTTATATGTCAAGCAGCTATTATCTGACATATTTGTCGTGTCTCTTTATGTGGATGATATGCTTGTGACTAGAAATAATGAAGCTTAGATTGATGCATTCAAACATGAGATGAACAAGATGTTTGAGATGACTGATCTAGGTGAAATGTCATTTTTTCTGGAGATGGGAGTTAGGCAGACTCAGAATGAAGTTTTCATCTGTCAAAAGAAGTACTTGAAGGAGATTCTGAAGAGATTCAACATGGAAGAATGCAAGAGTGTGAGTACTCCAATGACTCACAAAGAAAAGCTTCGAAAGAATGATGGAGGAGAACCTGTTGAGGAAAGAACCTATAGAAGCCTGATTGGATGTCTTATGTATCTTACTGCAACTAGGCCAGACATCTTATATTCAGTAAGTGTCTTGTCTCGATTTTAAGTTGTGCAAGTGAGTTGCATATGGTAGCTGCAAAAAGAGTGTTAAGGTACTTGAAAAGCACTCTTTCATATGGGATAAAGTTTTGCAAAGTTCAGGAGTTTAAGTTGCAAGGCTATTCGGATAGTGATTGGGCAGGATCAATGGATGATATGAAGAGCACCTCAGGTTATTGCTTTACCTTTGGGTCGGCATGTTTTTCTTGGTGTTCAAAGAAGCAAGAAATTGTGGCTCAATCAATCGCAGAAGCTGAGTTCATTGCAGCTACTGTAGCTGTGAATCAAGCATTATGGTTGAAGAAATTGATGGATGATCTGCATTTGCGACAAGAAGAAGAAATAGAAGTATTTGTAGATAATCAAGCTGCTCTTGCCATCTCGCAGAATCCAGTGTTTCATGGAAGAACAAAGCATTTTAAGGTCAAGTATTACTACTTGAGAGAACTGCAGAAGGCTGGAGAAGTGAAACTGCTATACTACAGTTCAGAGAAGCAAATTGCAGATATATTCACTAAATCGTTTCATGTTGGTCGGTTTGAACTTCTCAGGGCAAAGCTGGGAGTGTGCAGCACTTGATTCAGGAGGAGAATGTTGATGAATTAAGGCTTGCACTAGTTTGTTTTATTGTTGAAGTCATGTCCTATATTTTAGGAAATAGTGATTGTTTAGGAGATAGTGGCTGTTTTCAAGTCTATCTTCAGAGAGGTTGTTTAGTCCTATTTTATAGGAGTTAGTTTCAGAATTGTTAGTGGACAACGTGTGTTTATGGTCAAGGTTTTAGGTTTGTATTTAAGAAGAAGTTTCAGCTTTTTTGAGTAGATGAATGCAGTTTTCCCTTCCATTATTCTGTTCTTGCTGCATACTCTTTCTTTTTGCTGCTGTAAATTCCGTTGTACAGCAAATTCAGCATAGAAACAACAACAGGTTTAAATACTTCAAAGAATTAACTGCAATGTACCATCGAAGACTCTCCCTTCCTTCGTCTTCTTGAGTACATGAACTAATGATACTATTATAATGATCTGGCTGTGTTTCAAAGGCACCCTCTAAAATGCTCTGAATATTTCTCACAGATTCTTGTTTTTCTTGCTTTTCTTGTTTTTTGTGAAGGCCACTGTGATGCAATGAGAAGTTTGCGCATGCATCGACATAACTCTTGTGCCCAAATTTTGGTTTCCCTTGTTCATGATTTCCTCCAATCTCGTTATTATAGGCTAGATATCTAATTCGACAAGAGATAATCTTTTTTTTTTCAGGTGATGTAGTGTGGAAACCAAATCGTGTTTTTGTTGAAACATTCACTAACTTTTATACGTGTGCAGTGTGAATCTGACTTTAACTCCCGCAATGTTGATCATGAGAGCTATTGGCATACAAAGAAGAAGTTCCAGAGTTGGGCTCGGTATCTCAAGAATGTTGAGATTCTCGGATTTTATACATGTTTAAGAATTAAATATGAGGAAGTGCTCGTGTTGGTAAAGTTTCTGCTGGGACATGCATCCATTCTGGAAAATATGGTCATCAAAGTTAAGTCTAAGCGAGAAGTAGTTGATTCACACAGATTGCTTGAAGTGACCCAACGACTTGAGAGTTTTCATAGAGCTTCTAAGCATGCTGCGGTCATACTCAATTATCTGGAAGAAGGGCTCGAAAAGCGGTGGAACATAACAACAAATCGTTTGCGCATTGACCATGAAAATAACTGATTGGAATGGGAACATTCTCCGCCACAACATCAACTAGCTTATCTGGTTCTAGTAATGTCTCATGTAAGTTTTTAGTGTCTAAAGCTAGTTCTAGAATCGTGTTTTGTTTCCGAATTGTCTTAGAACTACCTTGGTTTACGGACATTTTTCCTGAAGAGGTTATTTGCCATCTCGTTTACTTATTGATATCATATCTTGTCATTTAAAGATCCGGGTGGCTCTAACTGATTTTTTTTTTGGTTGACATCCTAAGAATTAGAAGAAAACCAAAAAGCTTTGCCTACTAATGGAATAGGGTAGAACGCAAAAATTACAGCACAAAGATCAAATTAGTTATGAAACAATCGAGTCTATTTTAGAACAAAGATAAAAGATTCGAGTGCGGGAAACATTATACGCTTAGCGAGTTCGTAAATTTTTCAACGATTGACAAAACTAATTTACGTTTAAGCTTCAATACTAATTATATTTAATGATAGACATATTTATTGATACTTTGGGCCTCACAGAAATCATGACGAAGGTTGCTACCCTCTCTACCAACACAGGGGTGGCGCCGCCACATGTAAAAGGACTTTACTTTTTACTTCGGGCCTGGTGTTTTTACCTTTCTGGACACAAGGATACGTCGTACATTCCTTCATTCAAACAAGGCCCATCATGGTGGGTGAATTACATCTAAAACCAGCAAATCCTTTAGAGGATGACAATTTCTTATATTCCCTTGCAGTGCCAACCCATTAGCACATGCATTTGCCATCTTGGTGAACAGCTCTCGATCAACTACAATTAAAGATCCAAGTGAAGTTGGTGTTTCAATGAGGTCCACCGTTATGAAGAACTTCAAGTATGGCTTAGACTTAGAAAATATCTAAAATGTAGGCTGTGGAATTTTGCAACAACTTTTAAATTCCACCGGAGCAATTATGACTTGAGTTAAATTCCACCGGAGATTGTTGAACATATGTCTAGAATTTAAGCCAATAAAAGAAATCCAACCTAAGATCAATAGTTATTGGTGGACATCTGAATATCTGGAGTTGGAGAAGGGTTTTCTTTTTTGGTCTCTACAGCATATTGTTGGCAAGAGTTATCGGCCAAGCAGATAGAAAATAGAAGGAAAGAAAGTCCAGTTGGATTATGTTTCCTAATTCTACTAAGGTGGACTTCTTTGACCACCCAAGTTTGTTTTCCTTTGGATTTTGGACTAATATATATACTCCCTAATGCTTTATTTATTTTGCAAAAAAAAAATGACATTTTTAAAAAATTAATAAATAACAATATCTTTCGACGAACCACAGCCATGATCGCGACTGGCCATAAGCAAGGGACAAGCTTACCCAAGGCTAACAAAGCTTGACCTCGCCAAATTCTGGCTAGGTAAAGACTCGATTGACTCAAGTGCAACCTATCTCTTTACTTTAGCCGTTAAGTCAAATCCCCGTTCGAGTCAACCTATCTCTTTTACTTCAGCTCAGGCGTTTCTGATTTCTCAGCTTCAATCTCCCTCCTTTCTTTGCTTCCCTCTCTCTTTCCTTCTCTCTGCAAATTTTCCTGCAAAATGGAAGTCTTGATATCTCGAATTCCTCTCTCCTAAGTTTGGTCAATCCGGTCTCCTTACGGTTCTTATGTTTGTGGCTTGTGGCTTGGGCGAGCTCGTCTCTAATCAGTGGCTGGCCGAAACTGTGGAGAAGAAGTAACTTTGGAGGTGAATAGACGGAGGAAGGTAACAAACTCTAGAGCCGGAGAGTTGTGGGGAGTATGTAGGTGAAGAGAAGGAAATTTGGAGGCAGAGAGGTGGAGGACGAACTCTAGAACCGGAGAGAGATGAGGAGTTAATAGGTGAGAAGAGGAAGGTGAAGGAGTGCATGGACGAGAACGTGCAGAGTCAAGGCGAAAGAAAGAGATGGGAAATTGATTTCCTCTTTCCAAAAAGAAAAAATCATTTTCTCTAGCTTTTAAGGTTTTTCTTTAATAAGAGAAATTTTTTTTTCTGATTAATTTTTTTTTCTATGAACTGAATATTAAAACTTTTTCTTGAAAGTTATTTTTCATGAAATAAACAAAGCCTAGAAGTAGTTTTATTTGTCTTCGCTAGTTGATAAGTACAAAGGGACAAATCCAAGCATGTAGGTGTATGTGTGTTAGAAGCGTGACATTGATTTTTATTGAATGTGCAGCTTGGTGGCGTTCATGAATTGCATTGAAGAGATACAAGTGTTCAAGTCCGTGAAATTGATAAATTATTTCATAAGAAATTATGAAGCTAAATATTGTAAGTATTTAATATATTCGAGAGCTAAAAAATATTGAAAATACTTGATTGATTTGAGTGTAATTGTAATATCCATTATATCACTTGATTTATAGTGTAATTCTTAATTACTCTCTAATGTGAAGGCTTTGAGCTTCTGTTATGCATTCCAAACAACTCGTGCATCATGAAAAACACTCACCATCTCTTTCCTTCACAAACTACAACCAATTTCTCTCCAATTGCTAATGCTTCAGCCACCTCTGCATAATCAGCATGGACTTACCTTACTCATACCGGCTACGACTGATCCATACCTTCCAAAATACTGCTCCACCCCCATGATACTCATGCCTCTTTATGAGCTCCACCTCTGTATAAATTCGCTGCGAAAAATTATGAGCCGGGTCACCGAATAGGCTACTTCACAAAAGTTTGCCGTCTCGCCATAGATCGATGTTCAATGCAAACAAGCTATAAGATGTCCCTAATTTCCAAATGTGAAAGATGCTGTAAAGAACGAAAAATGCACCATTATTTTTTTTATGAAATTTTAAGTGGATATTGCCATGCGTATTGTAACAGTCATGTATCGCATTAGTTAGACCTTCAATTTTAGTGTTTAGACCTCGGATGAGGATTTGAATTAAAAAGGATTTTTCATTAAATTTTGAGAAATTTCGAGTAAAGGGCGAAATTTTGTGAAATTAGTTTTGAATCTATCGAAAATCTTTTTTATGGAAATTTTGGCCGAAAATTATGATTTTTTTTGTTTTAAAGAGTTTTCTGAAATTTTGGAAATTTTTCTAGGATTTTATAGAATTTATTTCGATTATTTGAATTTTATTTTATAAAAGTGATTATTAATATACAAAATAAATATGTTTTAGCAAATTTTGAACC
Source organism: Melaleuca alternifolia (assembly GCA_019926035.1). Classification (NCBI taxonomy): domain Eukaryota; kingdom Viridiplantae; phylum Streptophyta; class Magnoliopsida; order Myrtales; family Myrtaceae; genus Melaleuca; species Melaleuca alternifolia. Next base: position 451,675 of record JAGKPW010003071.1, on the reverse strand, counting down.
AAGCCCAAGAGGAGCTTGGCCTAGCTCCCCAGTCACGCACGGGCCTGCGCCTAGCCGAGCCCAGCCGGCGCGCAGCAGCCGCCTGAAACCCTTCGTTGTTCTCACTTCTCCCCTGTTTGGTGCACCGAAAAATGTGGTTTGGAGACTCGCCATGCAGGCCCCACCACCGGTGAGACGTCGGGCCAGAAAGATCTAGTACGATCACCTAGAGGGGGGTGAATAGGTGATTTTAAAATCTTTTGCGGAAGTATGTAAAACACAGCGTGTGAAGTGTGGTATGTGAGTGATATATGAAGAACAATAAGCAAACACAAAGAGTTAAGAGAGAAGATCAACACACAAGATTTATAGTGGTTTGGCTTAGCTCAAGCCTACGTCTACTCTCTTGGGCTGACAGCCTATTGGCTGGATTCCACTATGAGTCAAAAGAGTTACAGATCAGTTCTAAGACTTCTCAAAGTCTTCTGCTCTCACAGCAAGTATATGTAACATTCTTTTGTTTACAATTGGCACACAGTAAATGGACAATTATAATCTTATGAATTAACTCTCGTTAGCTTTTCGTCTCTCCTTCGAACAGCTTCAAATATCCCCCTTAAATATTTCTTCATGCCAATATGACTGTTGGCACATTCCAAAGGAATTCTTCCAATCAACCCGTTGGATAGAATCAGGAGTATATCAAGCAATCTTCAGATTGTGTCAAGAGTCCGTCAATCCTGGTTGCCCATACAATCTGGATCTTTGTTTCCATAAGTGAATACTTGCCACAATTACCCGATCTTCAGAAAATCCAATATGCCAATAATAAACTTCATATTCTTGGAAGTAATCAATCTTGTTGATCCACACATATGCTGTCTGAAATCCACGAGCATCAGAGTCGTAAGAATATCCTTTTACTCAAATAGTCATCATAATTCTGAATTCCCAGATTTTACCAAATATGCTTTCCAGACGATACGTGTCTGATACCGTTAGATCTTAAAGATCTGACTTCCTTCAGATGTTAAAGATTTGAGAACCTTCAGATGATAAGGATCTGAAAACCTCCAGACTATAACATCTCTCCAGATGATAAAGATCTGGCAACTTCCAGATCATAAAGATCTGGTCCCGACAAACCATTTGTCTTCAAGTCAAATCATAGAGTTCTATCCTTTTGTCGTAGAGTTTTGTCATCTTCAAAATCATTGATAGTTTTTCCTCTAACAATCTCCCCATTTTTTATGATGACAAAACGATCCTGCAGATTTTGGAAATATATTCTGCAACACAAAGTGTTAGATAAAAATAATATCTCATAAGCAGATATAAAACATAATCCTCTCTGTATAATCTGCATCCATAAGACAAAGTTAATCTTGACAATGTGCCTGTCATTCAAACAAAAGATAAAATAATATCACAAATAGTGCAATCAATCAGCATCACGAATCATCCAATCAAGTAATCAACCATCCAAATAAAAAATATCCACACAAAGTCAAGTCAAAGACAAAATCTGCACTGTTTTCCCCCCTTTTGTCACAATCAAAAAGTTTAAGAGGGGGGTTGAACACGGACAAAATGAAGATTATCCAATAATTGTAGGGTCTGCTCTAGCTTCTTAATCGACTGCTTGATTTCATCAAGACTATCCAATACAGTGATCTGACCAAGTTGCTAAAAGAGCTGCTGAAGCACTCTTCCCTGTTGTGTCTGCATAAGTTGTAATTGATCAACTTTGGTGGTCAGGGTAGATAGCATATCCATAAGTGGTTGTAGCTGAGTGATTGGAATGTTGGGAATACTAGGTCCAGCAGGTGCAGTAGTCGTTGGAGTAATAGGAGTGGAAGGAAATTCTGAAGAACCACCGTCTTTTCTAGCTCCCCTTGTCTCAAATGCGGTGGGCATCCCTTCAGAATGGACAACCTCTATTGCTGCTCCCTGTCTCAACGGTTGTTGGGGAAGAAGCATTCATCGGCAGCATAGAGGAACTGTCACCCTCTTCATCCTCATCCTCATCCTCCTTCTCTTTCTCTTGTTCTTTCTCTTTCTCTATCTCCTTCTCTTTCTCCGTTTCTGCAGCCTCTCTCTCCTCTTCTTCCTCTATTCCTCTCGTCTCTGCCTCCACGGCAAAGAATTGTTCAACAAGTTCCTCATTCCAGGAACTATCAGATGTACTAAATGACAAACCAGGGGAGGTTATTGCCAATCCTTCCCCTGTGAGCTCAAATTCTTTCTCAAACTCTTCATCAAGGGAAAGCTTCTTGCGTTAGGATGGAGGTGCCTCAGCCATTGGCTCCTTGCCTTTCCTCTTGCCAACAGAAGATTCAGCCTTAACTTGCCTCATTGGAGTGGACTTGGAACTAGATCCAAGAGGCAGATTAGGCAATTTCATCTTTGCCACCATTGTATGTCCCTTTGAGATCGGGGCAAGTCTGTTAGCACAAAGAGATGTTGGCAATGGAATGTGAAAGTGTTCGAAAATCCGAGTCACCAAGGAAGCATAAGGTCACTGTCCCTTGTCCTTCTAAGACACGCGAGAAATCTGGTATAAGATCATAAAGGCAGAGGAGGACTTGCGGATATTCATAGTGGCAAACATCCGTCGAGCTTCCGACTTAGAAACATCTGTCCGCAAAGTTGCCTTTAGACGTAGGCAGATGACAATGATCTTATGAAGTATGACATGAATAGCCGTCAGTTTTGAATAGGTAATCGGCCAGGATGAAGACTTATCTGTGCTTAGAAACTGGAAGACTTCCTGGTCAGATTCCTCAACGGGAATAAAACTGCTCTTGACGGTACCCAGAATTTCCGCCAGATCATCTACATCCACTATCACAGTTCTACCTGCCACTGTAAACTGAAGACTGTGTCGATTTGGAAAAGATATGTTAGAGTAAAAATAGACAATCAACTCAAGATACGCAGGGGTAGAGTCCTCACAGAGTTGGTCTAAGCGATTGTACTGAAGAAATCGCCTTAGAGGAACTTGAACTGAGTCAATAAAATTAAAATCAACAGTATGAGGGCTCATCACCCCTCGTTCTACCATCCTATTGTAAGCTAGTTTGTGGTCCTTTGACCAAAAGAGCTTGTTTGCCTTGCCAAGCACATCAGCTGCTATCCCTTTCCTTGGTTGAAAATTGACAAACATTTTCTCATCTTCATCCCTAGGCTCAAAATCGGATGAAGTATGAAATCTAGGATCAATAGGAATGTTTTTGCGTATGTCATCAGCCGTACCTGGTGGTGCAACACCAGCATCCTCCATTTGGCTCAGAAAATTTTGCTCGTTTGTGAAGCCATTAAACAGTAGAAAATCCCGAATGACACTGATAGAGGCTCTATTCTCTATCATCCTCTTGTAGAAAGAAAAAAGAAGTTTCGGATTCTTCTTCTTCAGGGGAATGGTGTCATGAACTTGAGTTTCCGAAGATGGTGCAACCGTTGCTTGTTAATGGCCTTCAGCAGACGGAGACTCCTCAGTGAGGTCAAAGTGAGTCGATCCATCACTTCCTTTCTCAAATTTATTGGTGGCAAATCGAGAGGATTTCCTAGGAGCAGACATTGTTGCAGTCGAAGAGATGTTCTTCATTTGAATCAAGTAAAAGGTTGAAAGCTTTTTCGGAAGAGAGAAAACGAGAGAAAACAATTGCTAGGGTTTCAGAAAGGCGAAGAGATATTGAGCGAAGAGGCAGAATCTCAATCTATTTAAGGAGTAAGATAGTGCCTTTTGAAATTCAAAAGATATTTGTATTTTTGAAAATAAAATTTCCAAAACAACGATTCAGCAATCAAGGGATGCATATATCACACAACGATTCAAAGAGGCGAGTAAGTATTTATTAAGTAACGATTATACCTTAACATACTAAAAATAAAGATACATTTTACCTCATGAGCTTGTGGCGGGAAATTTCATATCATAAAGTCCTGAGTCATAAGATATCATAGATGAAGGTATGTCAAGACTTGGACCATCTGAGACGTTTGTAAGATCTGAATGTTCTAAGATATGAAGCTCGTAAGATCTGAAGCTTGTAGAATCAGGATTACCCAATCTTCGGAGAATCCAATATGCCAACAATAAACTTCATATTCTTGGAAGTAATTAATCTTGTTGATCCACACATATGCTGTTTGAAATCCACGAGCATCAGAGTCGTAAGAATATCCCCTTACTCAAACAGCCGTCATAATTCCGACTTTCCAGATTTTACCAAATCTGCTTTCCAGACGATACATGTCTGATACCGTCAGATCTTAAAGATTTGACTTCCTTTAGATGTTAAAGATCTGAGAACCTTCAGATGATAAAGATCTGAAAACCTCCAGACTATAACATATCTCCAGATGATAAAGATCTGGCAACTTCCAGATCATAAAGATCTGGTCACGACAAACAATTTTTCTTCAAGTTAAATCACAGAGTTTTGTTCTTTTGTCGTAGAGTTTTGTCATCTTTAAAATCATCGATAGATCTCCTTCTAACATGGCCATTCGCCTGTGGACTGAGATAGCAATCCTGGGAACCGGCCGACGAGACCTCGGCCGATGGATGCTCGCCGTGGGTCACGACCGGCGAAATCCTTTCTCTCGCATGGCAACCCCTGTATTTGGTCCGCCCGAGTAGCTGACTTTGAAGTTGATTTTCCAATGGCTTCCTTGGTACCCATAAACCCTAGATTAGTTAGAATGCAAGCTTATCTAGAGGGTTGTGATTTTTGGGAAGCTGCAGGGCAAGACTATGGAGTTGATCCCCTTCCTGACAATTCAACTATTAACCAAATCAAGTTTCACAAGGAAAAGATAACAAGGAAGGCAAAGGCAAAGTGTGACATCCTGAATTCTGAAAGACTCATGTGATGTATAAGACACTCGAGATTGGAGGAATTGATCAGTTTGAGCAAGACATGAATTAGACAATTGGAACAAACCAAGGGAATGAATTGGAAGGAGATTGTGATTATGGAAGCCTGGAAGAACCCGTCGTGATCCACCTTCACCCTGAGCTCTGTCCATCTATCTCCTAAGGAATTGAAATTCCTAAACCGCGGTGAAGTCTTTCTAAACTATTTTCTTGTGAAGTATAATTTTCATGGGTGAGTGCGATATATTATTAATTACGTGTTTAGTTCGAATTTCTTAAAGTTGATTCATCGATTAGTACTTTAGAAGTCCGATTTTACATGTGTTGACCCCGAGACCATTCAATTGAAATTTTAACTGATAGAATGAGACGAGTTGAGACGACACCGAGACCGATTGACCGACCTCGCGACCCCTAGCCATGCGCCTATACTCTATTTTCCTATATTTTCTTTCTATTTTGTCTCTTGTGACAACCAATGAGAAATGGATAACCTTTAGAAGTGATCATTACTTAGGAAATCATTATTTTGATTTTAAAACCTTGGTCATCATGCTATTCTGTCTTATTCCCCTTATCTTTTTTTGTTTGTTCTATATGACAAGAATCCAATTATTTCACCTTATCCTATAAGACATCATTAGATTCCTTCTTAGTAATGTTAATTTCCTCATTAGCCTTTGTTTCTTTTCTCTTATCCATGGCCGAATGCCCATTTTCCTTCCCCTTGCTCTATTCGGCCACTACAAGAAATTTAAGGAAAGATTAGAAGTTCTTAGGAATTTTATACAACTTGCAAAGGAAAGAAAACCTATTATTTAAAGAAAACCATTATTTAATCTTAGTAATCGTGATATTTTGTCCTATAGTCTTGTCCTATATGTATGTATTTTATTCAAGGAATCTTAGCCATCATTTAACCTTATCCCTAAGACTATCATTGCAATTCTCTTATTTTATTATGTCTTGCCACTTGTCACACATGCAAGCTCACACCTCATCCTATTCTATTTTATCTTGGCCGAACACCACCTCCCCCTCATCATTCTCTCTTGTTTTATTCCCTTGTCCCACATAGATTCTATCTTAGTCATCATGAAGGTATGTAATGATTTATTTTCTTGGGAGTTTGAAACTTGGAGAGCACACTTCTCCCCTTGGCCAAACCATGCATATGCTTCCCCCATCCACTTGTTTCCTTATCTCTTCCTTTTAGAATTTCCTTACTTGCTTATCCATAGAATGATGATTGCATCCCTAGGACTTGAAGAAGCTCAGCCGAAACCCCCATATTTCCCCTCAAGCCGTCCACATTCACTCTTATCTCTTGGTTTTGTCTCTTCATCATGTCTCTTACTTGGTCATCTCACAAGAATCACATCATTGCTTGCCTTGGGAAGGCATTTCCTCCTTCCCCAAGCCACCTTGACCGAACACCCCTCCTCCTTCCTCTTGCACTCTTATCTTCTCTCTTTTCTATTATTCTTGATCAAAGCATTATCCACAAGAGCATGATTGCATACCTTGAGAATTGGAGTAGTCTTGCATGCTAATTTTCCCCAAGGCCGAACCACTCTCTCTCACACTTCTCTTCCCTTCGTCCTCTTCCTCTTGTTCTTTCCTCTTGTTTTCTTTGCCTTGGAATGTCATGATTTCAAGCTTTGGAAAATGAATATGAAGCATGCCTCCATTTCTTCCTCTTCCTCATGCCGAATGCCTCTCTCCCCTCTTCATTCTTCAACTTCTCTTCATCTTGTTTAGATAGTCCATGACACTTGTCATCCATGCACAAAAGGGAAGCCATGATTGCACCTTGGGAGCTCAAGTTCATCTTCCTCAAGCCATCTTGTCGTACGCCTCCCATTCCCCCCATTGTCCTCTTCTTGTTGTTCTTTATCTTGCCTTACAAACCCACCAATGGAGGATCATCTAGGGCCATCATTTACAAGATAAGACTAGAAATCTCTTCTTGAAGCTTGAAAACCCTCAATGGCCGAACCACCTACATCCACACCAATCTCTCTTGTGTCCCTCCTCCTCCAATCAAAACACATGCAAAGGAGTCTTGCACCGCCACTTGTCATCACCAATCAGGCGGCCATGGAGTCTATAAGATCACCACCTCCTTGATTTCTCTTCTTCCTTTGTTCTTGTCCACTAAATCACCAAGATTGAGATAGTTTAAGAGAGTTATAGCCGAGAGACCACCGCCGTACATCGTGCCGTTGTCGCCGTACGCTGCCGTTGCCGTCGTCCTCTCTGTTCTCCACTGCCGACCCCCTCCGTTGCTCGTCGTCGTTCGTAAGCCAAGCCATCATCATCTCTTTCTCTTTTCCTCAACTTTTCTTAGCTTTGTCTAACTTTTAGTTTGTGGTTTGTTAGGAACTCTTGGACCGAGACCTCACCGTCAAGCCAAGCCGTTGTCATCTCGTGTTGGTACCGGTTTAGGCAAGTGACCTATAGTTCATAAGTTGGGAGAGTCCTCGTCTCCTAGGATTTTTCTTTTGTTTTGAAAACGTGATTAACGGATCGTGCTTTGATCTAGTCTTGCATGCATTCTATGTGGTGTGATATCATGCATATTTAGGCCGTGTAAAACTTTTGAAAAGCCTAGTGTTGCATATGTCCATATGCATGCCTCGATTGTACATGGTATGGGACGTGTATGATTTAGATATGAATATGCACTAGATTTCAAAATATCTAGGTTGCATTGATCTTATGTTTAGCCGCGTTGGCATGGTATGGGACGTGTGAAGCAAGGTCGGACATTTGATCTCGCTAGTGTTCTTGAGATTGTGTATGTGATACATGTGGTTGTGACAGCAAGGTGTCGCCAATGCTAGCCAGACGGATTGCCGTACAAAGTAAGCCGCGACGCCTTCAGAGTGAAGATGCTTGGACAGGGTTCCAGTAGCTCCCTCGTGACAAGTCAGACTGATTGCCATTGCCTAAACATGAAAGGAATGGGTCAGATTTATCCGATAGCAAGACGTCAGACGATGTGGAGAGTGTTCCTCCTTGGAGTTAAGGGATGCCTCGGATGAACGAGGGTCGGACCTCTTGAATGAGTGTGCGCAATGCCTCCAGATGGGTAGCCTGGAATGAGATCCGAAATCCTTCGGAGTGAAGGAGTACTGTGATAAGCATGGTTTTCAGAAAATGGGATTTTGACACGTGACATGGTTTTTGCAGGTTTTGGTATTAAACCTGCATGCATGTGCTGATGATGATACATGTCATGTTGCTTGCATTGCATAGGTCGTGCGATAATCTTGATTTTTGTGTTGGAGTGTTACTTTGCTAAGCAGTGGCTTACTCCGTGGATTAACAATTTTCCAAATTAGCTATGGCACTTCGACCACCCATGTACTATGACGAGTTTGTCGAGATGTACACCAAAGAACGTGAGTTCATTTATTCAAGATATCTCGGTGCTAGGTTCAAGCGTGTGAAGACTGTGTTTGTTTTTTATTCGGGAGCGTTCCATGGCCTTTCCCATTATAACTTCCGAACCAATTACCTTTGGACGAGGACTGAATGGTTTGGACCATTATCCCCCGTCGTTTTTGATGACTTGGAAGGTGATGAGGGCATTGTCGTGGAAAGCTAGTATGGTTTATCGTCAAGGAGGGTAGTCATGTTAATGATGGGGTGACGTCATCATTTGAATTTAATGTGTTTTGTGTAATACGATAGAAGGAAAGTTTTCTAACTTGACAAGTATGTCTTTTAAATCCTTCTATGGAGAATAATAAAAGCCCTCCTTGTTTCTCATTTTAAATGTTTTCGTGTACAGCTCCAAGGGTAAAGTACGAGATGGGTTCGTGATGAAATATTAAACAATATTCACTTCCGCTATTCTGATTATGCGAGATCTAGTAAGCGTGGGTGTTGGTTTCTTTCTTAGGCAGTAACGACCCGTGAGCATTTAAGTCCGGCCTAAAGGCACATCACTTTATGTTGACGCCATGTTAAGTAACTATAAGGGTTTGGAGTCGATACTGACTCGTTACACAAAGTCTTGTTTATATGCTGCTGTCTCACCCGCCATTTTCGGTAGAGTTATGGCTTGTGAATCAGGAAAAGCTATCTAGGATTTCCTCAAGGCTGAATATCAAGGAGATGAGAAGATCAGAAGCATGAAAGCACTGAATCTTATCACGGAGTTTGAAAGGCTGAAGATGAAGGAGTCCGAGAAAATTAAGGAGTATTCGGGTAAGCTAGTAAGCATTGCGAACCAAACAAAGATCTTAGGCACTGATCTTTGTGACAATAGATTGGTGTAGAAGATTCTTGTCACCTTGCTAGAGAGATTTGAGGTAACCATTGCCTCTTTGGAGAATACCAAGGATCTTTCTCAATTATGTTGGCAGAATTGCTTAGTGCTTTGCAAGCACACGAGTAGACGAGATTGATGAGGCATGAGGAAAATGCAGAAGGAGATTTGCAGGTCAAAGAACAACAGAACGCAGGATGAAAAGGCAAGAACTGGAAAGGGAAGAAAGAGCATGGCAGCAATGGCTCAGAAACTATTGTGGGAAAGAGCAGTGTAGGCAGTTCTAAGAGCTCTTGGGGAAAGCATCCTCCATGTAAGCATTGTGGAAAGAGAAACCATTCGCACTTTAGGTGTTGGAAGAGGTTGGAAGTAAGGTGCAGAAAGTGTCTAAAACAAGGACACACTGAAAAGTTTTGCAAAGAGAGGAGAAATAATCAACAAGGTGAGGTATGAGTTGTTGTCCAGCAAGAGGTAGATCAATTATTTGTTGCCTCGTGTTTTTCTTCTAGTACTCCATGTGATAGTTGGCCAGTTGATAGTGGTTGCACAAATCACATGACTAGTGATAAAAAAAAACTCTTTATAGATCTTGACAAGTCATTGAAGTCAAGAGTAAGGATTGCAAATGGAGAGTACTTAGAAGTGAAAGGTAAAGGGTCTGTAGCAATAGAGATTTGTGCTGGAACTAAGCTGATTTCTAATGTGATGTATGTGCCTGAGATTGATCAGAATTTGCTGAGTGTTGGGCAGTTGGTAGAAAAGGGATTTAAGGTAATATTTGAGGAGAAGAAGTGTCTGATCTTTGACTCTAATGGTCAAGAGCTATTCAAGATAAAGATGCAACATAAGAGTTTTTCTCTAGATCCTCTTAAGAAGGAGCATGTCGCATTTAAGTATCAGGCTAGAGATCGTTATCCAAGGTCTGAGTTAGAGTCAGAAAATTGCCAGACGTTACAACGTCTGCTAGATGTTACAACATCTGAGATCTTACAACGTCTGACAGACGTTACAATGTTTGAGACGTTACAAAGTCAGAATGCAAAATCTGAAGACTGCCAAACTCTGAAGGAGCACGTTGTATTCAAGTGTCAAGCTAGTGACTCAGAAATATGGCACAAAAGATTGGGGCACTTTAATCACAACGGCTTGCTGTTTATGCAAAGGAATGAAATGGTAATTGGGTTATCAAACCTGGAGCAGCAGATCGCAAGGTGTAAGGCTTGTTTGCTAGGCAAACAAACTAGACTTCCTTTCAAGAATTCAACTTGGAGAGCTACAAAGAAATTGCAACTGATTCATATAGACCTATGTGGTCCACAAGTGACACCTTCGCTAATTGGCAGTAGGTATTTCATTATTTTCATTGATGACTATACCAGAATGTGCTGGATTTATTTCATGAACCAAAAGTCGGAAGTTGCTGAGGTTTTTCTGAAGTTTAAAAGATGGGTGGAGAACCAAAGTGGCTGCAAGATTCAAGTCATCAGATCTGACAATGGAACGGAATATACTTCACAGAGGTTTAACTCTTTATGTGAAGAGGCTGGAATTGAGCATCAACTTACTGTTCCTTACTCTCCATAGCAAAATGGAGTAAATGAGAGGAAGATAGAACCATTATGGAGATGACTAGGTGTCTACTGCACGAGAAGAATCTGCCAAGAGACTTTTGGGTAGAAGCAGCAAATACATCAGTTTTCTTGATGAATAGACTACCTACAAGGGCATTGGAGATGAAGACACCTTTTGAAGCTTAGTTTGATGTCAAGCCAATCCTGAAAAATCTAAAAGTGTTTGCCTATTTGTGTTTTCCTCATATCCCACATGTCAAGAGAGACAAGTTGGGAGAGAAAGCTGAACCTAGAATCCTTATAGGCTATAGCTCAGTGTCAAAAGCCTACAGAATTTATCAGCCACAAACAAAGAAAGTGATCATCAATAGAGATGTTCAGTTCCTAGAAGATGAGGAATGGGTTTGGACAAATGCACCATAAGGTAAAGGAGATCTCATTAGACCCCGACAAGCTGGTGGATGATGTTCCAATTAGAGGTACTCGTTCTCTGACTGATATATATGAGAATATGTGCAATGTGGCTGTTTTGGAACCTTCAGGTTATGATGAAGCTAAAGATGATCAGAGGTGGTTAAATGTAAGGAAGGAAGAGTTGTCCATGATTGAAAAGAACCATGCATGGGAGCTAGTTGACAAGCCTGAAAATAGGAAGGTGATTGGAGTAAAATGGGTTTTCATAACCAAACTCAATGTCGATGGCTTAGTAAATAAGCACAAGGCCAGGCTGGTTGTGAAGGGATATGCACAAGTTTGGGGAGTTGATTTCTTAGAGACCTTCGCTCCCGTGGCAAAGCTAGACACAATTAGAATGTTACTTGCATTAGCAGCTCAACAAGGACGGAAAGTGTATCAGTTAGATGTGAAGTCTGCATTCTTGAATGGAGTGTTGTAGGAGGACATTTATGTTGAGCAACCTCAAGGTTTTGTCACACTAGGCCAGGAGAATAAAGTTTATTTGTTGAAGAAGGCGCTTTATGGGTTAAGGCAAGCTCCACGAGCGTGGTACAACAAGATGGATGAACACTTGCTGAGTTTAGGCTTCGAGAAAAGCCTAAGTGAATCCACTTTATATGTTAAGAAGCTATTATCTAACATATTTGTGGTGTCTCTTTATGTGGATGATATGCTTGTGACAGGAAGTAATGAAGCTCTGATTGATGCATTCAAATATGATATGATGAAGATGTTTGAGATGACTGATCTAGGTGAAATGTCATTTTTTCTAGGGATGGAAGTTAGGCAGACTCAGATTGAAGTTTTCATCTGTCAGAAGAAGTACTTGAAGGAGATTCTAAAGAGATTCAACATGGAAGAATGCAAGAGTGTGAGTACTCCAATGACTCATAAAGAAGTTTTTTTTTTGTTGTGTAACCACAGCCGTTCGATTCAGATCGGACGGTTATGGTGTCATAATGTCACCCCTGCAATCAGGGAGCCAAATCCCCTGGAAAGTTCACCACTTTGTAAAAGACGGCAAAAAGATATCCTCACCGTGCAGGGAGAATGATAGGGAAGAAGATTAAAGAGAAAATTATTTCACTCCTCGTCCCCATCTATTGTAGCGCCTCTTTCCTCTTCGAGTTGTCTCAATTCCTTCGTGCTTCATCTTGTCGTGCCATCCAAACCCGCTCCTCATGGTCCAGACGCCAAAAGTTTCTGTAGAGCCACAGTTCCAAAACACCAACCAATCCCGCAGCTTTGGTCGCAAAGCCCTACGAACTTCCAACAAGTTTGATTAGCCGCGGCCACCCTCATCGACGAGCACCGTAACCATCGTTCGTAATCCACTTCTGCCGATTCAAACTTAGAAGCGATCCCACAAAATTAGGTAACAATTTATCTGAAGTCAATTTGAAGATTGTATGGTCTATCTTGAGCAGGCCGTTATCTAACTTGAATTTTTTGAAGTGTCTAAACATACCGATAAATTAGGAACTCTCCCAAATCCCCAACGTGAATTGTTTGATCGTACAATCTGAAGTTCAAGATACTATTCATAACCACACAGAAAATTGGTCAATCCAATCCTCATGCTTGAGATACGATTCGTTAATTTATTTCTAAATTTGATTGAATCTGGATAATTTCACATGTGATATAATGCCATGTTTGACATGGATTTTATTTCTTTTTATCATTGCTTGATTTGAGTCAATAATATTTCAAAAAATGCAACAAAAAAAAAAATAGGTTCATGTATATTTCATCACATGTATTAGGTAGATTTCAATTACTTTCCTAGAATAGAGTAAGATAGTTTTAGAATTTAGGAAATTATGATAATATCTTAATTTGAATTAGGATTTGACTAGGTTTGTTTCTTTATTCTAAATTAAGCAATTTCCTATTATACAAATTTCATTTAGAGTACTTTTTAATTTCGAACTTTATAAAAACACAAAAATATTATTAGAGTAAACTAGTCTCTTTGTGCGCTTGCTCAAATTATGATATTTAATTTATTTCGAATTTTAGAAAAGATACAAAAAATAATATGCATGTCTATAGCATAAGTCACGTCATATCACCATTCCATGCACATGACATATAGTTTGCACGTTAGGGAAATTGCATTTCAATCTTGCATGTCATTTATAAATTGCATTTTTTGATTATGTTAAAAGAAGAGGTCAAATTTGTATTAGAACTTGGGTCCCTTAATGCATGTCATATTAGATTAGAATTCATATTCATATTAGATCATTTAATTTTAAATTTTAGTAAATAATGCTCTTATATTAGGTTAGTAGCATGTTTAATTCAAGCATTTATTAATTTCGAATTTATATTAATAAATGGAAAAACGTCAAAAATATCATTCGCATGCCATTTAGACAATTACATGTTTTCGATTAATTTAGTTGAGTTGCATGTCATGTGGACTAGTTTAATTTAGAATTGCATAACATATTAGGTTAGTCGCATATAAGGATGACTCTTTCATTACATGCATTACATATTAGCCCAGTCTATGTATAAAAAGTGAAAATCCCAAAAAATATATAAAGCTTCATCCTTACGTACTTAGTTAATTTGCATGTAAGGAGAACAACAAAACCACAAAAAATATCATTTAGCTTCTTTTGTTATATCATGCTTGTAATTTATTTGCTTTGTTGAGTGTTCACAGTAATTTTTGCACACATGCATGGACAAATTATATGTCAAGACACATGATATGGTAGTGGATAGAACTAAAATCAAGCTGCTTGCAAAATTTATTTTTTGAAATAAAAGAAAAGGTACCGAAAGAGCATTAGAGTGATCTAACGTAACCAAGTCATTGTGCTCATAATATATGGTTCATAGGATTAAAGTATATCTCCTGATACTTTATTTGGGTTTCTAATCAACACAGCAAAAAATAGATTAGTGGCCACTCCAACTGATATCAATTTTGCATGATAATAACTTCAACCTAAGTCGCAAGTTAGTAAGAGCTTGGGAGCATGAGTTAAGTCAAACTTAATAATCTATTAGCCAAACCCTAGGTAGTGTACATTCAGAAAAGTCGCGATAGCTTGATGACTGTACTGGGGAATTGGCTTAAAGAACTCTAGTGGACTTAGGCCAATTTTTATTTTTTCAAAAAAAAAAAATATTGTTGTTTGGCAGTAAGGATCCAGGTATGTCCCTAATGCATGAGTTAAATTTTCTTGCAGGGAGTTGTTAAGATTATGCGTTAAATTTAATTATCTGAAGTGTTGTTTGTCTATAAATTATTATGCATGCCATGATTATATTTGCACTACATTTTAGCAAACACAACATGTTGCCAAACCTAGGCCGCATAGGATTATTTAGGATGGTGTTGAGATGGATACCACTCCGACAGCATGCCCGCGGTGCGAGTTCTTTCTTGGTGTCAGGAATACCCATCCCTGTTTACATGCCTGCAACCTGGGTTGGCTCTTCGGCTATGCCGAATTCATAAGGACCCGACTTAGTATGCGTGCCTACGGCTATTCCGATCATCCTTGTGGCTCCACTTTGTCAAGCCATTTAGAGTAGAAATTGAACTACGTTTCATGCACATTTCTATGTGATTACCTTATCTTCTTGTGAAGTAAGTCTTCTATCCCCATTGTTCATACTTTCTTTATAATTTGTGTCTTTTCAATTAGTCCATGATAAGTGTAGTTCAGTAGTGTTTTCATGATTTTTTTGAGTTGAAATTAATTATCATTAGGCTTTTTTACTTAAAAAAAGAAAGAAAATTTTCCATGAAAGTAAAATTTTCAATTATATGCTTTCATTTTTAAGTATGTCATAGGCCACCATTTTCTCAAGAAAAATTTATCCTTTTTTAAATTATTAAAAAATCAAAAGTGTTAATTAAAATGAGTTGTGGACCAAACCTTCTTGCGATCACACTTTGTTCATGGTTTTGTCTTCTTTAAGGTGAATATGGGTCATTTACATTTGCCTATTATAACATGGTCAAGAGCAAGAATGGCCGATCAAATCGAATTGCGTGAGCGTGTTACCAACATCGAGAATCAAACGAAACAGTTTATTATTGTCACGCCACGAATCTCGAGCGTGCGCACATCCCACAAAGGTCGAATAAAATGCGACATTCCCAAGTGGCGTCGCCGACCCAATCTTCTATGCACATGCGAAAGCGTAATAAACAATCCCCGGACAACAACAAACTTGGGATAAGAAAGCAGGACAATCAAATTACACAAAACACATCTCATAAAACAATCTCAGGTTCATATAGAAAAGACTAAACCGAAAAGATGTAACGTCTCCAACTCGGTAACGTTTGGACGATGTAACATCTAAATGATGTAACGTTTAGGACTTGGTAACGTCTGGAATATGTTTAAATTCCACAGTTCATACATATAAGCATAAGATAAACATCTTTAACAACTGAATCACTTCACATCAATCATCATATCATCACAAAGGTCTTGATTATAAGGCCAAATCGTTATGACACATCCCATATCATGTCACACAATTCCATCCCATAATAAGGTTCATCATATCACAGTTCAATCAGTTGTTCAGATGTTTCTCATCCAGCGTATTCCACGCCTCAAATCCTTGCCATAACACGCAAAGATTCTCGCCTCAGGAATGCAGTTGTCCGCCTAGTCAGGCTCTACCTCATCAGGTATATACCCTGCAAAAAGTTCTCGCCTCAGGGTAGTCTAGCAAAGCCCCAAGCTAAGCTCTTGCCACAACCACACAGGCATGTGACGGTCTAGCAAAGCCTCAAGCTAAGCTCTTTCCCCTATAGGGTGTCTATGGCACACGCCAATCATCACATAATCACATATCATCACATATCACACATCATCTAGCCAACATTAAGGAAGTCGAACGTTCGGCCTTGCTGCACACGTCCCATACCGCGCCAACTTAGCTAAACATCGAACCACCTTAACTGGCAAAATCAAGTTTCTTGCGTGTCTCCACATCAAAATCCAAAAATATAAACAAACGAGTTCATAAAATCCTCATACTTGAATATGTCATAAAGGAGACATAAACCAACATTTTTCATGGAGATACATTTCTCTAAATCCTTCTGTTCAGAGAGCAGTAAATCTCTCAAGCTGTTCCAAAAATTGCTTTTGTTTTCAAATATCATGTTCTCCAAAACCAGTTTCGTTTGAAATCCAAAACTAATCCGTTTGGTCTGAAATTTGACTATGTTATACTAAAAGAAGTGATAAACAACTTCCGTGAAGAAAATATTTTGAAATTCGAACTCCAAGAGTTGATAACAATCCATAGAACATCAAAAGGTCACAAGTTACAGCAAAAACAAAGGTTCTGTTTTGTTCAAAACGAAGTTGACATAAATCCCTTTAAATCCATAAAATATTGGATAAAATATATGTCATAGTTGAAGATGTTTAAAACACTTTTTATGAAGGAACCAACCTCCTAATCTCATCACATCTCGATCCACAAAATCAGCAAACAACAACAGTTCAGTAAACATATTCCAGAAAAATCCTCTGTCCTAAACTAAACCACTATCACTTGTGCTAATCCAGTCTAACACTCATCTTATCATGCTGGTTAACACTCATCTAACTCCTTAAGTGTAATCGCAACCTAAGAAAGGTTTGGAGGCTGACTCACCTTATCAGTAACCAACAAGTCCACGACGACGGTGGCGCGAAGGTGACTACAACTCATGTCTACGTCAACTCCAAAAGAAGTTTAGATGATGAAGAAAAAGCCTTGTAAGTCGATGCTTGAGCTGCTGGCTTGAGAGCTACGTACCTTATCTGGAAAAATGGAGGTGGTAAGAAGTGAAAATATCTAGAAGAAGCTGAAGGAGATATAGTTGTATCTCCACGTTCTGTTGTGAAGGGGATGTCAAGAAGCCTTGAAAAGTCAATCCAAAATATCTAAACACTTGAGTACATGCCCTATAAGTCTTCTACTCTATCCAATAGCAATTTTCCCCTCTCAAACTTCTTCAACAAGCCATGTATGAAGGCTGTAATGCAACAGCCCCTCATATCTACGAAATTTGCATCCATCACCTCAAGTCTCATACAAATCCTTATTAATTCAAGTCCTCATCAATTCAATCCTAACTTGAATTCTTTTCCTAGAAAATTCCCATCTCGACATAATCTTCCCAAAAGATGAAACGATGCCCTAAAAATAAATCGTGACACACTCGAACATTTAATTCTCGAATCCGAATTCAATATCACGGTTAAAATCAACCAAACATGATTCTTGTCCAATCCAACTTACTAGGTAGCTTTTAGAGATTATATCCCTTAACAGCTTCACCTGATAAGTAGTTAACTCGCGAGTGATGAGCTCCGAGAGAATGGACCATAGGCGCGTCGGTGAAAAGCCCATTCATTTTACTTTGGACAGGGTTCAAAAATCAGGATGTCACAAGTACTGGCTTTACTGGCTGGTCTATTCTTATTGATTCAACAATTGCTAGCACGATGACCCAACTCCCCACAAGAATAGCAACGTATTTCAAACATAACAGGTTGCTTCGAAACATGAGGTTGAGTAGAAGGCTTACTAACAGATTGCCTCGTAGCCTCCACAACTTTAGCAGTGCTAGTGGCACTCGTCGTTGCTCGGTTTGGCAAGGTAGGGGACTGCTGCCTCCTAGAGCGAGAACGCTCTACTTTGAGTGCCCGTTGATGTGCATCTCCTAAGTCCCAAATGTCAAGGACTTCCAAGGCGTCTTGAATGTAAAATTGAATACATTCAAGTATTTGTTCACAAGCACCTATTCCGGATCTTGAATATTGTTGCGAACCACCAACTCGTTGAACTCATTGGTATATCGGTCTACCGTTTACATACCTTGTCTCAAATTTTGGTACTTTGGTAGAGCTCCCTCTTGTCCTTTAGGAAGGAAATACTTTCGAATCATGTCCTCCATTTTCTCCATTAAGTGATTGGAGCCTTGCCAATAGATTGGCGAGTTTGCTTCTCACGTCTCTACCAAGCTATGGCCTTGCCTCGGAATCGCATAGCAATGGTGCCAACTCGGCGATCATCCAGGATATTCTCATGCTCAAAAACTTCATTCACAAGTGTCAACCAATCAATAATTTCATCAGGAGACTCATTACCTGTAAATTCTGGAACATCTTTCTTGATTTCCTTCTCCCAATCTGGCTCAAGAATATGTTGTAAACGATGTCGAACATGCCTTCGACCGTGAATAGGTTGAACTCTCTCTTAAGAGGAAGAGTCGCCATGGAAATCTTCAGTCCTGGAATGGGGTGGAGAATTATTTGCTACAGCCCTCAAACGCTGAACTTCTCGCGTCAATTCGTCAATTTGTTGTTGCATACGTTGCTGCAAATTTTCAATAAGTGTGTGCACTTCATCAAGGGGAATGGTTCTGCCACTACGACGTCTAGCTTGTCTTGGAGGCACTGTCCACTCCTCTAAAGCTCTGATACCAAATGATGCAGCCCAAGTAGGCTACTCGAACAATAGGATTGGGAGAGTGACTCGCGCACAGGAAACAGGACGAACAGAAATTTCAGCACTACGCAAGCTCAGAAGAATACTCGTATCTTTGTCAATACAGATCGGATCAACCTGATTCCAAAGCCAAATGAACAAAGACTTCTAGATCTACAACCTCTCTTTTTTGGGTTTTCTAAAATAAGCTCTGTAGGATGGTCGAATTTGGGGTGGAAGTGGACGAAAATAACAAACAAAAACAGGAAAAGATAGAGACTTCGTTGGTTGCTCTTCTAGGCCTCCAAGGAAGTTGAAAGGGCATCGATTCTTCGAGATCCATGGCTGCTACTCTTCAAGGATGCAGACTTTGGAAAGCTCCGACTCTTTTAGGATGGAGTGAAAACTCTTCTAGTTTTTCAAGGGTATGAACTTTGCAAGAATCATGATACTTGCTTGAAAGAAAAGTTTTCATTAATCAAATTCTGCTTTCAGTGTATGACCCCTTAAACTATTCCTTTAATTGATTTTCCTAAAGTAAAGGAAAGGCTGGAACGAAAACCTTCAAAGGTAGTTTACAAAAATCACTTTCAAAGAGTTTTTGTAAAACCTGTTGGAAGAAGTTCTCTGAAGTGCTCCAACTGCAATAGTTCAGAACATCTTGAAAGAGATTGTCCCTTGTTGAAAAGATCAGTGAATAAAAACTGGTCGAACTTTGTTTATACTAACTATAAAGGACCCAAGAAAATCTGGGTACCAAGAAAAAGTGAGTACTTTTTTTGTTAACAGGTTACCATCAAGAACAAAACAAAGTGATATCTAGACAATGGATGTTCAAGGCATATGACAGGTTTGAACTATAATCTTATCAGTATTAGTCAACTGTGTGATGCTAGTTACAAAATTCAGTTTCAAGAAGGTATATGTTACGGTTCTAGCAAGGAAACTTCACAATCCTTCTCGGGTAAGCATCATGGAAATGACAATTCATATCCTTGGTTATGCATCGAGGATTTTAATGAAGTCCGACATCATTGGGAGAAAATAGGAAGGAAAAGAGTGGAAAATTACATAATTAATGCTTTTCAAGATTTCCCGAATGCTTGCAATCTTATGGACTTGGAAAGCAAGGGCTGCTCATTTACTTGGGCAAACAATAGGGAATGAGACAATCTGGTGAAAGAAAGGTTAGACAGAGCAACACGTACCTTAGATTGGAGGATCCTTTTTCCCAATGCACTTATTTTCGCCCTACCTGCCATTGGCTCAGACCACAGCCCCCTTGTATTGAGATTGTTCCCTGAGGACAAAAAAATAGAGAAAAGTCTTTAAATATGAGGTATATTGGGCTGAAGATGAGGAATACATGGCTATTGTACAGGAATCCTGGCTTTCTCTAGATGATCATTTTCAATAGCCAACCCTCACAGCTAGACTAGAAAAAGTAGCTGAAAACCTATTTGTCTGGGGTAAAAGAAAATTCACAAATAGCCATGCTCACATCAACCACCTAAAAAGAGAATTGCAGGAGATCACTAATTGCAAAGATTCAAAGAATTATTTGGCTGAAGAAGGAAATTGAAAGACTATGGAGACAAAAGGAAATGTACTGGGGTATACGATCTCTGATACAATGGCTTCAATGGGGCGATAAAAACTCAAAATTCTTTCATGCCACTACAGTACAAAGAAGACAAAGAAACAAAATAGCCATGCTGAAAAACGATGATGATGAGTAGGTGAGAGACCCACAGCAACTACAAAAGGTGGGTATCCTATTTTTTCAGAATTTATTTCAGACAGCAGGGGCTAGAAACTTCTCCCCAGTCATAGAGCAAATACCAAGTATCGTTAGTGATGATATGAACAGAAGCCTAATTGAAGAGGTTACTATTGAGGAAGTCTCCCAGGCAACCTTCCAACTAGGAGCTCTAAAAGCTACAGGGCCAGATGGTTTAAATGGAAAATTCTATCAGTTGCACTGGAATGATATTAAAGATGCAGTATTCAAAGAGGTGCAAAATTTCTTCAGAACAAGTACCCACATCACTCTGATTCCTAAAGTGGCCAACCCTGAAAGATTAGACCAGTACAGACCCATTAGTCTCTGTAATTTTAGCTATAAATTCATTGCAAAATTCTTGGCAAATAGGCTAAAATAGTGGCTCCTAGAGATTATTGCCGAGGAACAAAGCGTTTTTGTCAGTGAAAGACAAATCCAGGACAATATTTTTATTGTCCAAGTGGTATTGCATCAACTTAGAGTCAGAAAAAGGAGGAAAAAGTTCAATGCGGTACTCAAAGTAGACATGAAAAAAGCTTTCAACTAGGTGGAATGGGATTTCCTACAGGAATGTATACTGAAAAATGGGCTTCAATGAGAAATGGGTAACCTGGATTATAGCCTGTATCTCCACAGTTTCCTATAGTATCAAAATGAATGGTGAATCACTACCCTTCATTCAGCCAGCTCGCAAAATCAGGCAAGGTGACCTGCTCTCCCCATATCTCTTTATTTACAACGGCAAACTCCCTATCAATCCTACTGAAAAAGGAGTGCAAAATGGATGTATTAGAGGGATTAAACTTAACTCCTACTGTCCTACACTTTCACTTCTAATGTTTGCAGATGATTTACTGATTTTTCTTGATGGGAGGGTTGAGGAATGTCAAAATGTGGCAGGAATAGTGAATCAATACTACCTCTCCTCGAGTCAAACTGTTAATTTGAACAAATCTAGGTTGTTTTTCAGCAAAGATAGCCCTGAGTCTTTGAGAAGGAACATGTCATATGAACTGAGAATCCCGAAGAAAAAAAAACAGGCAAGTATCTTGGGATACCTTCAGATTGGGGGGAATAAAAAAGGAATATGTTTTCGTGGATCATTGAACGAATCAACAGAAATTAGAAGGCTGGAAAGAAAGTTTATTATCTAAGGCCGAGAAAGAGATACTTCTTAAAACTATGGTTTAAGCACTACCACAATATGCCATGTCTCTTTGCAAAATACCTGCTTCTATATGTCGAGCCATTGAAAGAAAAGTTGCTGCCTTTTGGTGGAAGAATAATGAAAATCAGAAAGGGCTACATTGGAGAAGTTGGGATACTCTTAAGATGAGAAAGAATGATGGTGGGCTGGGGTTCAGAGATTTGATCGCTTTCAACCAAGCAATGCTTGGAAAACATGCATGGAGACTTACAATGAACAATGATTCTCTTTGGGGTAAAGTTCTCAAAGGACTATATTTTCCTAATGCTAGCTTCTTACAAGCTACAAAAGGATCAAGACCATCCTGGGGTTGGTAGAGCCTCCTTGTAGGCTGTGAAACTATCAAAAATTCTCTCTGCTGTCAGTTGGTAATGTTGCAAAAATCAATATAAGGGAAGACAAATGGTTGCGCAAAGGAGTGATAGGGGGACCAGCTAACAAAGATGACCCTGCCAGGGTGTCAGACTTAATGGAAAATGGTGAAATCAAATGGAATGAAACCAAGGTGCTATACTTGTTTGATGATGACATAGCTAAGGATATACTATCTATCCATCTTAGCTCTCACCTACAGGAAGATACTCTGAAATGGGAACATACAAACACTAGGATATATACTGTGAAGAGTGCATATACCCACCTCAGGGATACAAATCATCAAAACATACAACATCAGCCCTTCACTTCATTCTAGACCTCGAAAGAACTATGGAAGAAAATCTGGACATCTAAAGTCCTACCCAAAATCATATTCTTCCTATGGCAGATAACCCAAAATGCCCTTGCTACGAAGGACAATCTATTTTGAAGAAAAGCTAGTACCTAAGAGCACCTGTCCAATCTGCAGCCAAGCACTGGAAACCATCAAGCACCTGTTCCTCCTATGCCCCTAGACACAAAAAATCTAGAAGAACCCATCAATCAATGTCCTCTTCCATCAACATGCAGTAACTAGAATGGAGGTATGGCTTGCAAATTTCTCACATACCACAATTACGTTCGATTTCCTTGCCTTGATGTTATGGCAGATCTGGAAATCCCGAAATGAAGCAGTTTTTTTAGCCTTCTCGGCAAACCCATATCAAGCAATTGAATCAGCAAAAGCAGAAGCATAAAACTTCAAACGCTGGTCAAGAGGCTCATCTGGCACCAGGAACGTGGAAGGCTCTACAACTTCGGGATGGACCCCCCCCCTCCGGTGTGCTGAAAATAAATATCGACGGCTCCTTTGATCAAGATACAGGGGATGGTGCTATGGCTTGTATATGTAGAAACAAACAACGGCTTATCGTCGATGGCTTTGCCAAATTGCTGCGCGTCTCCTCACCCCTCCAAGCGGAAATCACAGCTCTGGTGGAAACCCTAGATTTCCTTCGAGATAGACGCGAGCAAGTTTTGCAGCTGGAGACCGACAGTCTTGATTTGTTAAAACTTATCTGTGCACGCACAGATCAAGTCGGATGGGAAGCCGCTGCCCTTATCAGTGAAGCGCAACCCTAGATCAAACTCTTTAGAAGCCTTCATCTATCCCATGTCTTCAGAGAATTCAACAAAGTCGCGAATTGGCCCGCAAAGGCCCAACGGACAAACACTCTTCCAAGAATGTGTAAACAATCCACCTTCAACTCTTTTCAATTTACTTTGTGCTGAGGCATGTAATATGCCCTATCAAACTTCTATTTCAATGATATAACTGCAAGTTTTCGACCTAAAAAAAAAAAGACCATGACAAGTTTTGCTGATTTTTAATGGAATCATCCAAAATTTTGGAGAATGTGAATTTTCTCTTTATCTTTATGATATAATTTGCTCGACAATCAGTGGTCGGTACAAAATGGGTCATGCCCATGGGCATGGAGCCAAGCTTCAATTACAAAGCGATCAAATGGATTCTACTTTTCCGTGAAAATACGATCTTTTTCGAACACAAGAGATATTGATTCTTTAATTAAAGGGATGGACCCATTGAATTATGAGATTTTGCAATATTTTCGAAATTAGTGGAGGCAGTTGCTTTGTCACTCAAAAACGAAAGCTCGGGATGATTTGATATTCGTAGACCTATTTGTTTTTTCTACATGACATGGTAAATACAAACTTGAACTTTCAATGGCAAGCGTTTCCATTTGACTATCTTAATGTGGAAATTGAGCATTTTTTTTTACAAAGGCCAAAAGTCACAAAAAAATCCTAAATCATACTCACGTGCCATATTTATCTTAAAATATTCTTTTTTGTAACATAAAAAATTTCAAACTTGTACATATATGACACGATTATTCTCTTTAAAAGTTTCGTCAATGAAAACTGTTTCAAATTTATCGACATGGACGCTAAAAAGAAAACGTTGGTGAAATTCATCTATATGGCTTAAGTGAAATGGAAACAACATTATTTTGGTATAAAAAATCACCCAATGGAATATTGATGAAGAGTAAATGTATTGCATAAATACAAAGTTTGAGATTTTTCATGTGACGAAATTTTTTAAGGTAAATATATTACAACAGGTTCAATTTGGGGTTTTTGATATCACAAAAAATATGATGATTGCGCCATTTTGGGATTTTCTTCTATAGCTTTTTCTCTTCTCCAAAGGAGAAGCTATCACCTAATAGAGTGTATCACGTAATTTCTGATTTATTTTTTAGGAACAAACACTTCTCTGATTAAGGAAAAGAAATTCCATTTCATATTGATCAACTTAAGGGGCATGAATGATGTAGTAATTTAGACAACCCGAACATCTGTTCATCCTTGTACCTGCCCATTCAAATATGATAAATCGCATCAAAGTACTGAAACCCTTGCAAAATACCATGATAACAATTAGTAATTTTTTGCTGCCTTGTACTTAGATCATTGTTCTATGATGCAATTAGCATATCTAATAATCGTACAGCACAAAATAATGTGATACACTCTCATCTCCATGCCAATACACAAAGTTAGGTCTTGTGATGGGACCCTTGCCGTTCCAACATCATTTGTCGGGAAAACTTTCTATATATTTTGAAGATGATAAAATATTATCCGTGAACTAATATGTATATTTGGGCATGCAAATGAATATTCTTTACATATTCACATGTAGGTAATGTTAACGGTAGGACGTATGTGTTGGATATGTTTGTTTGTAAAACAAACATTTAAGGCACTTTCCTTTTCCCACATCGGAAAGAAATGAAAGTTTTGGTCACTTTAAATATGAGTGGGCTTTACTATTTCAAACAATGAGAAATGGGCTAGTGGGCTAGACCTCACTATACCCGCGTGTGGGTGCGCGATTGTGTGTGTTTTTGACGCACTTAGCACTTTGCGCGCCGCAGACCAAATTAGCCTTAATCAACTTATTATTTTATTTTATTTTCGAAATTAATTTTTTTTTACTCTTTTAACTTGTGACTTTTCGGACATAACTTGACTTGTGACTGTTCGGGAAAAAACAGATTGTTTTAAGACACGAAGAGGTGTGTCCAAATTGCAAGTCTTGAACACGAAGAGGTGTGTCTGATTTTGGCAGTTTAGACATCAAGAGGTGTGTTCAATTTAACACACATATATTGGTCATTTCTATTCTGTTTTTCAAGCGAACTTCCATTTTCGTTTTCTTCAACAACAAAAATACAACATTGTCTTCAATTGTTTCGTAGAGAGTTTAATGAGAGTTTCTGGAATTGCTATCCACTAATCTCACGAGACTTTGTTGTATCCTTAAGGGAATTTGCCAGAAACCTATAGCAACTAAGTGGGGCAAATTGATCCTAAAAGAGAATGATTACACGCCTCAAAGTCCAACTTTATTTTGATTCCATCCCTTCCCATACAAGAATTTTCCCAACAGTATGTGCTAGTGGAGAGCTTACTTTATCTGCAAATGGATAATGAGATTGTAGAGAAAAGTGTCATGGTTAGAAGGACCTTTGGATTTTGGAGAGCAAGCAAGGGACCTGAGATTGTGAATGTGCTTGGATGGACAAAATAGAAGGAGGACCACTTAGATAATATAGCTACACGTCTTTCAAATTTTTGAATATATTTCTAATTTGGTGCTTGATGGATGGCACACCGTCATCATTCGTTTTTAAAAAAACATCACTATCTTAAGAAAGCAATAAAATAATATGCGCTTTCTGTTACATAGTCGGACGAAGTTAACGAGATGACTTAATTGAATCAACTTGATAAGTTTTTAAACATAATTACACTTTTTAAAAGTTTTACGATTTAATTTCACTTTTATGACAAATTTTAAAATTTCCAGTGTACTAATCAAATTAATTAACTTGGCTTTAGCAGACATCTTAACTTTTTAGGACTCTTAAAACACAATAGCGAAACCCATCAATGAAGCGTGATCTTAACATGCTTCTACATTGCATTTATTGTCTTTTACCATCATCGTCTTTTTTTCTTATTTCTTATGTTCATCTTTCTATTTTAAACTAGGAAAAAGTCCACCCAAGAAAGTCAGCCCTGGATTCATGATAATTTTCATTTTTCGATGGTCTCCAGTATCAGGAGACATCTGAAAAAATAAGTGTGTCTCTGGCCCATTAGGTTTATTCATCAACTGAAGTAGAGCCCAAGAGCCCGGGAAAAGGAAAAGAGGTTCATACTCCTAGCGAAAGGTAACTTATCTCGCCCTATATTTTCTACCATCACCCTGTCATCTGCTCAACACATGGGACTTAGGCTCCATTTATTTTATAAAAAATAAATAATTAAGAATATATTTTTAATAATGATTATTTGTATTCTTTAAAATAAATATTAATATAAATATTTTTATTAGTGACAACAAATTATGTTTGAATTATTTTTATAAGCGATCAAGTGATTATTATTATAATGTCTTGGGCAAAGGTCATGAAGTTTTCTGTCAAGTTTGATCACATGGGATGTTATCTTTGTGACGAAGCTTCACAGAGAGATCCCATGTACTCGAGTATGTCTTGCATATAGTGAGACATATAATTATAATGTCCTTTTCAATCTTATCAAATATGAGATTATCTTTCTTTTTTCCTTTATTTCCTGAATTTTCTCAATAAACCTTTCAAAGTATTTTGCAATAAAACTCAACTATGAAAGATTTACTCCATCTTTCTTGATTTTTTTATGTGGGAGGACAAAGAAAGGACTATTTTGTCGTCATTATTATCAAGTGAAATAAATAATATCAATAATCTTATACTAATTAATTGATATTTTAGCAACCGGTGTGTCTAAAAACGGCTGCCATTTATCTTGGCACTTGCCTACACACGAAAATAAGGCTCATTTCCCCAAAAAGATTAAAATTTTTCTTAGTTTTTCTTATCAAGTAGCTTAATTTAGTACGATAAAGTAAACTAAGTATTAGTTCGACAAAGGCACGTCAACAAAACTATAAATTGACTTGTTCACGAAAAAATTGGTTTCTTTCACAAATCAGATCCTTTGACTTCTTATCGATGCATAAATAGTTTCCTTGTTAAGTAATTTTGTTTGAATCCACTAATTGTTTACCGTAGCAAACTTTGGGTAATCATTGTATTTCATTAGGAAAACATATATTTATTTTCAATAGAAGAACTTCAATTCTATCATCAAGTGACTCGGAAAAAGCTGAAATTTATCTTTCGTAATCAATGATTAAGAGGTTAGTGAGAGATATCGATTTTGCAACTAAACAAAAATGCATTATGAGAAGATATTGCTTTATTTTCCATTCCTTTGATGACATAAAAGTTCAACAAACACACAAAATCTTAAAATAGAATGACAATACTAAGATGATCTTTTACTAAGGCTCTGTTATTATTTGTAAGGATATAATTGTTTGCATACTTTGAAATAGTTAGTTAATAAAAGTATTTTCATAATCAGTAATAATTTTATCTAAGCATTTTTTTGTGAATACTGAAAAAAAATATCGTTCATTTGTTTTTGCAAGCAAGACAATGTTTTCCAAATCCTTAATATTTCGCAAAATAAACATGCCCTAATAGAAGTAAAATACATTCGATTTAATTTTCTTTGCAACAACATGCCGGGCTCTTCTAATAAGCATAATTGTGCACCCATCGAAAGTTGAGGATGGTGATCAGGATAAGAGAAATTACCCTTAAACCTTTCAAAATGGCTTAGGATGGCCTCAAGACAAATTAACAAATTGTGAATATAGTTGACTCTCGTGCAAAAGAGTCCACCCAAAGGGGTCATTCCAGGCTACACTCGTTACATGGAAAATCTCTCCATATGCCAATGGGAAAGAGGACTGACGAGAAAAGTAATAAAGGAAAAGGAGGCGCATGTTGATGCCGATTGACAATGACACGTTTTGCTGGTTTTCAATGAAATCATCCATAATTTTGGAGAATGTTAATTTTCTCTTTATCTTTATGATACGGTCAGCTCGATAATCAGTGGTCAATAAAAAATGGGTCATGCCCATGTGCATGGAGTCAAGCTTCAATTACAAAGCGATCAACATGGATCCTAACTTTTGCGAGAAAAGAGTATCTTTTCGAACACAAGAGATATCGATCTTTTAATTTAAGGGATGGACCCCTTGAATTATGAGGGTTCATAATACTTTGAAACTAGTTGGGGTAGTTGCTTTGTGACTCAAATACGAAAGCTCGGGATGATTTGACATTCGTAGACCTAATTTTCTTTCTACGTCACGTGATTAAATATAAACTTGAACTCGCAATGGCAAGCGTTTCCCATTTGACTATCTTAATGTAGAAATTAAGCTTTTTGTTTTACAAAGGGCAAAAGTCACAAAAAAATCCTAAATCATACTCACATGCCACAATTATCTTAAAATTTTCTTTTTTGTAACATAAAAAATTTCAAACTTGTACATGTATGACACAATTATTCTCTTTCAAGGTTTCGTCAATTAAAACTGTTTCAAATCTATCTACATGGACACAAAAAAAGAAAATGACGTTGACATGAAATCCACATGGCTTAAGTGAAATGAAAACAACATTATTTTAGTATAAAAAACCAGCCAATAGAATCTTGACGGAGGGTCAATATATTGCATAAATACAAGTTTGAGATTTTTTATGTCACGAAATTTTTTTAAGATAAATATATCACAGTAAGTATAATTTGAGGTTTTCGATATCATAAAAATAATTATGAGAAATGCGCCATAGTAAGCGTATTTGGGATATTCTTTTATAGCTTTTTCCCTTTTCCAAAGGAGATGCTAACAGCTAATAGAGTTGAGCAAACTCATTCCTAATGTTGCCAAGGAAAATGTAGATAAATCCTCGTAATGTTGTCCTTTGACAGGTGGCCACAAAGTACCTTTCTTAAGGTTATGTAACTATATTTGTGATTTATTTTTAGGACAAACACTTCTCTGATTTAGGAAACAAATTCTATTTGATATTGATCAACTTGAGGGGCATGAATGATGTGGTAAGTTGGACATTTAGAATTCTAACAGAGATGTGAGATATGCTAATTATTGTAGAATCTCTATTGAATGTAAGTCTAATTTGAGGGTGAATCAGAATAAAACTTGTGTCTCGATTTCTCTTTTTTGCATTTATTCTCTATTTCATAGAACTTATATGCTTAATCTTACAAAAAATATGGAGGTCATACTTGTTCAACAGAATTTGGATCCCCTGCCTTGGTCTTTTCAAAAACAAAAATTCAAAAACAAAACCCCCTATTAATGGGGGGCCGTCCGATCTTAGATCCCCCCAAGATCGAATCCCCTGACGTAGGTCAGGTGTTCAAAACCCATGATGAACCAATATAATTCATTGTAGTTCCATAGAATACTTCACAAAATGATAACTACAACCTAATTTCCTTCAGACCATCGAAAATAAAGGCGACATCCTAGGTAAGTCGTTAATCTTCTTAACATCAGAGTTACAATCCATGAAAGCGAGATGATTAAAATAAACTACACCCTTTCTTGAGCCAAATATACAAGCATCGGTCCTTCCATTAAAACGCAACCATCCTTGCATAATTCATCAAATAACTCCAGATCGAATACATCAAAACATAATTGGTACCAAAAGACTTCCAAGAACAAGCCTGGGAGGAGATTACGTCCCGCAAACTATACAACCAAAAATAGCAAGGTGAGGAAGGATAATACAATAAAGGAAAGTGGAAGGTTTACACCTAATAATTAGCCTAAGCTAAGATACCTAGGGGTCAATCACACAGCCATCTGGGGGATCGGTTCCGTTAATATAAGTATGCCACGGGTCATATCCGCCCCAAGGTGTCTCATGAAGCTCGATGTAGAATTGAAGTGGACCCCCATTCTCTCTCATGTATTCTACCCAATATTGGTAGGGGACCTACTTCCAAAAGGCCTCATTCCACTCCCATATTGTCATTTCATACCTCTCCAAAAACTATCCATCTAGTAATTCAAGCTCATCTACTATCTAGCCTGAGTCCGCTGGACAATCTAGGACGACCCATTCCTCTGGGTACTCCTCTTCTTCATTTGAGCTAAAAAGTACCTTCGACACCCAATCTTCCTCCAGCTCCTACGCTGGGGGCTCCTCCTCCTCTACCTATTCCTCCAACTCTATCGGTTCCTCCTCCCGGTCCATATCCAAGTCATGAAATGAGGATTATGGTGGTAGTGTAAGATATGAGGATATCTCAGTGAGTCTACCTCCTATGCCAAAACTAGGAATAATATCGCCATGGGGTCCCTAGCCGTTTTCACCCATCGATCGTTACCTCTAGCCAAACTCTTGTCACCTAGTTCATACTTATAACTTAATCAATTTCAAACCCCTCACTATCTATGAGTCAATCGATTCATGACTAGGACTTGGCACTAAGCCCAAACCACCTGCCAAGTCAAGGTTAGCCACAATAGTCCTATAATTCATCAAATAAATAAATGCATAATTAAATAAATAAATCACTAATTAAATAAATTAATTACTAATTAAATAAATAAATTAAAAATTAGATAAATAATTTACTAATTAAATAAATAAATTACGCAACTTACTAAATAAGGTCGTTCACTACTGGCCTAAGACCCTAACTAAGACTCCTCGGTGCCCGACACAATTCCATCAACGATTAGGGCCCATCAGTCACCTAATCGGTCCATCAATCGCCACATTTGATTTCATCCTCCAATTACGCAATTTAACTATCTAATATCCAAAATAGTCTACTAAAGTGATAAATAAGCCTAATTGAGGATTAAGAGGTCCGCTCACCTCAAACTTGCTAAAAAGGCGACTAGTGCGAAGATCCGAGGTGAACGCTGTGAAAAGGAAACTTTATTTTTTTTTTCCCTCTTCTTTTTCTTTTTCCCCTTTTCTTTTTCCTGGCTAAGCTAGGCCGAACTGGGCTGAATTGGGCTGAGGCCCACTGAGTCTGGCCCAGTTGTAGGAACGAACGGCCTACCTCAAAGGTCTCCAGTGACGGCAAGGTTCCGACGACGTCTCCAGCAAGCCAAGAATAGACTCGGTTCAGCCAACCAGGTTGAGAGTCGGGTCAGAGGAGAGGCAACTGGGTTGAGGCTTGGTTCTTCCTCCTCGAGCCAAATAGAAGCTTGAGATCGATTGAGTCTAGAAGCTGACTCCTTGGTGTGTCGATCAATGGCGGTGGCAATGGCTGAGGTGGCCGGAGCTACGAGAACTTGGTCCTCGAAGATTGTGGTTCGTCGAGCTAGAGTTCCGGAAAACGGACAAACCAAAATGAACCTCAATCCTTCGATTCGTGACAAAATCAATCGAATTAAAGTGTTAGGGTTTACTCATGAAGGGCTCATGAGTCTAACAAGAGCAACAACGAAGGATGGGTGTTGCTGGAACAACGGATTGGCTAGATCTAGGGCTCCGACGAGTCGTTTTTTAGGAAAAAGGAGTTCGATCGAAACCTAGCCAAATCTAGACAAAATCAATCCAATCAAAAGTCAAAACTAAGGTTGAGGAACGCCTAGGAATCAATTGGAAGTAATGGTAGAAGCTCTAGATTGAAAGAATGGGAGAACTCACCTTTTGAAGCTCGGGATGTTTTCTAGAAAATCAGGAAAAATCGAACCATAAAGGCCTTTTTCGAGAGCTGCTAGCAGCGTTCCAGGTGGAGACGGTGGTGGCAGTTTGTGTCATTTTGAAGATGGCATTGCAGGCTTCGCAATGACACCGACGACGAGTAGAATGGAGCTCTAAGTTAGAAGATACGACGCTCTAAAGTGAGGGGGTTTGCTCGGTTCGTGGACAGAATGTGTCAGCGACTCGTTGAAGAAACGAGCTCGCCGATGCCACACAGCGGCCTCCTACTTGCTACAAAGCACTCTAGCCATGCCTCAAGGACAGTGGGTTGGTGTTTGCAACAACTAGACGACCATTTGGCCGACGGGTGTCCCATCGATGACGTGCACACCAACTGCTTGTCAGAATGCCATAGAAAAGATAGAAGGAAAGGAGGAAGGAGGAAAAAGAGTTAGCGCGAGCTGGGTCGAGTTCGCAGGCTGGGCCGAGTTGCACGTGCCTAGGCCAGGTCACACAAGCTTGGCCCAGTTTGCAAGGCAAAATCGAAAATAAAATAAAAAATAAAAAAATAATACTAATTAATCAAAATAAATTTAATAAAATTAAAGGAAAATCCAAAAAATTTAGAAAATCCAAAAAATAAACTAAGTAATTTTTGGGCCAAAGTGCTATCGAACAAATTTTCAAGAATCTAAAACTAATTTTAGAAATTTTCACATCCATACGAAAATAACAATATATATTGAGAAAATTTCCGGGTCCCTCAAATCGCGATCGAAGCATAGATAATTCTATAATAAAGTCCAAAGAGAGCCGAAACATGATTGTTACAGTTTGTGCCCTTGCCTAGGACTAGTGAGGGCAGTGACACCTCTCTTATGTCCAAGCAATCTCCGTTAGGCCTTTTTGGTAATGGGCGGTGACAGTAGACATCGACAAGGCCTCAGTTAGTGTTTTTTAAAAATTTTTTTTGCCTTTTTCAGTTTTTCAATTGAACTTAGTTTTTTATTTCTTTTTAATTTTTGTATATATTTCGAATTTGGTGTTTGATGGATGGCACATCATCATCATGTCTTTAAAAAGTATCATTATCTTAAGAAAGTAATAAAATAAGACATGTTTTTTGTTACATAGTTGGACAAAGTTAATGAGATGACTTAATTGAATCAACTTGATAAGTTTTAAGACATAATTACACTTTCTGAAAGTTTTCCGACTTGATTTCACTTTTATGACAAATCTCAACATCTCCAGTGTACTAGTCAAATTAATTAACTTAGTTTTAGAGGACATCTTAACTTTTTAGGACTCTTAAAACACAATAGGGAAACCCATCAATGAAGCGTGATCTTAACATGCTTCTATATTGCATTTATTGTCTTTTACCATCATTATATTTCTTCTTATTTGCCGTGCTCATCTTTCTATTTTAAACAAGGAAAATGTCCGCCCAAGAAAGTTAACCCTGGATTCATGATAATTTTCAGTTTCGTTGGTCTCCAATGTCAGGAGACATCTGAAAATATAAGTCTCTCTAGCCCATCAGGTTAATTAATCGACTGTAGTGGAGCCCAAGAGCCGCGGAAAAGGAAAAGAGGTTCCTACTCCTATCATTTGCTCTACACATGGGACTTATGCTCTATTTATTTTATAGAAACTAAACAATTAAAAATATTTTTTTAGTAATGATTATTTTTATCCTTTAAAATAATTATTAAATATAAATATCTTTATTAGTGACAACAAATTATGCTTGAATGTTCTAGCGAACGATTAAAATTTTGTAAGAGATCCAGGCGATTATATATTACTATAATGTCTTGGACGGAGGTCATGAAGTTTTCTGTCATGTCTTGATCACATGGGATGTTATATTTGTGACGAAGCTTCATGGAGAGACCCAATGTACTCGATTAAGTCTTGCATACAATGAGACATACAATTATAATTTCTTTTTTAATATTATCAAATATGAAATTATCTTTCTTTTTTCCTTTATTTCCTGAATTTTCTCAATAGACCTTTAAAAGTATTTTGCAATAAAACTCAACTATGAAAGATTTACTCCATTTTTCTTGATTCTTTTTATGTGGGAGGAAAAAATAAGGAATATTTTGTCGTCATTATTATCAATTGAAATAAATGATATCAATAATCTTATACTAATTAGCTGGTATTTTATTAACAGGTGTGTCTAAAAATGGCCGTCATTTATTTTGGCACTTGCCTACACACGAAATAAGGCTAATTTTTATCAAAAAGATTAATTTTTTTCTTATATTTGTTTTTCTTATCAAATAGCTTAATTTAGTACGATAAAGTAAACTAAGTATTAGTTCGCACATCCACAAAACTATAAATTGACTTGTTTACGAAAAAATCGGTTTCTTTCACAAAATCAGATCCTTTGACTTCTTATCAATGCATAAATAGTTTCCTTCTTAAGTAATTTTGTTTGCATCCACTAATTATTTCCCATAGCAAACTAGCGTAATCATTGTATTTCATTAGGAAAACATATATTTATTTTCAATAGAAGAACTTCAATTCTATCATCAAGTGACTCGGAAAAAGCTGAAATTTATCTTTCGTAATCAATGATTAAGAGCTTAGTGAGAGGTATCGCTTTTGCAACTAAACAAAAACGCATTATGAGAGGACATTGATTTATTTTCCATTCCTTTGATGACATAAAATTTCAACAAACACATAAAATCTTGAAAAAAGATTGACGATACTAAGATAATCTTTTACTAAGGCTGTGTTTTTGTTTTACAATATGAAGGAGTTCAAAACATTTTATAAAGATATAATTGTTTGTAAAATTTAAAATAGTTAGTTAATGAAAAATACTTTTATTATCAATAATAATTCATATATAAATAATTATTTTTGTAAATACTGAAAAAAATTCGTTAATTTGTTTTTGCAAGCAAGACAATGTTCTCCAAATCCTTCATTTTTTTTGCAAAATAAACGAGCCCCGGTAGAAGTAACATACATTAAATTTAATTTTCTTTTGCAACAACATGCCAGGCTATTCTAATAAGCATAATTGCACACCCATCAAAGGTCGAGGATGGTGATCATGATAAGAGAAATTACCCTTAAGCCTTTCAAACTGGCATAGGAGGGCCTTAACACAAATTAACAATTTGTGAATATGGTTGACTCTCGTGCAATCCACCCAAAGGAGTCATTCAAGGCTACACTCATTACATGGAAAATCTCTCCATATGCCAATGGGAAAGAGGGACGACAAGAAAAGTAATAAAAGAAAAGGAGGCGCATGGTGATGCCGATTGACAGTGACACGTTTTGCTGGTTTTCAATGGAATCATCCAGAATTTGGAGAATATGAATTTTCTCTTTATCTTTATGATATGGTCAGCTCGACCAATAGTGGTCGTTACAAAATGGGTCATGCCCATGTGCATGGAGTCGAGCTTCAATCACAAAGCGATCAACATGTTTTCTAACTTTTGCGAGAAAAGAAGATCTTTTCGAATACAAGAGATATCGATTCTTTAATTTAAGGAATGGACCCCTTGAATTATGAGGGTTCACAGTATTTTCGAATCTAGTGGGGGTAGCTGCTTTGTGACTCAAATACGAAAGCTCGGGATGATTCGACATTCGTAGGCTTAAGTTTCTTTTGACATCACGTGGTAAATATAAACTCGAACTTTCAATGGCAAGCGTTTCCCATTTGACTATCTTAATGTGGAAAAAAAGCATTTTTTTTACAAAGGCCAACAAAAAATCCTAAATCATGCTCACGTGCCATATTTATCTTAAAATGTTCTTTTTTAGTAACATAAAAATATCAAACTTGTACATGTATGACACAATTATTCTCTTTCAAAGTTTCGTCAATGAAAACTATTTTAAACCTATCTACATGGATGCTTAAAAAAAATGATGTTGACATGACATCCACATGGCTTAAGTGAAATGAAAAGGACATGATTTTGGTATAAAAAATCATCCAATGGAATCTTGACGGAGGGTAAATGTATTGTATAAATACAAATTTGAGATTTTTTATGTCACGAATTTTTTTAAGGTAAATATAATACATAGGGTATAATTTGGGGTTCTCAATATCACAAAAAAATATATATGATAAATGCGTCACAGTGATCATATTTGGGATTTTGCTTCATGGCTTTTTCCCTTTTCCAAAGAAGAAGCTAACACCTAATAGAGTTGAGCAAACTCATTCCTAATGTCACCAACGAAAATGTAGATAAATCCTCGTAATGTGTTGTCATTTGACAGGAGGTCACGAAGTACCTTTCTTAAGGTTATGTAACTATATATTTGATTTATTTTTAGGAACACAAACTTCTCTAATTAAGGAAAACAAATTCCATTTGATACTGATCAACTTAAAAGGCTTGAACAATGTGGTAAGTTGGACATTGAGAATTGTAACAGAAATGTAAGATATGCTAATTATAATAGAATCATCTATTGGATGTTAGCCTAATTTAATGGTGAATGAGGTCTCGATTTCTCGATTTCGCCTTTATTCTCTATTTCGTTGACCTTATATGCTTAATCTTAACAAAAAAAGGTGGAGGTCACACTTGCTCAAAACCCATGATGCACCAATATAGTTAGTCGTAGTTCCATAGATACTTCACTTAAATGATAGCTCCAACCCAATTTCCTTGGAACTTATTTACAAGATTAATAACAGTATAAAACAACCCGAACATCTGTTCATCCTTGTACCTGCCCTTGCAAAATTAAATCGCATCAAACTACTGAAACCCTTGCAAAATGCCACGATAACTATCAGTAATTTTTTGCCGCCCAGTACTTAGTTGTTTTTGTGATGCAATTAGCATTTCTAATAATGTTATAGCGTGAAATAATGTGATGCTCTCTCATTTCCAAATTGATACAGATGATTAAGTTAGGTTTTGTGATGCAACCCTTGCCATTCCTACGTCATTTGTCGGGAAAAATCTCTATATATATTGAAGATGATAAATTATTATTTACGAACTAGTACGAATATTTGAGTATGCAGAAAAATGCTCTTTACATATTCATATGTAGATAATGTTAACAATAGGACGTATTTGCTAGTGGAGAGCTTTCTTTATCTGCAAGTTGATAATAAGATACTAGAGAAAAGTGTCACAGTTAGAAGGACCTTTGGATCTTGGAGAACAAACAAGGGACGTGAGATTGTGAATGTGCTTGGATGGACAAAATAGAAGGAGGACCACTTAGATAATATAGCTACATCAATATGCTTGGAAGAACCTGAATACAACAAGCAAACAGTGGATGATCATCCACAAACCTGAAAACGAAGGCCCATCTGTTTTTCAATTTTATTGAAATTTAAATTTAGGCTTTGGAGCCAATTTCATGCTCTAGAATCTATAGAGTAACATTCCGAAAGAAACTCACAATTTTCGCTAAGCAGAGGAGGTGTCAGACAAGTTAGGAGAGGTAGTATGGTATATTTCGGGCTAAATTCATTAGTTAGCTCCATGTGAACGTTTTGAGTTAAGAGCGGTCTTCGCAAGGGCTGTTTGACCTAAAGGAAGACTCCAATCTGCAATCTAATTTAAAGGCAACACGCGTCGAAATGTAGTAGAAGTGTGGCCAAAATGACTAAGAATGCTTTCTAGCGTCTCTTTACTCCACTTCCTTATTCTCTGAGAACAATTGAGTGATTCCGATTGTAATCTTTTGAGAGAGTATCGGTGTAATAATTGGAAAAGAATGTCTTGAGCGTTGATTGAAGTGTATCTGCTTATAGTGCAAGCTGAAGTTCTTCGTGGAGAGGAAGCTCCATCCATAACCTGTCATAGGCTTCAATGGTTACACTAGTAGATCCAGTCTTGATTTTGGATTGTTAGGGCTGGAGAGTGGAGTTGGTCGATCGATGGGAGATATTTGTTCGCCATTGCACAGTCCATCACAACCCCAATTTGATTCTCCACATTTGAAATTTTTGTCGTACCTAATAAAGTTGATCTTCTTTTTATCCATGCGTCTCTTTTACGTGGAAAAAGTAATAAACTTTGCTGCTTTATTCCCTCCTTTTATAGGCTTAATTTTTCGCTTTATGTGGAAAATCAGTAACCTTTGCTCTCGTCTAGTCGTTGTTTGATGACTTCATCAGGAGGACAGCATTGGCCAAGAGAGCGACATGCCTCTATCCTGATCTAATTGGATCAATTGGCCTTGTGTAGAACTAAAGGCCAAGTCTTTTTGATAGTCGCATTTTCGTCATCCTTAAATGAAAGAATTCCTCCAAATATACTTCTGGTTGGTGATTTATAATGCCACTATGAACATTATATACTTTTAGTTTTAGTTAAGTTTTGTAAATGGTCCATCTAATTTTTGCTAGAAAATTCGTTTCTCTTGAAAACGGATCCAAGGACAAAAAGAAAAAAATGCAAGAATGATTTCATGGCTAGCATCAATTGCGTTGGCCATGATTAGCAATTCAGCTTTCTTTATGTTTATTTCTCCTTTTCTTTCTCTTTCGATGACCATGGTGTTCATGTCCGAGTTAACAAATAAGTATGCAAACTAAGTTAGCAGATGACGTTTTGCACACCGATTACGTAAAATTCATGCAGAGAAACAACTCAATCATACACGGGACATTCAGTTAACTGTCAATGCAATACTCTTTGGCTTCATGAGATGTAGAGGTGGCAAAATGGGCCAAAAACCCATATTTTAACCCATATTTGATAATATAGGTCATAAATGGGTTAGCTTAACAACTTCATGGGTCTTAAATGGGTTCTAAACGGGTCATAAATGGGTTACCTAATTAATTTCAAGTATTATTAACAAATCATTTTAAATATTATCAACAAGTCATTTTTAGACTATGGAAATTATGATATTCTAATTATTTTATTTTTAAAAAATTAAATTTTGATTATTTTTATATTTTAACAATACGGGTCGGGTCGGGTATGGGTCATTATATTTATACTACATGAATATGGGTCAAAACGGGTTAAATGGGTCAAATATCGTCCGACCCATATTTGACCCGACCCATCCGTTTGACGCCCCTAATGAGATGAGAGGGTAATTGCGATTGATTTTGTACAATCGTGCGCAGAGTACAATTTTGCTTTACCAAATCGTGAAGGGTCGCCACCCTTTGAAATTCAAAGATTCTTATCCAAAGAGTCATCAAAGAACAATGTATGATTGTAATTGTTTCAAATGGCTAATTCTTCCCTATGACATCATGCATCCCCAATGATAACAGCCGCGAATGGGTTTCCATGGGACTGACAGGTTTCTGGTCATAAACTTGTTCTTGCCATTTGATCATTATCAGTCAAAAGATGACTGCTTTGTTTTTTTAGTATTAACCACTCTTTCTTGCAACAAAATAATTCACGGACGTTTTCAATTTATTCACTGGCTTCCCTTCGAAGTCTAATCTATTTGAAGTGAACAAATGAAGGAAGATTACATATGTGTAAAGAATATTTCACCTTCAGTGATAAATTTCAAAGTGGATGAACTTCCGAGCCATAACCTAAAACCAATCCTATAAATCGCAGTTCCTCCATCATGTCTTCTTTCGTCCCTCACCGTCGCATCCTTGAGCGGCCATCTCTGTTCCTCGTTCTCCTTTCAAGTCCCGATGGTAGTGGTTGTTAGAGAATCTCTTTTTATTGTTTTGAAGTTGACAAAATACAGGTTTATTCGCAAGTGTTAATTGCTGAAGAAAACAGACTATCGCATCTTCTAGATCGTGGCAGAACATACATCATATGGCAGAACATACATCATCTAGCAGAACATATATCGTCTGGTTAAGTTATTCGTACAGTCTGGGAGTATATCAGAACATGCATCGTCTATATCCATATACATCGTCTGGAATATTTGTTACTGAACTGAGACGTTGATCTTATTGAATATCTGATGGATATTTTACCTCAGTCGTATCTACGGAGTATATTGACTTAAAGATCTATTCACAAAGTGAGATATAATTGGATAGTTTGATGGGTTTATTCTCCGGTCACATATCTTATTATTTATGGAATATTTTGATCGACTGGAAGGCAAGTATTCTGAATAAGTATTCATTCTTGGAAAGTAGAGATTTTGATTGTATGGGTGATTAGGATCGATACTCTCTCTTCTCGGTTTCTAAAACAGCTCAAAATCCCTTGATTGATTCTATCCAACGGTATGATTGGAAGAACCTCTTTGGCAAGTGGCAACGGTCAACAAGGCCAGAGGAAGTATTTAAGGGACTTATCTCCTGGTGGAAAAGAGACGGAGAAAATACAAGAAGCTTCCTTAGTCTGAACTATTCACTCTACTTGTCATTGTGCACATCGTATACTCAAAAGAGAGAAATCATACTGCTTCATGAGAGTAGAGAAACATGTTCCTCATATTGTAATCTCTTTTGAAACTTAGTGAATTCCAGCCCATTGGCTGTCAGACCGAGAGTGGACGTAGGCTTAATCAAAGCCAAACCACTATAACTGTTGTGTTCATCTCTCTTCCTAACTCTCTGTTCTTAATTTCCATTTAATTTATCTTGCAAATTTAATTTCCGCGCATAATTGAAAGAACACTTATTCAACCCCCCTTCTAGGTGTACGCACTAGCAATTTCCATTGGTATTAGAGCCTAGTAGCTTGTTTTATTGAAGTGTTTTTACTTCAGAGCTTAAAGATCTATGGCTAGTGCAGTTGCTCTAGGGTTGATGGAAGAACAGAGTCACACTAGACTTCCCTACTTCGATGGAAAGGATTACAACATTTGGAAGAATAGGATGAAGGCTTTCCTACGATCTAAGGATCCTCTCGAATGGGATGTAGTTGACAAAGGAATTGTTCCTAAAAGTAAAGATGACGCTGAAGTGAGAGAAATGTCACAAGCTGAACGAACAAAGAAACAGGCTCTTGATGCTAGAGCTATTTACTCACTCTATTGTGCTTTATCTCCTATTGAGTATAATCGAATCTCTTCTTGTGATACAACGAAAGAAGTCTGGGACAGACTCAATGTCACGTATGAAGGAACAGATCGTGTAAAAGAAACGAGAATAAACATTCTGCTTGGACAGTATGAAGCCTTCAAAATGAAAGCTGGAGAATCTATTCCTGATATGTTCAGCCAATTCACAAAACTTGTGAATGGCTTAGCATATCAAGGACAACCCATTTTGGAACCAATGAAGATCAACAAACTGTTACGAGAGTTATCCAAGGAGTGGGATCATATCAAGACGTCCATTAGAGAGACTCAGAGAATTCAACTTCTCTCAATAGATTAACTAGTTGGAACACTTCAATCATATGAAGTCGAAAGAACTTATGAGAATGAGGACTTAAAATGTAAGAAGTCAATTGCCTTAAAAACTAATGCTGATTCTGATGATGCAGGGTCTGATGGCTATTTAGATGATAAAGAGATGACACTCTTTATCAAGAGATTGAAGAAGCTGAACAAGAAGGGAAGGAAGTTTAGAAGATCAAATTTTCAAAAGAAACAACCTGAAGAGAATGAATCAAACGAAGATCTGATATGTTTCAATTGCCATAAAAAAGGACATATCAAGCCAAATTGTCCTCTACTCAAAGAAAAGAGGGGGAGAAATGAAAAATATAAGAAAGCCTTAAAAGCCGAAGCATGGAGTGACACTGAATGTGAAGATAGTGATGAAGAGTATGCACAAATCTGTTTGATGGCAAACTCTGACTCAGATTCATACTCAAATTTAGAACATAATGATCAAGTCATAATTCCTAATAAAGTATCTAGATATATTGATGAATTATGTTCTAGTCTAGAATCTTCTCTCAAAAGAGTTTCTGAGCTAAAGAAGGAGAACTTGAGACTTAAGCAACAGGAAACGTTTTGGAAAGAAAAGGCTGAAAGTTTTGAAAAGAATTTATCTAATTTAAAAGCAAAGTCAGAATCCCTTGAGAAAGAAAATTTTTGCTTAAAAACAGATATTTCAAACGTTTCAAGAAAGTTTTCCATTAATTCTGAAAAACTTGAAAAGATTCTTTCTGTTCAAAGACCTTATTTCAACAAAGCTGGTCTTGGTATGACTCCTGAGACTAAGTCTTTAATTGATTTTCCTAAGGTAAAAGAGAGACTCAAAAATAGACTTCATAAAAAGGTCTACAAAAATCATTTTCAAAAAGTTTTTGTAAAACCTGTTGTGAAGAGTTCTCTTGATCGTTCGAATGTCAACTCAAAACATCTTGAGACAGACTATTCTTTAAAGTGGAAAAATATTAGAAATTATTTTGCAAAATCACTGTTTTGTGCTAACTCAGCAGGACCCAAGAAAGTCTGGGTACCAAAGAAAACTTGAGTTTCCTTGTCTTTTCACAAGTCTCGAACAAAATCAAATGGAATCTAGATAGTGGATGTTCAAGACATATGATCGGTGATTCTGACTGTTTCACAAATATAGTCAGAATGAATTGAGGAAAAGTGTCCTTTGGAGGTAAAGGCAAAGGAAAAATAATCGGACTTGGAACAGTCAAGATTAAGAGCTTGATCATCAACAATGTTTCTCTTGTGAAAGGCTTAAAGTACAATCTGTTGAGTATTAGTCAACTCTGTGGTGCTTGATATAAAATCAACTTTCAAGAAGATAAATGTTCTGGAACAAGTGAAGACAGCCTACAATCATTTACTGGTCGACGACATGGTAACATCTATCTTTTGGACATGAATTTGGATAATTCAAAATTTCTTGTTTCAATACAGGATGAAACCAGCCTCTGGCATAGGAGATTGGGACATGCCAACCTAAAACAGATTGCTAAGATCTCTACGAATAGACTTGTTCGTGGACTTCTCAAATTACCTTTTCGAAAGTTAGATCTCTGTACTCCATGTATATTGGGAAAATAGGTCAGAAGCTCATTTAAGTCAGTTAATCAAATATCTTCTAATCGAGTTCTACAGCTTGTCCATCTAGACCTTTTTGGACCTAGAAGAACTCAGAGTTTGGGAGGTAAAACTTACTGTTTGGTAATAATGGATGACTTGGGAGGTAAAACTTACTGTTTGGTAATAATGGATGACTATTCTCGATTTACTTGGGTTTATTTCTTGGCAAACAAATCTGAAACGTTTCATTACTTTTCAAAGTTTGCTAAGACAGTTCAGAATGAGAAAGAATATTTAATTTCTAAGATACATTCTGATCATGGAAAGGAGCTTGAAAATTAGGACTTTACGAAGTTCTGTGATGATCTTGGAGTTCAACATATCTTCTCCTCACCCTACACTCCTCAGCAGAATGGGGTAGTAGAAAGGAAAAACAGATCACTTCAAGAAATGGCCAGAACCTTGCTAATCGGAGGTAATGTTTCCTCTTGTTTCTGGGCAGAAGCTGTTTCTACTACCTGCTATGTCATTAACATGGTTTTCCTAAGGCCAATTCTTCAAAAGACTCCGTATGAGCTTTACAAAGAAAAGAAACCGAATGTTTCTTACTTTCATGTGTTTGGATGTAAATGTTTCATTCTGAAGAATGTTTCTGACAATAATGGGAAGTTTGATGAGGGGTCAGACGAAGGAATCTTTCTGGGCTATTCCACCTCTAGCAAGGCTTACAGAATTTTCAACAAGAGATCCCAGACTGTAGAAGAATCGATTAATGTCAAATTTCATGAGGGTATGCAAAGACAAGACAATCTGACTCAACTCGAAGAAACTGACATGTTCTCAGAACATACAAGTTTTGATCTTCTAGAAGATACTCAAAACTTCTCAGAACGTTCTCAGGAAAGGGAAGTAACCAATATCCGAATGCAAAGAAACTGAAAACATAGATCTAGTCATCCAACTGAATTAATCATTGGAGATCTTGAAGAAGGAGTTCGTACTAGATCAAAATGTTTTGCACTTCCTGAAGACCATGAAGAATCAAGTGCCATTGCCTTGATTTCAGAAATTGAACCAAAAAAGGTAGATGAAGCCTTGACAGACGATAGCTGGATAAAAGCAATGCAAGATGAACTCAGACAGTTTGCTATCAACGATGTTTGGGAATTGGTTCCAAAACCCAAAGGAAAATCTATTATAGGAACCAAGTGGGTCTTCAGAAACAAAATGGATGAAGAAGGAAAAGTGGTCAGAAACAAAGCAAGGCTTGTGGCCAAAGGATACACTCAAGAAGAAGGGATAGACTATGATGAAACCTACGCCCCTATTGCAAGGTTAAAAGCTATTAGACTATTACTTGCTTTTGCCTGTTCTAACAATTTCAGGTTATTTCAAATGGACGTGAAAAGTGCCTTCTTGAATGGATTCATCCAAGAAGAAGTATATGTTGATCAGCCTCCCGGATTTGAAGATCCAAAGTATTATAATTCTGTTTACAATTTGAAGAAGGCTTTGTATGGTTTGAAGCAAGCACCATGAGCCTGGTATGAACGACTGAGCAATTTCTTGATTAAGAGTGATTTTGACAAAGGTAAAGTTGATACTACATTATTTATCAAGAGAGAAGGTAAAGACTTTCTACTAGTTCAGATTTATGTAGACGACATTATATTTGGATCTTCTAATGAAAGTCTTTGCAAGAAATTTTCAAGTGAT
Source organism: Melaleuca alternifolia (assembly GCA_019926035.1). NCBI lineage: Eukaryota > Viridiplantae > Streptophyta > Magnoliopsida > Myrtales > Myrtaceae > Melaleuca > Melaleuca alternifolia. The sequence goes on along the minus strand of JAGKPW010003071.1, from coordinate 407,435 downwards.
ATGCAGAATGAGTTTGAGATGAGCATGATGGGTGAACTTACCTTCTTCCTGGGACTTCAAGTCAAACAACAGAAGGAAGGGATATTTTTCCATCAAGAGAAGTACGCAAGGGACATTGTTAAAAATTTTGGTCTGGAAAACTATAAGAAGACAGATATTCCTATGGCTACCACTTCCAAACTTGAGAAGGATGAAGAAGGAAAAGGAGTGGATCAGAAACTCTATCGAAGCATGATCGGGCCACTTCTTTACCTTACTGCTTCTCGTCCCGACATTCTATTCAGTGTGTGTATTTGTGCTAGATATCAATCTAATCCTAAAGAATCACACCTGTTTGTTGTTAAGCGTATTATTAAATATATTGCTACCACTTCCAAGTTCGGTCTTAGGTATCCCAAGGAAGGGAACTTCACTTTACTTGGCCACTCAGATGCAGATCATGTAGGATGTAAAATTAACAGGAAAAGCACTTGAACATGCCAATTTCTAGGGAATCGTCTTATCTCTTGGCTATCCAGAAAGTAGCATATTGTTGCCCTCTCCATGGCTAAATCTGAATACGTGGCTCTCGGGAGTTGTTGTTCTCAAATTCTATGGATGAGACAACAGTTGCAAGACTTTGGCATCAAGAAGTATTGTGTGGAAATTCGCTGTGACAGCACAAGTGCAATGGACCTTACAAAAAATCTGATTATGCATTCAAGGGCCAAGCACATCGAGATACGGTACCACTTCATTCGAGATCATGTACAAAAGAAGGATGTCAGAATTATATTTGTTGATTTTCAAAATCAACTCGCAGATATATTCACCAAGCCTCTGGATCGACGGCTATTCGAATCAATTCGAAGTCAATTGAACATTCTATCCTTATAGTCTATGTGATAGACGGTGCACACAGCATGTGCTTCACGGTCTCCTTAGCTTGGTTGGATCCTTTCATCATTCGGTTTTAAGGTAACCTATATCTATTTTTAGTATGTTAAAGGTATGTTTTTATTTGGTGTATATTTACCTGCCCAGTTGAATCGCTGCATGATTAATGCTTATTTTGGTTATCGAATCGTTGTTCTGGAAATATTATTTTTCCAAAATTTTGTTGAATTTCAAAAGGCATTCTTTAAACCTTTTGAGATCTTGCTTTCTCGATCGAAAGTTTTTCGTTAGCCTGAAATCCGAGCAAATTGTTTTCTTCCTTGTTTTTTCTGCTCCAAAAAGTTTTCCTCTCGAACAACGAAGAAATTGTCCATGATTGTTTCTATGTCCACATCAAGGAAGATTTCAAGCCCTACAGAGAGACAGTCTGACCAAGCTACTGTCAGTATGACGATTACTCCTCAATCAAGTAGGTTTGGATCTCTGTTAACACCTACTTCTTCTGAAAAACGCCTGGACAAAGGGAAGACAGTCGCGTTTGCACAAGTTCCAACGAAGAATACAACAACATTTCTGATGACAACTCTGATGAAGATACTATCACCGTTGCTGAGTATATGTCATGACACTATGGAAAATCGATTATTGCTCACTCTCCACACAACGCTGGTAGGAAATCAAGTGAAGTTGAAGGGTCCGTCTCCATAAAATGGACCAATCAAAGCAACCTTTCCAGCAACAAGACAGGGGGAGCGAGTACATTCTTTCCTACATATCAACAGGCAAATTCTCCAACTTTTTGTCAGCTTCCTCAGACCATCTATGCTGGAGCTCTAGCTCAACCAAATCATTCTGATGAGTTCAAACAGTTGCTTGGCCTTATTATTGGTTTAAAATCTCGTCAATCTGATTTGGAGCTCGTTTTGTCAAAACATCGCAATCACATGAGCATGCAAATTTAGTCTCTCCACTCGATTGTTCAAGAACTTTATCAAAAGTTGACCAAGAAAGTGGATACTGATCAATGGGCTAAGACGATCAAGAAGCTGGAACAAACTGTGCAATCGTTGGACAATCTCCACTTTGTTTGAGTTCCCCCTCCCTCTTGATTTTTCGTTTATGAGAACACCTAGGTTTTGTAAAGTGTTTTGGGTGTTGACTCTTGCCTACTGTGGTTGACAAATGGTTGATAATTGGTTGGTTGAATGAATGACTGTGTTTGAGATAAATGGTTGGTTTGACTTTTGTTTGAATCTGTCTTGGCAATTGATTCGTTAAAGATTGTTCGATCTTCTCCTACTCCTTAGTTCTTTTTTTATGTCAAAAAGGGGGAGAAGAGAGCAGTTTTGATTTTTTTTTTCTTGATTGACTTGGCTTTGAATTATTCTGGTTCTGATCTTAGTTGGTATATTCTGACTATTAGTATATTATGATTATTGTGGATGGTTATCTTAACTAGATTGTTTTTCTGTGTTTGGCTTATCATTGACAGACTAACATTCTTCTATTTCGAATATGTTTATTTGATATTCTAGTTTTATCAAAACTGCAGGGTTGTTTTGTCATCTTCAAAAAGGAGGAGATTGTTAGAGAACCTCTTTTTATTGTTTTGAAGTTGACAAAACACAGGTTTATTTACAAGTGTTAATTGCTGAAGAAGACAGATTATCGCATCTTCTGGACCGTGGCAGAACATACATCATCTGGCAGAACATACATCGTCTGGCAGAACATATATCGTCTGGTTAAGTTATTCGCACAGTCTGGGAGTATATCAGAACATGCATCATCTATATCCATATACATTGTCTGGAATATTTGTTACTGAACTAAGACGTTGATCTTATTGAATATCTGATGGATATTTTACCTCGGTCGTATTTATAGAGTATAATGACTTAAAGATCTATTCACAAAGTGATATATAATTGGATAGTTTGATGGGTTGATTCTCCGGTCACATCTTATTATTTATGGAATATTTTGATCGACTGGAAGGCAAGTATTCTGAATAAGTATTCATTCTTGGAAAGTAGAGATTCTGATTGTATGGGTGATTATGATCGATACTCTCTCTTCTCGATTTCTAAAACAGCTCGAGATCCCTTGATTGATTCTATCCAACGGTATGATTGGAAAAACCTCTTTGGCAAGTGGCAACGGTCAACAAGGCCAGAGGAAGTATTTATGGGACTTAAGAGACGGAGAAAATACGAGAAATTTCCTTAGTCTGAACTATTCACTTTACTTGCCATTCCAACGGTATGATTGGAAGAACCTCTTTGTCAAGTGGCAACGGTCAACAAGACCAGAGAAAGTATTTAAGGGACTTATCTCCTGGTGGAAAAGAGACGGAGAAAATACGAGAAATTTCCTTAGTCTGAACTATTCACTCTACTTGTCATTGTGCACATCGTATACTCATAAAAGAGAAATCATACTGCTTCGTGAGAGTAGAGAAACTTGTTCCTCATATTGTAGTCTCTTTTGAAACTTAATGAATTCAAGCCCATTGGCTGTCAAACCAAGAGTGGACGTAGGCTTAATCAAAGCCGAACCACTATAACTATTGTGTTCATCTATCTTCCTAACTCTCTGTTCTTAATTTCCATTTAATTTATCTTGCAAATTTAATTTCCGTGCATAATTGCAAGAACAACTATTCAACCCCCCTTCTAGGTGTACGCACTAGCAATTTCAGTGGCCTTGTGGCCGCCAAGGCTGGTGACGCATTTTTAGCTGGAGTTTCATTATTGTGGAATAATTTCCTTCAAATAAAATAAACATACATATCTACTATGGCTTTTTTTTTTCGGGATTATGGTTTATTGCTTATTTAAGTTTTTAGGGGAGAGAGAGAGAGATTTTGAATGCGTTCTTTTCTTGTCTTTTCTTTTCATGGTGAAATGATAGGACAACCCATGTGCTTTGACCAAAGAAAGATGTTTTGACACTCCAAATCCGCATGGTTTGAATGATGATGACACGCGGACACATATACGCTTAGCTTTCTATTTCATTGACTTCTAGTTGCCGGAACTTTTTCCCATATATCCGGCCAATACAATACACCATTAGCATCTCTGTGAAACTGCAGTGACGAACTCGCTCACTCAGTATCTTCGGACCACCAGTGACATAGAGCAATTATGACTTCATAAGATCATTCATTGATCGGTGCGTGACCCTTCTGAAAACACTCAGAAGTGATCATTACCATTTATCGTTTTTCCTGATTCTGGAGTACCGTTGCACTTCTTTAAGGGATGTCCAATAGGTCCATGTATTCATGTTGGTGTATCACATTATTCGTGAAAAATGAATGTCTAGTTCCAATGAACTGAATTGGTTTTTATCCCCCACGATGGATTGATCCAATTAACGTTCTTCGTTTATCCTGATTAAGAAAAAAGGTGTTGCTAGATTTGCCCATGTCGTGATGGAATGTGAAGAAGTAACCTTCCCATCTAACGATAAATGGGAAACTCCACATTCTTTATGTCTGCATCAAACCAAGGTTAGTAAAGGGTCATTGGATCGCCCATCCTTAGCTTACACTTGCATTGATAAGTGCGAATAATCCGTGGCCTAAGATTATAGTTAAAGGTGAAAACTTACTTTTGTCGCCTTAGACATACATAACGGTGACAAAAAAGATGATCACTGTCATCTTGATGTAAACCAAAGGCTATAGATTAGTAGGTTTTTGTTGCCGCAGGATCGACTGTTCCCAACCATCATTATCAATATGCCTGGGATTGGAGGTGGTAGCACTCTAATGACTTGTTCATTAAATCCGTTTATTCCACCAAAAGAAGGAGCACGTTATTACCCATCTCACCAATTTAGATTTTTGATGTTAACACATTTGGAAATTAACAAAAGAAAGCGAAAGAAAAATTTCGAAACACTCACTCTGATGAAAAAGGCCCCCCTGGCCTAGATTTTTCCTACAGAGATACCCCAATAATTGCTCGTGGACCTCATCCAGCGCGAACTTTAGTAGAACGAGCGACCTACAAGTGAGTCTTCCTGTCGAAAAATTTGACCGAAACACTATAAAAAGAAAAAGGAAAAGTAAGGGGGGGGGGGGGAAGAAAAGGATTAAATAAGAATTTAATCCTAAAAGGCCAAACATATTATTAAACTCTCTCTATACATAAAGTTATTTAATCCTAAAAGGCCAAACATATTATTAAACTCTCTCTATACATACTTTAGTTTGGATCAAATAGGAAATAATGACATATTGAATTTTAGTTTAACGTGCATTGTGGATTATAGACTTTATATTTATTCAATATAGTTCTTAAATTTTACCCCTATGTATATGCGATATCTATTTTTTTTTGTTCCACGTGATCCCTAAACTTTTGTTGCATACCCTTGATCTATATGAAAATAGTTAATTTTCTTCCATCAATATAAGATTGGTGCCAATGTTAAATATCTTCATATAGTTTGGAAACTAAAGTTGATACGTACAACAATTGAATAAGTTAAAAGTTTAAGAGCGACATTGTGCATTAAACTAATGTTAAAGGACCACATTGCATTTCAGACTAAAATTCAAAGATATTTGTGCCATTGTCCCTTAGAAGTGCTGGTATTGAACATGACATGCCTTGTTAGCTCCAATTGCTTATAAACCCAATTGAGTGAATGTGGCCATTCGTACTTTTGGATGCCTTACAAACTTTTGGCCATTCCTACTTTTGCTATTTTCTACGCACTTAATTTAATTATCTATTTGGATTTAATATTACTTAAAAAACGTGGGTAGGTCACTCTTGTTGCCACGTGCTATCTACACATGGTCCGATGTGCTATTGACTATGTGAAGATGGTTGGTCCAAGAAAAGAAAGAGGTGGTGGTCCGTCTTTTTGCTTCTCGACCGTTCCATGTTAGACCAAAGACATCCTCAAACATAAACATCACTCATTAGGATTCTTGCACTTGAATAGAGAAGATACCTTAAATCATCAATCCTTATTATTTATTTACTTACTATTAATAATAGTTGTTAATAATAAGATTCATAACGTTCCCCCATCTTTTCCATCCATGACTTCTTTCATTGTGTTCAAACAAAAAATTGCTAATTTGAAGGAAAAAAAGTACCTTAAGTCAAAAGCCATCTCCGGCAAAAAAAAGAACAGTATAACCATTTTTCAGAGTTTCTTTTTCAAATAATTATCGATACGTACCTCTCTCTTCTATTGGTTCATATAATTTTGATCTTGTTGAAGATACATTCTTCATCTGGCCATTACCTCAGAAAGAATGGCAACATTTGTCCTCACTTTCATTGAGTTTGTTGAGGATAAGTCATATTGCATATCCTTAATTTTGAGACAATTCATGATGTCTTTTTTCCACCACAACGATGAAGAAATTCTTAGAGTTGAGTGGATCGGAAGTAACCCGCAAATCTTCTAATATGAAACGATTCATCGCGACTCCATAATTAGCTAGCAATCCTAATTATTTCTACTTAAGTTTGGTACATCAGTATTCTTTTATGACCTATTAAAGTATGATGATGACTTGAAAGGGAAGACGAGAGATCATATAACCTTAATGGAATCCTCAGGTGGACTGACTGAAGAGTACAAGTTAAACACGTACAGATTCTAGTATACTTATTGGAGAACAAGAGGTGGCTCCAGAAGTACGTAATCTTCTATTGTACATACCATAATCGCCGTATATCATTATCATCCTATCACATCGTTAACAAGAAAATTGAGACATTGAAGTCGTGTTATGGGGACACGTGGGCGTGCTTTCAGGCCAAGAAAAAATGGGTTTTTCTATTTTTCCTTTTCCTTTTATTTGCACCTTTCTTTTATTGGGGGTTGAAGCTCCTAAATTGACTAGTTGGCTCGAGAGTAAGCGTACGACAAAGATGATAAACTCATGCTTAACTTCATATATATGCAGAGCCTGCGTTCTTTCTCTCGCCGTCTCTCTGATGATTCAGAATCATCGCCTCGGTCTCTCTCCCTGATGCTGCTCATTCTTGCGCTTTGATCCCCATCGCATAAGACGCTCCAAGAAGCCACCGGCGAGAGAGAGGGCAAGTATGGAAGGAGGGATTATCGCAGAAGGCGCAGACGCGTCGGCTTTTAAAGAGTGCTTCTCCCTCACATGGAAGAATCCTTACGTTCTTCGCCTCGCTTTCTCTGCCGGAATCGGTGGCCTCCTTTTTGGCTACGACACTGGTCTGATCTCTATCTCTCTCTCTCTCTCTCTCTCTCTCTCTCTGTTCTCTGTGTGTCATATTCACAATAACCTCAATGAAAAGAAGACACTGTTCTCTCTCTGTCTCTCTCTCTCTCTCTCTCTCTCTCTCTCTCTCTCTCTCTCCCACGCTACTTATTTCAGAGAAATGAGGAGTTTCAGATGACTTTTTATTAAGTGACAAAAGGCATAAGATAAGAATATTGATGCAGACCCAACACCCACTTTTCAGGCTCAAATGCTAAAGATTGGGCCAAATGATGATTAAGTTGGGTTAATCCCTGTTCATTCTGTTATTAACTACGCAGGAGTCATATCTGGGGCACTTTTATACATTAGAGATGATTTCAAGTCTGTGGACAAAGAGACTGTGCTTCAGGTGAATGCTAATTTCATACATACTACTTATTTCATTTTATTTTCTAACATTGTTTCCAATAGCCTCAAGTCGGCATCGTGTTATCTTCTCATCTTTGTCATTGTGGTATTAATCGGGACTAAAAACCCTAAAATGATTTCAAATTTAGGTTCAATCTCAATTCTGTCTCGAATTTTCTTTTTTTTTATTTAGAAAACTCATAGACTTTCTAATTCCGAATTTACCCACTCTTCCAAAAATTGCCCATGGTTTCTTCAGGATCATCGACATTAATAGCATACTGTTATTCTATATGAAAGTGAGGGTGTTGATGAAAACACAAGATCTTATAATGAACTTTTATCTAGTCTTAATATGGATAATTTTGAAGAAACTAGTGACAATTTTAAGAAGTATGGATAGATTTTGAATTAAGAAGATGAATATTAATGATATTTTCTAAAGAAAAGGTCAGGAACATAATCGACATTAGACCTGAAATCGAGGATTTTATTAGGAAATCAAGCATTAAAATTCGCGATATACATGTTCTTGCTGTTTAGATACTGTTTTCTATGACCCAAAAAGAAAAACAAAATTGTTTTCAAGGCTCCATGGACAGATACTGTCTTCTAGTAGGAGAGGTATTATATTTATTGTATGTGATAAAGCCATCCTTGTGTGTCGCGTGTTGGCCGCTTAAATTTTCCTTGATCTTATCTTATCCTTTTAGCATTTTTGCTGGTAAGTCGGCTCAAATGCAGCCGTCAGAGGTAGGACGATTTTGTCGGACTTAGGAATCGGTGTTACCAAAATCTTTTAATGGCTTTTGTGGAGAGAGACCAATATGCAACCCTTTTCGGCCACAACAAAGAGCCGGCCTTGTTGAAACATGTGAAAATTTGATCTTAGGGTATCGTTTGATCAACTATGCTGTCACATCATAAAGAAAAGATTACTTTACCAGAAAACCATCTTAGTAGAAAATGTCTAAATCTCCGGTCTTGTTACTATGAAACTTTCCGTATGTCTCGGCTCTCGCAAAATCTCATTTGCTAAATGAGATCCTATTGAGAAGTAACTCGTTTTGCATGGAGACCGCTTTATCTGCAAACATCACACTATGTGTGGAATTAGCTTTTATAATTAGGGAGCGTGGGTGCGCGGGTGCGCGGGTGCGTGAGGTTTTTTATGTTTCATTATTTACATTTGTCCTACTCATCTCACCCAAAATAAAAAATAAAAAAGAAGGAAAGGAAGAAACGCAAAAGCACCCGTATAAGTTGGGAGAAGATGTCAACAGCAATGATTATTAGCTTTTGATTCCAAGAGCGCCGTATGTATGAACAGGATCTCAATGTTGCCAAGCTAAACTAATCTCCAAGTCTGTCTATTTGGGCCAAGTAGTTTGGGATAGAAGACTTCTTCTTGGGCTCAGCCCAAGTTTGACAGTTCATCTCGGCTTGCTTTTGCTGCATCCATTTTTCTCTTGAATGGTCAGAGCTGGGCCGAAACGAAACAATCAGAGCTGTCATTTTGCTATTCCAGACGAAGTTTGAAAAGTAAAGGCGAAAATGGGTTTAACTTTCTGTATACCTAACAAGATCATAATCCACTGTTGTTTCGAGAACAGCACTTCGATAGCTGTCTTTTTCATTTTTCTTTACTTTTCTCTTACTTTTATTTCTTTGAATTGTTCAATCGTAATACTGCAAAATTTGGTTTGTTACCTTGTGGCATGACCCTTTTGAGGCAGGGAAAATCTCAACCAAATTTGCCTCCTCACGATCCTACTTCATAGGACGCGGCACTAACATTCAACTTAGTACTGCACAAATTCAGATAGTAGAATGATGATACTTCCAAAAGCAGAAGCTAAGTGTCATACTAACAAATATGCTCTTTTTCACTACTGTGGGATATTACGCGTAACAGGAAAGCATAGTGAGCATGGCAGTAGCCGGTGCGATCATCGGGGCTGCAATCGGTGGATGGATGAATGATCAGTTTGGACGGAGAAGCGCGATCCTGGTCGCGGATTTCCTCTTCTTCATTGGAGCGGTTATCATGGCTTCTGCTCCGAATCCGGCTCTCTTGATTGTCGGGCGAGTCTTTGTCGGCCTTGGTGTTGGCATGGCATCGATGACCGCCCCACTCTACATTTCCGAAGCGTCTCCGGCAAAAATCCGCGGGGCCCTCGTTAGCACCAACGGTTTCCTCATTACTGGTGGCCAATTCCTGTCTTACTTGATCAACTTGGCCTTTACCAAGGTGAGAAATACATAAGACGGACCTCCTTAGGTGAATTTCAACTTCGGGAAAGATGGGAATAACTCAGGCCTCTAAGGTAAGGTCTTGTTTTTAAACTCTCATCTTGTCGAATTTTGACGATACAGGCTCCAGGAACGTGGCGGTGGATGCTCGGAGTTGCCGGAATTCCAGCCCTATTGCAGTTCGTGTTCATGCTTCTGCTCCCCGAATCCCCCCGATGGCTTTTTCGCAGGGTCATTTGACAATCACTTTCTTGATTTCCCTGTTCACCATGTAAATCTAAACTTCAGTTATTTGGCTAACAAACCCTCTACTTTTTGATAAAGGGAAGAGAAGAAGAAGCCAAAGCCATACTAAGGAAAATCTACCCTGCCAATGAAGTGGATAGAGAGATACAAGATCTCAAAGAATCTGTCGAGTCTGAGATCCGAGAAACAGGATCTTCCGAGAAGATAAACATCATGAAGTTGCTGAAGACAAAAACAGTGAGGAGGGGGCTCGTGGCTGGGGTCGGACTTCAGGTCTTCCAGCAATTCGTAGGGATAAACACCGTCATGTACTACAGCCCCACGATCGTTCAGTTGGCCGGATTCGCTTCTAACCAAACCGCACTGCTGCTTTCCCTTGTCACAGCTGGGCTCAATGCATGTGGTTCTGTTGTGAGCATATACTTCATAGACAGAACTGGGAGGAAGAAACTTCTCGTGATAAGTCTGTTCGGTGTGATAATATCTCTTGGGCTTTTGTCCGCAGTTTTCCATCAGACGACTTCTCACTCGCCGCTGGTGAGCCAGGCTGCAACTTCTCATTTTGCAAACTACACGTGCCCAGACTATGGTTCGGCGAAGAATGCCGCTTCTTGGGACTGCATGAAATGTTTGAAGGCCTCTTCGCCTGATTGCGGGTTTTGCGCTTCACCTGCTGATAAGGTAAAGCACCTACTGCTCACTCTGGTCGGTACTAGCTACTGCCTTGAAAGATCGACTTCAAAATAAATTCTTGTTCGAGTTTACTGGCTTTTCACTAATGGCAGCAGAATCGTAAGCTTAAACACTTGACTCTAAACAAAAATAAAATTCTTTCTTTTCCGTAGTACATCGTGCATCCCTATTGACTAGTGTAGTTTTCTTTTCAATCAGTCTTGCATAATGTAGTTAAATCGAAAGGAAGTTCCAGTCTGCGAGGTCTCATGCATTGAAGCAGCTAACCAGAACGACCTATATCACGTTATTGCAGATGTTTCCGGGGGCATGTTTAATCTCAAACGACACCATGAAGGACAATTGCCATGCAGAGCACCGGCTGTGGTACACGAGGGGCTGCCCAAGCAAATATGGGTGGCTTGCACTTATGGGCCTGGCCTCGTACATCATATTTTTCTCTCCTGGTATGGGCACTGTGCCTTGGATCGTCAATTCCGAGATCTACCCTCTGAGGTTCCGAGGGGTTTGCGGAGGGATAGCGGCCACGGCGAACTGGATCTCGAACCTCATCGTGGCCCAGTCCTTCCTGTCTTTAACACAAGCGATCGGGACCTCGTGGACGTTCCTAATATTTGGTGTGATCTCGGTCGGGGCGTTGATCTTTGTTCTGATTTATGTGCCGGAAACGAAGGGGCTCCCAATTGAGGAGGTGGAGAAGATGTTGGAGAACAAGGCATTGAGGTTCAAGTTCTGGAAGAAGAGCTCTACTAGCACATCGGGAAAGACCCAAGCGGTGTAAAGACACTAATAGACGTCTAGGACTGCATGGCTATTCAATACCAAGAATTAGTAGAGTTCAACTAAGCTCGGGCTTAGGATCTTGAGCAAGCACCAGAGACATTGGATTCATCTCTTAGGTGTCCATCTTATCTCTTTGGCCTGCTAAGGAAATAAAACGTGAAATTAAGTTAAAACTCAATGAACTCTAGGAAAACCAGCACTCGCCTTCCAAAATCAAAAGTTGAAGTTCAGGAGGAGGTCGAACGAAATGCTCAATTGCAGAGTCATGGGAACAAGCCCAATTAGCGAGGGTAATGGGCACGTCCATTTCCTTCACTGAAAGTATGTTGAATTTTGATCCTGCGCCGTAAGACTAGATGTGGGATATCTTGATTCAGTGATCCGCATCTCTGAGAAGATTTCCATCCTTCAAAATTATTGTCGATCACAATCAAAGAATCCGTTTCCAAATTGGCATTTCAATATCTCAACTTCTGTGCTAAATCTAACCCTAACCTGCAGAAATTGCCCAAAGGCTCGGTCTTGAACGAGAAAGATATATCCAACAGGCCAATGGAACCACCAAGCCAGGCACCATCCTTGCTTTTGAGTAACTCACCCATTGCTATAGTTTCATGATCGCCTTTAGAGGCCTTGGCTGCTGGCTGGTGTTAAACTTAACCTAGTGTCATGGGAGAGGTCTTTAGTAAACTGACCCCTCACTTGACTAGAAGTGAAATGCAAAAGGAAATTCATCATCAAACATGTTATGTTTGCTAAACAAAAAAAAAAAGTGGAAAGGAGTGACTGGCATTACTCTCACGATATTATATTAGAGTCTCGGGAGAAGAACACCTGAAGTGCCAAAAGTTGTGTACGGCGCTCACTTCAGTGCCAAAAGTTTCAAAACGCTCATTTCAGTGCCAATTCCGGAAAAACATGATCTTTTAAGTGCCAACGGCGAGAATTCCGACCAAAAATTGACGTGGCTTTTATAATTATTGGTATTATCTGATGTGGTAATTGTTTTGCCAAAATAAGAATCCACGTAGGAAATAATTCTTTTCTTTTTTGTTTTTTCAAAAAAAAAAATAGTTGGCCGGCGAGCTCCGGCAGCCAGCAGAGCTCACCGACCACTACTAGAGGGTGGCGAAGCCCTCGCCGGCAGCCGGCCAAGGCTCGCCGCCCTTTGGCCGGCGAGGGCAAGCCCGGGCGAGGCCAGCCCCACTCAGATATTGGCGAGTGTTAAACTTAACCTAGTGTCATGGGAGAGGTCTTTAGTAAACTGACCACTCGCTTGACTAGAAGTGAAATGCAAAAGGAAATTCATCATCAAACATGTTATGTTTGCTAAACAAAAAAAAAAGTGGAAAGGAGTGACTGGCATTACTCTCACGATATTATATTAGAGTCTCACACTTGCTATGAAATATTTGATTTGAGCCATAAGAACTCCATATCACATCGTGACTCGAGCATTTGACGTAAGCGAGCCAACAATTGCAACCCTACTAACTAAGATGTTAGCAGCCATGGAGTCTTTCCACGAGGTACGCCAAGCTAGAAAACATGACATGAGCTGTTCAGACACTTTCCCATGACATAAATCAAATTCGTAACGACATAAAAGACAAGTGACCTATTCACCACTAAGTCAAAAGGCCTTGGCGGTTATCCAGTGTTCCTCTAAACTTTTTTTTAACATCCTTGCATAACATAATTATAGAAGAAATTTAGGAGAGATTACTCTGAATTATATTCTTTAGAGAATATACATTACACGAGGCATCTAGTCTTTCATTTTTTCATACTTTTGCACCCTCGCTCGAGGAAACAGAGTGGATGAAGGGATAGGCTAAGTGTACTAGCTAGGCAAACTCTGCTGCTCAACTTATTATTTGCGCTTACTACCAAAACAAAAAACCTGATATACTAGCCATAAATCTGGTTAATATCTGCTGGTTGTAACCCAAAAAAAATAAAAATAGCACTCTAAAACGTAGGAAACAAATTCCTAAAAGCTAACAAAAAAAAGGAACCAAAATAACCACACTTCTACTGCTAACTAGAAAACCTGATTCTGATTTTCAACACTCTCCCTCAAGCTAGGTTCAAGGTGGGTCATGAATGTCTATCATACCTAGCTTGCATCTTAGAGTCTCCAAACTATTTCTAGATAAAACCTTGTTCAGTATGTCCGCTGTTTGATGATTGGTTGGAACATAAGAGAGCTTCAAGATTCCTTCCTCGAGTTTTTCTTTAATAAAATGTCGATCAATTTCCACATGCTTTGTTCTATCATGATGAACCAGGTTCTTGACAATCTCAATAACAGCTTTGTTGTCACATATTAATGACATACGATTTGTATTAATGAATCCTAATTCATTTAAGATTCTTCTCAGCCATATGCCTTCACATATTCCTTGACACATTGCTCTAGACTCTGCTTCAAAGCTGCTCCTAGAAACAACGGGTTGCTTTTGCTTCTCCAAGTAACCATGTTGCCCCACACGAAGGTACAACACCCTTTTGTTGACCTTCGGTCCATGAGAGATCCAGCCCAATCTGCATCTGTGAATATCTCCACGTATCTCCTCCATTTTCTTAAAGTAGAGCCCTTTTCCATCTCTTCAAGTACTGTAAGATTCGAAAAACTGCCTGCATGTGCTTCTCTGTTGGTCAGTTCATGCATTTACTAACCATACATAGTGCGAAAACCAATGTCTAGCTGAGTATGCGAGATACCCCTTTGTCCGTTAATGGTCATTCTTCTTCCATCTCGGTCTTATTTGTAGAATCCATGGGTGTGTCAGCTGGTTTGCACCCAAGCATACCAATTTGCATCAAAAGATCAAGAGTATATCTGCTTTAGGAAATTGCAATTCCTTTCCATGACCGAGCTACCTCCATACCTAAGAAGTATTTGAGTTGACCTAGCTCTTTCACCTCGAATTATTCTGCCAAGATATTATTCAGTTTTCCAATCTCCTCCAAATTGTCACCAGTTAGGATTATATCATCGATGTATACAATCATTATTGCTCTTTATACCTTCAGCTAACTTGTTGACAAACATTGTATGATCAATTTGACATTGAATGAAATTCAGCTTCTTAATGACCCTTGTTAACCTCTCGAACCTAGCATGAGGTGATTGATTTGGGCCTATTTCTTGAGTTTGCACACCTTGTTGAAGCTCTATTTAGTGTCAATTCCCCATGGAACCTCCATAAAGACTTCTTCCTCCAATTCCCCATTCAAGAAGGCATTCTTTTATGTCTAATTGATGTAGGGGCTAGTCCAAGTTAGCTGCAAGGGAGAGCAACACTAGAATGGAGTTTAGTTTGGCCACCAGAGCGTAGGTTTCTTCGTAGTCTATATGATTGTGTGAATCCCTTAGCAACCAACCTTGCCTTGAAACGATCAACACTACCATCAGCCTTGTGCTTAGTTGTAAAGACCCACTTACATCCCACCAATTTCTTCCCATGTGGCAATTATGTATGTCCCCAAATATTATTCTTCTCAAGTGCATGAATTTCCTCAAGAACCGCTTTTCTCCACTCGAATTGAGCAAGAGTCTCGTGGATATTCTTAGGAATTTGAATGTCGCTCAATGTTGAAACAAATTTCTTGTATTTAGGAGACAACTTTTCATAAGAAAGATCAAGTACAACAAAATTTTCTGAGCTTATAGGAGCATTACCTTCATCTATCATGGGTCTTGAACTCGGGTCTATCTCTTGAGCCGGCTTTGATGTAGTACGATCCTCCAACTCCTTTTGAGTTTTCCGCTAGAGTTAATAATTACCTCTTTATTTTTGTCTTGTGTAGCATCTTGAATGGGTAGACACGAAAGACTTACAGATGTTGGATGACTCTCAGATGTTGGAATGGGTGGACACATAAGATAAGCAGAATTGGTATTTGTTGATTGTGACCTGAGCGACTGAAAAGTGTCCCAAAAATAATCTTCCTCACAACTCTCCCCCTGAATGGTATTTTGGAGAGAAATGATGTAGGGTTTCTTGGTTTCTCAAACGCAACGGAAGTATATTACAAAAACGAAACCTAAACAGGATCCTACACATACATTTTTCTGCATGTAGACAAATTTGCGATTGAATGTGCCTCTACCGGTATCCACACACACGAATTGAGATCTTCAAAATCCAAGTGCTAACTTGCAGATTATGGAGTTCCTTCTGCTTGATCGCCTGTAATCCTCGAGACTATCTCGCGGATCTACGAGTACATAATGCATCTGTATGTTTTCTCCTTGATATGTGACTTTCACGAAAAAACTCTAGGGTTTCTTCCAAAAAATGAGTATATATATTATCAAGCAAAAGGGCGGGACCCACTTAAGTCTTGGGTCATTATTCACAGAATAATATAAAATCAGTTCGATATATTGTGTGCGATTCTATAGGTTCACTAGACATTATTAGCGTGCTCAAACTCTTTTATCCCACAAATCATAAGCGGTTTCTAGTAAGACATTATAACTACCTAAGTATAGTGAATCTCGATATTGCCGACATAACCTAAACCACAATTATTGTTAGAGTATTATTATTAATTGGTTCCTATGGCAGACCACTAACAAATGGCTGGTGCTCAAAGAAGGTAACATTCATGGTGGTATAAAAACAATTTGTTTGTGGGCAATAAGACTTATATTTACTTTGATTTGGAGCGTATCCTAGAAACACACATTTGAGGGACTTAGGATCTAGCTTACTACTATGTTGCTGATTTATATGAACACATGTTGTGCAATCTAATACTTTGAGTGGAATAAATGAGGTAAAACGAATATGTGGGTTGGTACAAAGTAGACTCTGAAATGGTGTTTGGAAATCTAGGACACGGGAAGGCAAACGATTGATGAGATATGTGGCTATCAACACTACTTCTCCCCAAAAATGTTTAGGAACATGGGTGGCTAACATAGGAGAACGAGTGACTTCCAAAATATGCCTATTTTTCCTTTCTGCTACTCCATTTTGTTGTGGAGTATCTACACAAGAGCTAATATGTATGATACCGTGGTTATTTAGATATGACCCAAGCTGTGAAAGGAAGTATTCTCTCCCACTATTCTTTTTGGAACTTGGGATATTGTGCTGAATTGGGTTAGGATCATTAGGTTGAAGGTTTGAAAATTTTGGCCAATATCCGACTTTTCTTTCATTAGGAAAAGCCAAGTGAGTCTTGTATGATCATTAATGAAAATAACAAACCACCCAGAACTAGAAATGTTATTGACACGAGAAGGTGCCCAAATAGCGCCATGAATCATGTGAAATTGATGAGAACGCTTATAAGGTTGCAAAGGATAAGAACTGCAAGTATGTTTGGATAATTGACACACCTCACATTGAAATTTTGTTGAATCTTTGTTCTTTATTGAACAAAGAAGATAGCAACCATTTTAAGTACGAGAAATTTGGATGATCTAACCTATAGTGCAACAATCTTGCGTCACTCTCTTCTTTAGCACAAGATGCTACACATGACATCTTCTTGTTTTTCCATTCTGAGACATTAACTCGCAGGATGTAGAGCCCTGCGTCCATCTCAACATTGCCAATCGTCATCCCCGAGTTCGAAACCTAAAAGTCACATGAGTGTAGGAAAATTTTAGTAATGTAGCCTATATCTTTGGTTAACTTATTGATGGAGAGAAGATTATAGCCGAATTTGGGAATAAATATTATTGAATTCATTGTTATATCTTTCAAAATAACCACTGATCCAACACTAGCCACCTTTGAGCAAGAACCATTAGCAATTCGAACACTAGTGCCATTTTGACATGGATTGTACTTGTTGAACACCATGATATCTCCAATCATGTGGTCAGATGCTCCTGAGTCTACAACCTAAGAAGTGATTTATCCTGTTCAGCACTAAAGGCATTGAGAGAATTACCTCTTTGAGCTATCGTTACTATACTAACCCTTTCTGGATGTGTTGCCTTCTGAATTGATTATTGTAGTAGCTTTTTTAGCATCTCCAATTGCTCTTTGTTGAAGGAACTCGAATCTATCGAAGCGATTGTTTTGGTTTGGACTACATTGCTTCTGCTCTCTTGATTTTGAGTAGGATGTGAGGCTGATAGCTTCCAATCATTTGGCTGACCATGAATTTTCCAGCATGTGTCTTTTGTGTGACCCTTCCATTTCCAATGATCACACCATGGACGACCACCCCTTCGCTATTGTTGTTGTTTGATTGAGTGCCTCGACTGTAGGATGGTTGAGATCCTCAAACTATTAGAGTAGAATTTGCTGGATTGGTCTTGTTTTTTTAAGAATCAAGCATCACCTTTAGCCAAGTCTCTTCTCTTCTGACCTCAGCAAAAACTTCTCGTACACAAGGTAGAGGCTTTATGCTCATAATTCGTCCACGTAATTCATCAAGCTCTTGATTCAAGCCTAACAAAAATTTGTAGATTGTTGTTGATCTTGAATCCACTTCACTGCTTGCTATTTTCAGGACAACTCCACATCATATCTTCCAGCATGTCAAGTTGTTGCTAATGATGTATGAGTTGATTAAAATAATCAATGACAAAAGATTCCCTTTGCCTTAGGTCATGGAGAACGCCTTTGATCTCGAAGATGGCCGATGTGTTATCTTTGTTTGAATAAGTTTCACGAATATCCTAAATCTTTTTTGTTGTCTTGTAGTACATGAATTCTCTCCTGTTTCATTCGTCATTGAATTCAGTAGCCAGCACATTGCCATGTTAATTTCCACCTTCCATGTTCGATAATTTGGGCTTGTCTCCTCAGGTTGTACGGTTCTTTATCTTTTATGCAAATGAATATCATGACAGAATGGGACCACTAATTAAAGTTGTGACCCATAAGCTTATGACCGGTGATGAGAAGAGTTCCACCTTCAGATATATTGATAGGTTGGGTAATGGGAGGAGAGTTCGAAGCTCTAGGGTCTGAGGTTTCACTTTCAATCTCGCTTGCCATGGTAGCTCTAGGGTATTTTATCATGGTGGAAACACTCAGAAATATGGTAAAAAAGAATGGTCCAGATCAAGCTCTAATACCATGAATAATTTAAGGAGAAGTTACACTAAATTTTATTTTCCAGAGAATATATATTACATGAGGCATCTAATCTTTTATAGCTACTATTAAGCTAATTATTTGCACTAACTACCGAAGCAAAAAACCCAATATACTTTCCATAAATCTGGTTAGTATATGCTGGTTGTAACCAAAAAAAAAAAACACCCTAAAACTTAGGAAACAAATTTCTAAAAGCTAACAAAACAAAAAATGGAAAAACTGGACCAAAAATAACCACTCTCTACTGCTAATTACAAAATCCGATTCTGATTTTCAAAAATTATTCATGGAAGTCTTCAACCTATTTCTTTGTAGTACATGTCTCCAACATGTGTATCTTAAAATGCGTAGGCATCCAACGACACAGAGGAAAAGCTTCTGAAGGAAACAGCAGCAGCGGCAAGTTTTAGCATTCCAGATGCATGGATGATTACTGCAGACGCTACAGAACACGTGCACTTTCATGTTTGCTTCATTGTGCGTATAACTAAGGGTTCAGGGGGGAAATCAAAAAGTGAGTTCTATGCAACAAAAGACAAGCCATTTACTCTAACTGAATGTGGCTCCAAGTGAGAAGAATAGTATAGCCCAATGTTCTTATGTTATCAGTAACTTCCCCATCTATTAATGTGCCATGTTCACTGGAACCACAAGGAGCATAAGAAATTATTCACTATGACCAGGAACTAAATGCTGATGAATGACGCAGATGATTGGATTACATGACGCTAGAAAAAACGGATCATGAAATAAAGGTCCAACAAGAGAGAAACATGGATAATGTAAAGTCTGCAGAATTGAGTACAAGGACAGAAGCTTCAGATGGACAAAGTCACTTCTTCAAGCAGTATGCAGGAACCATTCAGGCAAAAGCCTACAACATCTTAGGCGCTAATTCTTCAGGTGATACGTTCTGTCAAAGTCAACAATTTCATTGGCCAAAGAAATGAAAAGGCACGATAAACCCACTAATAAGTTGGGCGTATTGGTTGCCTGTCGAATGACAAAAATGAACATGCCATGCTGAGCTTGAGAGGTAAAGCAAATCAGTTCATCAAAAGATACGAAAACAGAAAGACATCCCCTCTCAATACAATCAGTAGGAAATCATGACTGTCAAAGTCAAACCAAATGGATATTTTTCCCCTCGTTCAGACAATAGAATGTTGATGGCCATATTTCACAAAGACTGTCCACATGCGCTGACCCTATAAGGAAAAGGGAGTGGGGGCAGAGCAACCGTGAAGCCTCTGCCTGCAATAGAGTTCCACCACCAAACCTCCTTCAAACAACAGTTACATCTACGCTTGTCTTTGCTAAGCTACGTTGCGCAACAACTCCTCTTGTCCCCTACATACAAGCACCCATGTTTACCATATAGCTGGTCTCTATTGATTTAGTGATAGCAGTGACAATTGTTCTTCTATAGAGCAATCCACATGGCAAGAGGTACGACAAGATGAAGGTATGAGAATTAAACCCAGGCAACGCTGTTCCATTGGAGAAGGAGAAGAGCGTCGAGTGCTGCGATACTCAACTGCGTCTTGAAGAATAATGTTCCCTTGCTTGTCAATGCAGTGAAACGCACCCAAGAAAAACCGGCCATCTTTAATCCCCACCAGCACTCGACGAAATAACAAGTTCCTCACCTGGGACACGTAATCTGAGCTAGAGGAATCAATATCAGATCCATCTGGGTTTCCTACTGGAACTGATGATTCCACCCTCTGTTGTTCCATGTTAATGTGCTTATCTTAGCAATTACCTAGAGAATAAAAAGAGAGCACAAGATAAGCACTAATATGTAGTACTCAGGAGTCAGGCCTAAGAAAGTCAGATCATTATGCTTGATGCTTATAACTGCTTTTTCATATGATATCTGAAATACTACTGAACCAAAATCATTGGAGCGTTTCAATAACAAATACATAACCTACCAGGAAAATAAGAAGGAGGCAATTCCTTATCTAAAGTAACTGGCACTAAAAGGCACAAAATTTCACAATGATATTTGCAGTAAGGCACCAGAGGATCTCAGTAACATCAATCCATCAAAAGAAATGAAGATAAACAGAGGATGGTGACAATGAACCTCACAAAGAGAATAAACTATTCCTCTCAATATTTCCATGGAGTCTCAACGGTTTTGCCGCAACTACAAAACGTATGCCTTGCAAGAGGTCAGGCTGTTAGTAACTGAGTCCAGTCAAGTCGAGCTAATATGGTTGAAATCTCAACATGATAAGAGTCGGGAACTCGAGACTCCTCTAACCCTGAATCAGACTCGGCGCTCAAGCTCAGCTGGAATCACCATACTCAAGATTGACTCAACCCAATTAGTTTCTTAACGGGACGAGTTCAAAGCACTTTGAAGCTTAACCGATCATACATATCACAATAGGATAGAAACGACTAAACCCGTAGTTTCTCACTCTCTCTCTCTCTCTCTCTCTCTCTCTTGCGTAGCCCCTTTTCCTAAACCACAACATTCAGAATCCAGATCACAGATTGCACTAGTCGTTAAGTGATAATGCTCTAAGATCAATTACAAATCAGTTAATTGCCCCGAAAACAAAAATTTCTCAAAAGACGAAAGAGTGGATAAACACATTCGAACTCTACGAAAACAAAAAAGAACGAAATTCGGAACTATTCCGTCAGGTGTTAGCAGCAAAAGCAGGCCAATCAACCACAAAGGCTCTAGTCCTGTGAAGTAATCTTTGCTTTGCATCGACAGAAAAAGAGAGAGTCAGAGTTGATATGCAGCCCCGAAACTGAAACACAAGCACAAAAGATGAGTACCCACCTCGAGATCAGAACTTCAGATTCGACAGGCAGCTCATATTCACGGCGACAGTCACGGTGGTCGAGAGATAGAGAAAGAGTTTCGCAGCAGCAATCTACAGGAAAACCAGGGTTATATTCGAGTCGAGTCCATGGGTAGGATGAAGTGGCTAGGGGAAAGGGAACGAGCAGCTTCAACATTACGATGTATGGTCGCACGTGCGTAGAATTTGGAACGCGTCCTGGATTAACGAAACAAAACACAACAGAAGAAGTTTAAAATGAGATTAATATATTCCTAAGCAATTTCAACAACACACAAAAATTAAAGTCAAAAATTTTATGATCGGTTGGTAAAATTCAGTCCAATATTAATCTAGAAAATCATTTCCTCGACGATGTGCAACATTCCCCTTGACCAACTCTAATAACAACTTTAGAGTCCGAGTCTTTGAAGTCGGGGGATTTATGTTATGCCATTTGTTAAGGATGGTAAAAGAATGTGTATATTTTGGGAGAGCCTTTACTATATGCCTTTAAGTAATATGTCAAACAAGCATATGTAGCGACAAACTTTATTCATGCACCATGCATGAATTACACAGAACATTGCAAAAAATTAATTATTTTAAAAACCGTAACATTTCTTAAACCAATTATTTATAGTCTTCGGACACTAATTGATTATATTTTTTATTTTAAACTTAATGTCAAACTTGTGAAGCATTTGAATTTGGAAATGTTTAATTTCGTATCACATAATGATAGAAGTAATGTCCAAATTAAACTGAGTTACTTGCTTCTCTCAAACTAGGCATTTTCTTGGAGAAGTGAGCAGACAACTATGCTTACAAACCCACGGCAAGGTGGGAGGAAACCATCCCCTAGCCCACCTAGAGAGGTCATTCCAACTCATGGGAGGAAAAACGATGCGTAATACCAGTCCTCGGAGATTTATTTAGAAGGGAAAAGAAAGGCCAAAAGTGCCAAGGATACATCTTCCACAACGTTACCGATTTCTCCAATTGCTATGTCATCATGTTCACAAACTCTCTTCTACACCCGGGGCAACAGCCCCAGCAACGTCACCCAACACACACAAGTGAAACAACGGCAGATGATCCCTTAAGATTCCGACACCCGAAACTCAAACGATTCGCGAGCTATATCTTCTTGTCATTCCATAAAATTTCCAAAAACATCCAGCAAACCATGAAGTTCGACAGGTTCTATCATTCAAAGAATCACAATGAGACTTCTCGCCATTCCATTAAGTTTCCAAAAACATCCAGCAAACCATGAAGTTCTCACAGAATCAAAATTGAGACCAGGAGAAATCAACATAGAAATCCCAAGGTTTTGGTTAAAAAAAGGTAATTCCCTTCTCTCTATTCAGGGGTGTCCACGGCAAAGCACCACCGCATGAGGATGCAAACTACCATCACAGATATTCTAAAGCAGAGCCTCACCGGTATAGGAAACATGTAAAGCAAAGCTACAACAAACTTCCCAGTTATATCTCTACGAGAAATCAATCGATCTAGAATGAAAAATAAAAAATAAAAAATGCAAGACTGATGTCCAGAGAAACAAAGATTTGGTGTGACTACTGCGCACATAATATTCTTAACTTCAATGAATCCAGCAGCACGCAACCACCTATTATCTCTCTCAAAGATATAAAATGGCACACTTCAAAGTTTCAACCAATCACTGTCTCCCAAGGATGCATCTAATGCGACAGTAAAAGTATAAGATAGAATGACACCAGCAGCTAAGCAAAAAATGTGCATCTGTTTATAAAATGATAGATAAGATCACCACTCGTCGAAACCTAACAAACCATATTTTGTCACTGCTCCATGAAAAAAATCATACACAGACTAGTTCAACATGACAGGTGCATAACACTTACATCTCGGATCTGCCCTCTAAAAGCAAAGACCAAGAATTATGCAGAACATATTCCACACCTCGTATTTCTTGAGGAAACATTGCCAATAATAATCAAGAAATCTTCTCCTTAAAACCATCACCTAGTCCATCAACTGCTATTGCTGCTCCACATCTTCCAGCAGGCTGTCCTCCACCCAAACTGACCACCTCCAGAAACAATTCCAGAATAGGGACAAGAAGACACAAATGAACCCACAGAGAGAGAGAGAGTGAGAGAGAGGTTCTTCGAATCCAATGAAGAACACTGAGATGAGCATGAGAAAGATCAACAATGGAACGAATGCTAGAAGAGAATAAAGACAACTAGCCACATTAGAAAGGAAAACTAAAGAGAATGCATTTTGAACAGAGTTTTAGGGAGAGATATACATAGTCTGGAGCATGACCAGAAGAATCATAAATGTGCCAGGGCATCAGATTATACTCGATGATAATAAATGCAAAACCAGATGGTGAACAACATTCAGATGTTGCCTAACATCTGGCAGAAACTCAAAATAGAAAATTTACTGCATTGAGTTCAATATGTAACTGGGAAATAATACCCTTAAAACAAAACAGGGTTAGCGCATATAGACACATGATCTTGGTTGATATTTTTTTGCATGATGAATCCCTCAATGTCCAAATGTGCAATCAGATTAACAAAAGATGGAGTCCAATAGCTGATTAGAGAACTCCAGCACATGTAATAAACAAAAAGAATCTAAAAACTTGTTACGAAGCCCAAAGGACAAGCAAGCTCATCTATTCTCTTGTTGACAAAGCATGTCCAAGCAGTTTAGGAATAAATATCTTCTTATATTGCCTCTGCCTTCAACTGCTCTTGCCAAAATATAACCTAACTTTATTAATCTATACAACTTTTCACAAATTCAAGCTAAGCGAGCAGGAAGGAGAATGGGAAGTAATATAAAGGAAATGGAAAGAAGAGAATAAAATAAATTGTGATCATCATTTGTTTGGATATGCTTTAAAAGGAAGATGTGGAGGGAAACAAATTAATCGAGTCCCTAAAGTAGCCTCTCTTATTTGAGTTGAAAACAAAGTAAAGGACAATATTCAGCAAAGAAATCTCGGAAAGTAAATTTGCCTCCAAAGCCTTCCAGTGTTGGAAGGAAAATAATGGTGGCCAAAGAGAGATAATTCTCCCCATTTCATTCTATTTCCTTAAATCATCCAAACATGAGAAATTTTATTTAAGGTAGCCATTTCTTCAATGTCCAAATCTCAAATCAGACTTGAGAAAAGATGTGCAATAGCTGATCAGAGAACTCCAGCACGCGTAACAAACAAAGAGAATGTGAAAACTTGTTAGGAAGTCTAAAGGACAAGCACGCTCATCTATTCCCTTCTTGAAAGAGCATGTCCAAGCAGTTAAGTAATAAACATCTTCTTATATTGCCGCTCAATTCTACTCCTCTCCAGAATATTAACTAACATTATTGATCTATATGATGTGTGAAGCTGAACAGGAAGGAAAATAAAGGAAATGGAAAAAAGAGAAGATTGAAATTTTCTTTATTTGTTTGGATGTTCATTGAAAGGATGATGTGGAGGGAAAAAAATTTAATTGAATCTCTAAAGTAAACTTCCTCTTATTTGTGTCGAAAACAAAGTAAAGGACAACATTTAGCAAAAAAAATCTCTAATATTTAATTTACCTCCCAAGCCTTCCAGTGTTGGAAGGAAATTAATGGTGGCCAAAGAAAAATAATTCTACCCATTCCTTTTATTTCTTCTTTCGTTAAATCATCCAAGCAAGGGAAGTTTTCTTTTCTAGGTAACCAATTCTTCAACTTCTGCATCTGGGGCAGGAAAATAAAATGGAAAGAGGAGCAGGATTTTTTTTGGTTGTTGTAATTTTCCATTTGTTTAGATATGCATTGAAAAGAACTCGTGAAGGGAAACAAATTCAATTGAATCTATAAAGTGACCTCTCTCTTATTTGTTTTGAAAACAAAGTAAAGGACAACATTTGGCAAAAATAATCTATGAAAGTTATTTTGCCTCCCCAGCCTTCCAGCATAGGAAGGAAAATAGCAGTGGCCAAACAACAATAATTCTCCCTATTTCTTTCTACTTGCTAATTCGTTAAATCATCCAAATAAGAGCAATATCTTTCTAGTGCTTTAAAAATGAGAAATTTAGAATTTTGAGTGAAAGGGACTACCTTAAAATCTAATTGCTCTTGTTTTGATGAACCTAAAACAAAGCACACAGATTGCCAATTCAGTCAAAAAAGAGATTCACAAAATGTGATGGTAAAACAATGAGACTAAGTGGTGAAACAATGAGACTTAGTGGTACCAAAGACCAAGAAATTCTGACAGCTAAAATTCAATTAAAAAAGGCTAGAAGAATGGATGGAAATTTCACTAAAAGAACAGGTGCTGAAAGGATAAACATATATTTACTGTAAATGGAAAATGCTATTCACTTTCAAAGAAACTTCTTCAGGATAACAATGAGACCAGGATGTTTTACGACATGAAATGTAGCAGAAACATGAGTGTAATGAGTGTAATGGAGATTAGAGTACTTAGCCAGAAGAGTAAGCAATCAAAAGAAGATCAAATTAGAAAAGTATATGTCCAGGAAAAGTTAGCTGTTTGGACACGTTAGAGAAATTAGTTTGAGATGGATTAAACTAAAGAAATGATGACCTTCAGCTGATTGGGCCACATGAGCAGAATTTTGCGATTCACGATCATTGAGTTTAGATATACAACAAACTTAAGACTAGTTAAGCAAGAAGGAATAAAAGACTTCCCATA
Organism: Melaleuca alternifolia; assembly: GCA_019926035.1. Taxonomy (NCBI): domain Eukaryota; kingdom Viridiplantae; phylum Streptophyta; class Magnoliopsida; order Myrtales; family Myrtaceae; genus Melaleuca; species Melaleuca alternifolia. The sequence goes on along the minus strand of JAGKPW010003071.1, from coordinate 381,366 downwards.
GATGAAAACCCCCCCTTTTTTTCCTTTTTCTCCCTTTTTTACCTCTTTCTCTTTTCACCTCCTGCAATAGGTAGAGCATGACAGCATAAGACTTCATATAGCTTATCGTACTTAGTGAAAGAACAGATATGAGGTAGTTTTCTCATGGAGTAGCGAGTACAATCAATCAATAAATCAGAAATTGGGTTGAATGAGCCCATGGAAGAAATTTGACCAGCCGAAAGACAGACCGATAAATCAGACCAAAGCACCGCTCCTCAGGTGCCTCAAAGAACAACCTAGGTACTAAAGTTGAAATTGTAAGAAGATCGGCTTAACTCATGTTTGACAGAAGTTATAATTTCAAGTAGTCCCATGTGTCTTTGAGATCATCTGGGAACCAAAAGTCCCAGAGTCTCCTCAAAACGGATGTTGTAACTAGGTCAGCATCAGCTTAGCATGTTCTTAACCCAGTGCCTTAAGCATTCTGGCACAAGACATAAAGACTTGTGCCATCAAGAAACTGAACAAAATTTAGTGAAGCCACCGACTTCAAAAGATGCCTTTCTTTTGGGTTAGTGATATCCAAACATAAAGACTAAAAACTAAGCAATTCCTGGAACAGTTCTTGTTCGAGGTATGCTAAAAAATGTCTTAAAAAATAAGTCATGAAATCAGCAATGCGGGGAATTGGGAAAAATTCATAATTCCTCTAGAAAGGGAGACTGTTTGAAGAAAGATCAAATGCTGCAAGGTCAATACTAGACTATGATCTAAGGAACTCTTCTTAGAAGCACAAAACATGTTGTATTCCATAAACTTCATTTGTGTAGAGAATTTTGCAATTCCTAAGAGAGTTCAAAGGATAAAAATTGTCTTGAGAAAAAGCGTAAAAAAATTTCCAATATAAGAGAAAGATTTCTTGAAAAAGAAATATCTGTTTCCTAATCCATTTATCCCTTCTGTGGAGCTCATTAAGACTGAACCTCAAGCTGCGTTCGCTATAACTCGATCATTAACATGGTATCCTGCTTACCAAAGGGAAGGATGTAAGCAAATATGCATAGACCATGAAAAAAACTTGTTGAAGAGCCCATCCTTCTAAAGTTGTAACCATTTATCCAGTTTTGTTTGAAAAAAAAGAGGACAAGATATGCAAAATAGCTTTCCAAGAGAGACCAGGCATGACGAATTTAATGCCATCATAATAATTAACTATAAAGGTCCTATTGTTTATGTGCCCTCGGATGGACGACAACCACATCTAGCAAAGACAACGACAAAAGGGCAAGGATGAACAAGGTCCAGGTCACAGCCTAACAAGCTCCTAAAAGGGAAGATCACAGAAAAATTTTGTCCAATGAGTCATGAAAGACTGACAACCGAATATCATTTTTCCAATGGACAGAATATGGATATGAACTAAATTTTTTATGACACGAATCCAGAATCAAGAAGTGAGAGAAAGTTAATGCTTTTAGAGATTCTTGCAGCTGAGATAATTCCTCTTCCTTAGAATTTTCCATACAACCGTACATCTCCTCATCGTATCAATAGAGAATATCCTTCCATCAAGGAACTATGGATAGAACTATAACAAAAGTGTATATGAATATCAACAGCACCGTGGATCACAGATGGACAAGAAAATATCCTTCCTTGAAAGAAGCTAAGAGTAAGAAGATGATCACCAGAACAGTGATGAATTCCACTATAAACGACCCTTGGAATGGATATTAGTTAGCAGAGTACTAAACACAGGAAAAAGATGCGAAGTCAACAAGCTGACAAGAAAAGACAAAAGACCAGAGAAACTCAAAAGAAATGGAAAGGAAGATCCTGATAAGTAGAGCGAAACCATAGCTGCCAAGTAGATTAAAACAGCATAGAAGAACCTATATCCTCTATATATAGAGCAAGCTACATTTTCTTCCCACGGGATGTTGGGCAGAACTAGGAAGTAACACGAGAAGAGCATAGAGGAGATAAACTAATCCTCTGCATGAACCACCTAAGGGAAGAATGAAGAAAACATTCACAGAAGGTAACTCCCATCACCAAATGATATCAAGAAGAGCTTCCACGTCAAGTGGCCATTATAAATGCTTGAATCAGGTTTTCAGCAGTGCGCTTCTGGTCTGGTGTGCCAGATATATGAGCAATGCGATCGCCACGAGATGATTTGGGTTCAGAGATTTCTACCATTGCTCCAGATATCTAGAACAAAAGGAGAGATTTCATTAGGGAAATCTCACATTGTACTCTAATACTGATGTCACTCTGTAAATCTGGTCTTCACCAGAAAGGTCATGCAAGAAGAAGCATGCCACCTATATAAGAACAAGAACGACACATGTACATCTTGCATGACATTTTCAGACATACTCAGCAAACAGAACTAACTCTAACAGAGCATGAAGTTGATATAACTCATATCCACAAGGGTAATGCTATGTACATAGACTTTTCTATAAGCAGCATCACACAGTCCCCTTCAATAAAGTAAAATCAAATAGTAACCAACAATCCGGTAAAAAAAGGAAATAAAATCTAACACAACATCATAACAGCACAAAGTTAATCACTTACCTTACGAATATTGGCTATATTAGCTCCCCCTTTTCCCATCACCTTACCCATTGCATTTGCGGGGATCATTATTTCAAGAGTCGATGGAGGAGGCAATCTAAAAGACACAGAAAGAAATGTAAAAGTTGACAGGATGTAATTCTCAAATGAGACATGAAAGGACAGAATGCTTACCCGCCAAACAGCTTTGATGAATAGGAGGATAAGGATCCATAGCCACTTTCATTCATCTGTAAACAGAAAACATCAAAAAGCTAATTAAGACAGCAAACATATAGATACAGCAGCTTTTAGAGACTGAACTAGCTGCTCTCACAACTAGAACTTCAGCAGTTAAAATTCAATATCAGAAAGAAATATATCATATCCAACATAAACACTCCTACTATTAGAAGCTCTGAGTTTCCCTAGCACTGAATAGCAAACTTTGTAACCATCATGAGGAAACAATCCAAGGAACAGTAACAAAATCCTGTCTCATAAGAAGGATAATTTCCATTCCAATTAAACACCATGATGAGGACTTTATATTTTATTAATTCAAGTGAAGCAAAAGAAATTTTGTTGTTCTATAAAAATTTCTTAATGCCTCAAACAGACTGTCATACACAGAGTAAAGAATCATACCCAAGATACCTGCTAAGAGACTATGCAAATCCTATCAGGCTTGAAGAACAGTGCATATAATAACTTACATTACTCAACTAATTGTTAATACCCATGTAAGTTCCCCAAAAGAAATGACAAATAGTTTCAGAAGTGGAAAGATTGAGCTTAGTAATTGGCAATAATTATGCTTTACATAATAAAAATGCCAACACATACCGACAAAGATCCATATCCATAAAGGCTGCTTGAAGAGAGCATGCCCAAGCCACTTCCAACATCAGCCTTTTGATCATAACTCAATGAAGGAATAGGACGAACTGAGGGCAAGGCAGGAGGTACCGAGTGACTGCTGCCAAGAGAGTCAGCACCCACAGAAGGGTTATGACCTCCATCCTTTTCTTTAAGAACATCATCCCGCAACCTTAATACAATTTGGATAAGCGCATCTCTCACCTTAGCTACTTCTCCCGATACCTAAGAGGTCAAAGAGGATTAATATGGAAAATGGAACATTTACTAAATAGAGATAGATCATAATGAGTATACACAGACTAGATGCAAACCTCAACAAGTTCCTCACTTGAATCAGCACTCTTTGGTTTCTGGCCTTTCGAGATTCGGATTTCTGCTTTAGTTCTCTTCCGGATTTCATTAATAATAGATCCACTTTTTCCTATTATACATCCAATCACTTTTGATGAAACAAGGAGTCGCATGGTAACAATATCATCATCTTCATCATTGATCTTCCCTTGAAGCAATAGAGTAGCTTCAACAGCCATGGATTTCGAATCATCAGGGGACTACAAGAAAATATACAATTGTTAGAACAGGGGGAGAGATAGAAACCTTGCAAAGCATAGGGCCTAGCAAGCATTGTAAAATCAAGAACATACAAATCACCAAAACGAAAATCACAGAACACTGATGAAAAGAATTCACAGTCCATAAGATGTCGAGGAACATTAATCGTAAGCATTGACGACATAAGCATTCATTATTCATCCAGCAAAGCATAAACACCCCAATTTATCCAAGTAGCTCTTAAAAGAGCATCATTTAGCAACTTTTAGTGAAATCAAGCGAAAATAGTTTGTTCCCAAGCATCTGAGCACTGTTTCGAATTAAAACAGTTATTAATATTTGACACAAAGCTTTCTAGATTTCCGGTATATGGAACAAAAAGCAAGAGAAACTAGGCATCATAAATCTGCAAAAACATATCAGGCAATGCCACTAGTAAAAGAAGGAAGGATGTACCTCAGTTGCTATAACAGTGATTATGCACTCATCACGGTCACCCTTCGAATCATCAACCTCGATACGAGCACCACTTGCCTGTCTTATGCTTTTAATTGTGCCTCCTCCCTTGCCAATAACACGTCCAATCTTGTCAAAGGGGCATAAAACTCTGACAATCAGCTCCTCAGACTGGGAGCCACCACCAAAAGAAACCACTGGGAGAGAAGATGAATAGGTTTGCCATGTGCTTCCTAGATCCCCATAACCTTGAAGTTCAGACAAATGTGCAGCACCCAAGATTGGAGGAACTGATCCTGGAATAATAGGATCAGTGCTCCCATATCCACCATGGGGAAAGATGGGAATATCTGAAGGGATAATTATGCTTGGAGGAGTTTCAGGCACAGATGTATCAAGAGGAATATCCTCCTTAGGCGTGAACTTGTACATGATTGCAGAAATCGCATATAATGCTTTCTTCACGGAATCTGATTCCCCGTTTATCTATTGAAAACAATCTCATATCCATTAAAGGTGCCAGAAATAATGTTTTACCCATTAAAAGTGCCAGAAGACAAATCAGAAACCATATATAGTTGAATCTGGTAATCAAGATTCTAGATATTATGAGACACCCCAAAACGTTCTACCAAAAGATATAAACCTTAAAACAAAAGGTGTAACCTTGAAATGATAACTCCACAGAAAAGAAAAAAAAAAGAACGCTTCAAATTTCTGAGTCAAAGCAACTTAAAGTTAGTACCAAATAAAGTTCCAGTAGAAAGAACTAAAGCTGCTCTCCTCATAGTACTTCTCACCACTGCCTATCGGAACTACATTAAGAAGGATTTACATGGTTGCAAATAAATCCATGACTAAGCTTTAAATTAGCTCTTATTTGACTCTCTAAAGTTGCAAAAGGATAATTCCCAGACACTCATGGAGCAGTTCCCAGGAAATTATTGTGTAGAGGAACTACTATTATAATGAAATATTTGCAATAACATATTCATGTCCACCAGGATGCTTTGCTGCTTTTCTAGTCCAGCTATTATCAAGTCTAAACTAAAGCAGCACATGTTTTGTATATTGCCAGCCCTGTAGATATATTTCCTTGAGATCAAAAAATAGAAACGTATGGATATTTCCAAAATCTATTGCAATACTAAAAGAGATTATTTCATCCATCTACACACAATAGGTACTGCCCTGTCACATCTGCACTCAGGCATTGCGGTTCTCCATTAATTGCTTAGTGCATGTTAAAATGCATGTTTTGGACGAGTTTTAACCAACAGCAACCTAAAACCATGCCATTGGTCAATCATCCAGTGCCGGGAGGATTAAAGGTGGTCTTCACAATAATTCTGGAATTTAAAACTGCCGAACTCAACAGTTTACCACCGCCAAAAAGAAAGAGGAGCAATGCACAGCGCGTAATCTTTAAAATATAGCACTGACAGTCCACATTGCAGATACTTTATTCTCCAGGACATTCAATATGTGAAGTATAGAAAGCAAAGATTATGCTCATGGCTCATCATCTGCCATGAACACCAGAGGCAGAACATGATTAAGATTGACGTGCCAGATATTCACAAATAAAATGGTAAGATCCTGTTCATATCGTAGGCAGAAAAGCAATCAAGTCTTACGTTAAGGGGGTTTACCACTATAAAATTTTTGGATTCTTTTTGTTGTTATGAATTTTTATCACTAAATGAGGATCTTTAACACACATCAATCTAAACATGGACCAGCATTAATGATGTATATCAACCAAAGAAGTCACTTCAAAATCAATAATTGAAAAGGAATAGACATATACTAAAGGCTGCAATATTGAATTTCTCAACAGCCCAGTACCTTTGTCAAGGCATCATTGCTATATAAGAGCGAGCTCTATAGGATCTTGCTCTGATGACTAATACTTTTTGTTTAAACATGTCTTACATTTCTCATTGATGATAACGATGTCACTAGAATTTTAAGAAAATTACGATAATCTCTGTTCTGTCCCTGAAGAACATATTGATTCTAGACGTTAAAGAACCACCTAATACAATTAATACGTGTAAATTTATGTGTCAAATCCTAGAGTATCACCCTTAGAATTTGGTCATTTTCTGTGCACCAGGGCTTCGAAAAGATGTATACACGCATGTATATAAATACTGTAATAAGCAGTTCAGTTTATCTTCTTCTTTTTCTTCAAAAGATTAGCGATTTCCATTTTAGCTAGAATCAAGCCACCGGCCCCAGGATTATTTATAATTAACAAAAAGTTGTGGCAAGCATTCAACAGCCAGCAGGGCATGCACTCACCGAAGAAGGGAGAAACTCCTGCTGACTCTATTCGGCATAAAAAGAAGGCTACGAATTAACTAAACGTTAAAATCGATTCATTAACGCTCGCATCTGTTGTATACGGAATCATAGCAATAGGGGAAACAAGAGAAAGGAGCATCAACATGGTTCAGTAGTGAGCTAACCGTGACGATGTTGTCGAAGTCCAAGGCGCATGAGTGAGTCGGATCAGATGTATCCTTCGCGGTCACCTTGATATTCGTCCTGGTCTTGCTTCTGAGCCTCTTAATAGTAGCTCCGGCCTTACCGATGATGTTCGCCGACTGACTCGAAGGGACCAGAATCCGGCATTCGTCCCTGTCGGTCCGCTTCTTCTCGGGCTCTGCAAATGCCGCGAGAGACCTAACAATGGCATTGTGGACTCTAACGAGCGCGTCTTGCGCGGCGCACAGAGGCTTCTCGTCATCGAAATCGTCCTCTACGTCCACATCCTTCTTGTCCTTGACATAGCAATAGACGAGGATGACCCGATCCTTAGCACCGGGAAACGGGTCGACCACCTTAACCTTCGCCCTGCTCTCCTGCCTTATGGTGTTGATCACCTTCCCACTCTTGCCGATCACACTCCCGATGACTCCATCGGGGCAAAGTATTCTGTACATAACCACTTCATCGCCGCCCTTTTCGTCTCTGTCGACGGCCCGTCTCTTCTGATTCTTGCTCTCAATCTCGTAGTCTCTTTGGAAGCGCGATCGCTTTCCGGTCTCGCCCATTATGAGCGACGCAAAGCGCAGTCCAATTCGAACAAGGGTTTCCCCCGAAATCGCTGGTTACCCTGCAATTTGCTAGCTGGAACGCACTTCGAATTCTGGGGCGAACTCCAGCGATTCTGTTGTTTTAGGGAGAAGAAGAAGAGGAGCGAAGAAAGAGATGGAAGAGACTGTATTAAAACCCTAGCGAAAGAAAGAGGAAGGTAGTCTTCCTGCAGATAATATTGTTTTATTGACCCTTGCCTTCGGACACTTTTTTCTTTATAGATTATAAAATAATATAAATATTTCATAAATTTCTTATCCTCTTTAAATTTTTATTTTATTCAATATAATTTCTGAACTCTAATTAAATAAGCAGTATTATTTCAAATTAAATTTATTTCATTTAATTTTTGAACTTTTGATATATATTTGAATTAATTATTAAATGATATGAAAAAATTTAATATTATTATCGAGCTTGAATCAATGAAATTTTAACATTGAATATTTTTTTATCTAGAGATTAAATCGACTATTAACAAAAAAATTCGAAGGTTATATTGAATAAATAAAAAATTTAAAAATGATACTGCACATTAAATTAAAATTTAAATAAATTAAAAATTCAGAACAAAATTATATATGAGTCAAAATTCATGAACCATTATTATTATCTTTATTGAAACCTAGAAATACACACAATTTACTAAATTTAACTTTTTGAAGAATTATGAATGATCTAGTATATTAATTAATTTATGAATGAAAAAAAAAACTTATGATGACTTGAATAGCAATTTTTATTCGGTGCTATCCTTTTACAGCTTGTGAATATCCTTTGTTATCTATCGAATTTAGGCCTCAAATAATATTATAACACCAAAAGGTGAGCCTCCATTTGGAAACCTTGGATAAATCAATGTGAGGATAGCCCTTCTCACAAAAGTTAGCTCGTGCGCCAATGTGCTTCAATATGCTAACTCGTAAAAATAGGCAGATTTCTCTAGTGCTAATAAATGGAAGGATCTATTGATAATTTGTTTTATTCACCTCTATAAATAGTCACTGGTTTAACTCATGGTACTTTTTCTCCGCATATCTAATGAGATTTGAAACCTCTCAAATTAAGATTAAATCTGAAACGATGAAGAAATAATTTATGTTAATTAAATAACATTAATTAAATACAGGTTGAATTTAGAAGGAATAATATCCTTATATATGACTAAATTTGCCGGTTGAAATGAGAAAATATTAGGTGTAGCTTTGATGATAAGTATGACGTGCAAAAGTCCATTTAGAGAGCACCACTTGTCTATTCAGGCTCAGCCATGTGATGCCAGGTTTAATAGATTTCAAAACTTGGCACGTCGTCTATGTCCTCTCTCTTCCCCTTATCATATTATTCGCCAGCGTCTCTCTCTTCTCTTCTCCCTCCTTTTTTTGAGGAAAAAGCAATGCCCTCACATTTTTCTCTTTCCACCCTTCACTCTTATGCTTTATCTCTCTCCCTCCAGACTCTTAACCTAAATTTACTTGTTTGACGAACCGTGCCACCATTGTCGCCACCATTGCCGCTGTCACTTCATTCATTGCCTCTAGCCCTCCCTCATGCATCGAACACTCGATGCTCTGCTCTTTCTCTCTCGACTCACAACCTAGCTTTGCTCATCCACACATCCGCCTTCGCTTCGTTCGCCCTTATTGTCGCAAGATCACCAATTCAAAGGTACATAACTTTTAGATTTTCCTATTTACTCCAAATTTTAGTTCCCTTTGTAAATTTGGATTTTTTTTCCCTTTGCAATGCTCTCCTCATCTGTCCAACTGGCCTTCGTCTCCGCTTGGTGCATTACCCCCGTTGTATAGAGCTCCAAAGGTACATATATGTGCGTGATTTTTGCTAATCACATTTGAGTATGTTACCTAGCACAAATTAAAGAAATTAAGGGCTTAGACTAATTATTTAGGATTGGGATTGCTATGAAGGCATTGTGCAATGGTTTGGAGAAGGAGACCCTTTTGAGTGGATCCCAATAGGTTTTATTGGCATTAAGGATAACTTTTTTATGGTTTTAGAACACGCGAGAGGGAGGGATTTTTAGTTTGGTCGAGGAAATTCTCTGATGGGGTTACAAAGAATTGTGCATGTTCTGCCCTTGATCATGCTTTAGCCACGATTTTGGTGCGAATAGGATGATAATGGGGCATGCCATTTAGGAGTTTGGGATTAATGGGGCTTGTAACAATATGGTGATTAGGATTGATGTGGGCATTTGGTAGGGGTGAACATAATGGACCAACTAATCCGAGAACTGCTTGGGTTGGTCTGGTTCTTCGGAGTTTTGGTCCAGTCCATGATTCTTAAAAATGGAACCGATTCCTGAGCGATCTAGTTCCCAATTCCTTGTAGGGCAGGACCAAACCGGACCAAACCACTTGGACTAACCCTTTCTCTGAATTGTTTAGTTGTTTTGGGCTGAGAGAGAGAAAAGAAAAGTGACACGCCTCAATCAATTCAAGACCAATCTTGATGGGCCCAGTGAATATTTCTCTTCAACATCTTACACTCAAGGTCATAAGCTATCCGCTTTCGTTCTCGTTCTCGTTCATGGGAAGCAAATAACTCAAAGAGTCAAAGTTGAGCTATCTCGTAAGTTTATCTTTTTCGACCTAGTCAAAGAGCTGAGAGACAAAGGAGTGCTTTTAAGTCTTTGCGCATGATTTTTATTTCCCTAACTTATGAGGATATCGCATTTATGCGTGCCATATTGGGACGGAAATGCTTATTTTCTTTGAATTTTTTCCTATCCCATTGGATCGCCTAGGGATAGGTCCAATCCTAGGATTAGTCGGTCCGATCCCCGGTCCTTAAAAATCGGTAACTGGTCATATTGGTCTAGTTCCCAATTCTAGGAGGGAACCGGACCATCTTAGATCATGCACACCCCTAGTATGTGGGAAGGGTGTGGCAATGGTTTGCCTAAAGTTTTGGATATAACTAGGAAGTCGAAGTTGAGGATCTTAACATTAGAGTAAGCAGAACATCACTTAGGTGATGGTGGGAATAGTGGACTTAGCTTGTTGCTTTAAGAATAGGGATAGAGGCAAGTGGATGAGAATGCCTATATGTCCCAAAGGGCAATCTCTTTGAATTAACTAGTTTTACAAAATTATTTCATGAGTAAATCGCTTGACAATGTTGAGTTACATAGTACATTATTTGACTATAGACAATCATTAACCTTTTATATCATTAAAAATGAATAACTTTGATATACGTGTGTCGTTTTTTATGAAAATGGTACAATCAAGTATAAGTGCAATATTAAAACTTCAAAATTTTGTTTTGTACTATGAAGTTGATTTTTCCTTTTCCCTTTCCCTTCCCTCTTTTCCTTACTTCATGTCAAATATTATTGTAGAACTGTAGCTAAAGTTTAAATAAATGGTCATGGAAATTCATTAACACATATAAGTTGATACTAGTCAATTGGCATTCATCTATTCCGTAATTTAAAAAATTTAGCCTCCAGCACTGGTTGTCAAAAGAGCATATGTCTTACTTTTATAGGGAGAGTACATATGTCCTTTTTCTGCTGTATGTGTTAGAGGACATTGTTATAAGATTTTAGAAACCCAACTTTGTCAAATGTGTGCGAACGAAATGTATCATTTAGTTGGGTTGAATTATGGTAGCAAATTTAATTAGTTGAATTTAATTAGGATTGATATGGGTATGTTGAAAGGATGTGACAATAGTTTGCCTAAAGCTTTGGATATAATCAAGAACTGGGAGTTAAGGATCTTGACATCTAAGCCTTTTTACCATAGTAAGCAGAAGTCTCATTTAGGGGTGTGCATGGTTTAGGACGATCCGGTTTCCCCTGGAACCAAACCGATGGGACCGGTCCTTGATTTTTAGAATAGGGGATCAGACCGACTAATCCTAAGACTGGATTGGACTGGACTAACCAGTCCGGTCCGGTTCTTGGGCGGTCCAATGGGATAGGGAAAAAATCAAAGAAAAATAAGCATTTCGTCCCAACATGGCACACACAATGAGATATCATCCTAAGTTAGGGAAATAAAAATCACGCATAAAGACTCAAAAGCACTCTGTCATCTCTCAGCTCTCTAACCAAGTCGAGAAAGAGAAACTCACGAGAGAGACTTTGACTCTTTGAGTTATTCACTTCGCACGAACGAGAATGAGAGCGAAGAGCTTGAGGCCTGGAGTGCGAGACGTTGTGAGACTAATTAGATGGCGCTAACAGAGGGACTGAATTGAACAAACTTGACAAGTTTTAGGACTCATTTGCACTTTTTGCAAGTTTTAGGACTCAATTGCACTTTCTCTACAAGTTTTAGGACTTCTAGTGAACATGTCCCTTTTAAAAAAGATTTGTTTTCATTAGTTGTAGGAGGCAGTATATTATAACTAAATGAATACACCAAAACTTTTAAATACCTATCTAGAAATTGGGTAAAATCTATTCATAAACATCTGCAGCATCATGTATTATTGATGTTGCATCTATAAATAAAATTTGATTAAATTAATAAAATGTAAATGCAAATGAACGCTAAGAGCAACATTCCTAAGTAAGATAAAATGCACTTTGAAACTAATTTGAGTTACTTGAATAATATGGGAAATGAGTTTAATCATGTGTTTGTTAGACAACCAACTCTACATTACAAAGAAATAAATATGTTAATTGGCATCATGTAACATAACCAAATAATTTAACTAATCATATTAATTAGTACAATGTCACTTAATTCTACCTTATGTTCGCGTTGTAGGTGTTGCTTTCACCACTGGCTAGGCTTTGAAGAGGAAGCTCACACGAGTCGATTGGTGGTGGTGGCGGCGACTGAGGTGGTCAGAGTGGCGAGAATTTGCTCCTTGAAGACGGTGGCTCGGGATCAGGGTTCCGGCAAAGGAGGCTGTTGTTCGGGGCATAGTCCGAGACTTCTAAGTGACGTCGACAGCAACGACATGTCTGTTCATGCTCATGGGACTCCCAGCTAGCAATTGGTGGTGACGACGGTGGCTGGGTGTCACCGAAGGAGGCTCGACGACCAAACGAAGCTTCGACAGTGAGAAAACTAGGGCAAACGACATTCGAGCATAGATTCGTCAAATCTAGGTCAAATCAATCGCAACCAAAACCTAAACTAGGATAAAGGGATACCTAGGAATTGTTTAGAAGCAACAACGTGAGCTCTAGATTGAAGGATTAGACAAACTCAAACGATGAAACTGGACGCATTTTCTAGAAAACAGGGGAGAAATCGAGCCGCGGAGGCCCTTTTCGGGGGCTTCCGGCAGTGTTAAAGGCGGAGACAGAGGCGACGGTTGGTCAAAACGAAAAGTAGGAGTTACGAGGAAGCCAACGGCATGTCCAACGGAGCTTTGAGTTGGAAGTTATGATGGCCAGAAGAGGGGAGGTCGCACGGGTTCAAAAACAGGGGCAAGCTTGAGGCTGAGGGGGAAAAGAGCTCGCCGACGATAGTGTAGGTTGGCCATTGGTCGTGACACATGCTAATGGGATGTGGGAGGCGGCTGGTAGACTTTGTCGGTGGTTGGCCGGCTATTTGGTAGGCGGTGGGCCTGTTCGGCAACGTGCCCACCGGGCGTTCGACGAAACGCTTGAGAGGGAGGGGGGGAGAGAGGAGTTAGGCTGACTCATGCTGGCCTAAGGCAGTCAATGTGGACTAGGGCCGAGTCAACGCGGGTCTAGGCCTAGTCCGGAGAATTTGGATAAACTAATAAAACTAATAAAATATGAATTAATAATTAAAATAAATTTAATAGAATTAGAGAAAATTCCCAAAAATTTAGGAAAGCCTCCTAAAAATAAAACTAAATATTTTTGGGGCTAAAACTCAATCTAAACAATTTTCAGGAACTCTAAACTAATTTAAAAAATTCCTACATATGTACAAAAATTATGATAATTACCGGGAAAATTCTCGGGGCTCTTAGGCCACAATCTAATCCCATAAAATCGCACAATTATCCTCGAAAAAGTGCTGAAAGCGAGATGCTACACTTTCCTCATGACAATGATCCATGAATTGGATGTGTTCATGCAATAAGATCTCCGCAGGCTTCTTTTCCACTGGTCAGATTCTCCAAGAAATTACTCAATAATCGTGTCGATCATTCGAACGTGTTGCGACATTTAGCATTTTCAACATGAGTCTCTCAAAAGCATATGTCATTAACAACTTCGATTAATTTGCATGGTAAGATATCATCCACGACATCCATAGATTAACTTACTTGAGCTATTGTGCATTTTGACATGTCCCATATTAAATCTCGCAATTTTATTGTCTGTATGCAATCAAGTACTTTCATAAAAACTCACCAATCAAGATATCTTATGACGGAAATTGAAATCATTTTACATAGGCTTTTTTATGTGACAATAAGTTTTGCAATCATAAGATATCATCTATGACATCCATAGATTAACTCACTCGAGCTGTTGTTCATTTTGACATATCCCATATCGAGTCTCACGATCAACCAAGTACTTTTCTAGAAAGTCACCCATCATGATAATGCTCTAGGTTGAGCATGCTTAACTTTGAAATTTTCTTGCAAAGCTTGCCGTTACATAAAAAAATGTTTATATAAATCGATTTCAATCTTCACAGATCAATATACATATACATATATATATATATATATATATATATATCTAAGTCTTGCTATCTTTTTATTCAATGCAAGTTCATTCTTAGCCCTTAAAATTGAAAGTGCTAGTATGAACACCTAGAATGGGGTGAATAGGTGTTAGAAAATTTTCCACAGAATGTAGTAAGTGATATGTTTTAAAATGAGCTTGAAGAGCAATAAACTTTGAGGAGATCTAGTGTATATGAAACTGCAAACAAGATAAGAGAGTTTAGGGAAGAGAATTAGAACACAAAGTTTATAATTGTTCGGCTTAGTTTAAGCTTATGTCCACTTTCCCGCGTTGACAGCCTATTGGCTAGATTTCACTATGTAACAAAAGATATTGCAATTCTGTGATCAAAGCTTCTCTATGAAAAGTCTTCACTACTCTCTCATGAAGCAATACAAACGACTCTCTCTTATGTGTATATAAATTTGAGCATAGTAAACAGTAAGAGGATGGAAGCTTTAGACTTTGAAATTTTCCTTTCATGCACACCATCGAATGACCAGAGGCGCTCCCTTAAATACTCTTTCATGCCTAATCGATCGTTGGCACTTTCCAAATGAACTCTTCCAATCTACCCGTTGGATGGAAATAATCAAAGGGATCTCAAGTCGATTGAGGATCGTGATGAAAGCCTGTCAATCATGTTCGCCCTTACAATCAAGATCTTGGTTTTCGTAAGTAGATACTTTCCATATCTACTTGCCTTTCAAATAATCAATCATTTCCAAATCAATCCTAATAAGGATAGCCAATCGTTTAGGTAATGTATCCAACCAAGAAGCTATCTATGATCCATAAGAATCGAATCCTTAAATATGATCTCGTATCTTAATAAGTCTTTAGTCGTTTGGTTAGGTAGTCTTCAGACTTTGACACTTGAGTCTGATAGTCTTGAGACTTTAATACTTGAGTCTGGTGATCTTTAGACTTTGGCATTTAAGTTCAAATCAAGTTTTGTCATCTTCAAAATATTAACGGAGTTTTCTTTAACAAAAATAGCTAGTTCATTCTTTTTATTACATATCCACCCTAAAACAGCCAAGAGTCGCTCTTTGTCCAAGGTCTCACACCCTAGTGATCTTTCCCCCTCTTTACGGATTGGATCATTACAAGCCCACTAGCTTCCAAATGATTTGTCTCTAAATCACACATCTACTAAAAGGGATTTTGACACATGTGAATTGACTAACTAGAGTATTGTCTGCTTTAGCACGTCTCTTATTGAGCTTCTTGGCTTTGTATTTTGGTGCACTAACAAGTACTTTCCTAAGTGGTTACCTATCCTGATAATTCTCTAGCCTAAACTTTGCTTACCTTTAGGATTCCAAAAGTTTCTTACAACGAAAGGCGCCATGAGTTAATTTCAATTTTCACACCCTCATGCTAGGGTGATCACTTTGTGCTCTCGTTGGATTATATCGATAGAGGGAAAAAAAAGTACATATACCTTCTGCCCTTCCAAGCAGAGGCTGCACATGAGTGCTTTACGCTGATGAAACAAATGAACCTTCAGCTGCTTGATAATCCTAAACCTCTCCCGACGTTTAGAGTCATCATTCGTTTTCTCCTCTGATTTGTCACAAATGCTACATGAAAGCTTGCACATTGCCTTTACCATCCTATAATGGTCAACATCATCAATAAATTCATGGGTATCTTCATGGAACCAATATGACCCCACACGACCTTCTTTAGGTTCAAAAGGCAGCAATGATAGATAATTTATTATCCTAGCGCTAAGCAAGTTAGACCAATCGAACCGAGAACCATTCGGATTAGCCTGATTTGGTCCGGTTTCACGAACTATTGATCTATTTCCCAATTCCCAAAAGTGGAACCAGTGACCGAGCAGTCTAGTTTCTAGTTCTTGGGAGAGCCGAATCGGATCGAACCGATTAAATTTTTCATAATATTTTTACATTTTATTAAAGATAAATATATAAAAAAGTAAAAAGGACCTAATTTAAAATTCCGAAATTCTAATCCTAGCCCATCTTTACCAAGAGAAAACAAAAAAAAGGTAAGGAAACTCATCTTTTTTGTTAGAATTTTCCTAGTCTCATTGGACCATATGGGAACTAGCCCAGACCGATAGATCAGGTACAGTCAAGCCTCAGGACCAATCGGTCCAGTTCTTGGTTCTAGAGATTAGGGAATTGGTCCCCTCGATCCGTTTCCCGGTTTCAGGAGTGAACCGGACCGCTCGGAGAATTGATCACACTAGATTATGCTTGTATAATGTCCTACTGCCTAAAAAAAACTTTTGAAAGAAGAGTAATCATTGCTAGAACAAAATACAAAAATAATTGAATCGACTAACGAAAAGCTGAATTAGGAAGAGGAAATTACTGCTAAAGCAAACTGTGATAGCGAACCCATAAATTTGGAAAATTATATAGCAGCTTCTAACAACCAGAATCAAATCTAAAATCAAAGATCTCTTTAGAAAACAACATATCGATTTGCAAAAATTAGCATATCTTGTGTAAATCCATTGCAATTGATCTAAGGAATCATATAAGATGTGAATAGAGACTATGGATAAAAGTAATACTTCACCAGATTAATTTGGGTCTCGCATAAAAAAGAAATCATCATCTACCAATAGAACCTCCAACAAAAGTCCGAAACCATGTGAATTGAAAAAGTATCTCAATGTCGTTCATTATATATATAGCTTTTAAGCTAAAGTTAAACTTGATTATATGCAGCAACCATCCAGCTTTTAATACTTCTACACTGACAAGAACTCCCAGCCAATAAATTTTCTTACTGATTACAAAGAATAATTTCAACTCTGCAAAATTCACATCTTTAAACAAATGAAGATCAGAAAAAAAGCATGCAGTGTCGATCACAGATCGCGCTTTGACTTTACGTTCAACTCAAAGTAAGCCTAATCTACACAGTTAAGCTGCGCTCGGTGCCCAAGGAAGTGCCAAAGCATATCATGGAAATTTACACTGTGTCAACACTATCGCAAGCCAATAGATTTCGACTAAGGTCAAACTACTTTCCCATCACCCCTGCAGTGGTGGATTATTATTGATCTGAGAGATGCTAGCGCGATGCATTACAGACTCGCTCCAAGTAAGGATCAAGCTGGCTACCACCGTAATAACACAAACAATCGGAACACATGTCCCCCTAGAGAGTAAAAACCAATGCCACAACGAGAATCTAATCCTTCCCTCCGATCCCCTAACCAAGATAAACGTCATTCTTCGAGACCCCAGACCTTGGTGACGAAGACGACGTCACTGTCGGTCTTGCAGATGCAGCATCGCCGATCGTCGCAGATGAAGCGGAGGCGGGCAACGCAGGTGGAGCAGACCCCGCAGTGGCCGCAGGCGCCGTAGGCCACCCACTCCAGCGTCTCGGCGCACACGGCACAGGGATTGTCCATCTCCAGGCTGAAGGGGAAGGAGGTGGGAGGGAGCGGTTGCGCTAGGATTTTCAGAGTCGACCAGATCTCGGAGAGGACTCTGTACGTAGAATCGCGCGGACAAGTGAACCTCAAAGTTTCTGCTTTTCCAGACGAACTCGGATGGGAGTTGGGAGTTGGGGAAGCGAAAGGTTTCCTTCCGTTCTGGAAGTAGCAAGAATTTCCATCTCGAATTTCGTATTTTCATTTTCATTTTTTTTATATTTCCCGCTTTAAGAGAATTATTATTATTATTATTATTTCCTATAAACTTGGTTCCACTCTTGCAGATCACGGCAAGAAGAAAAGGGTTGGTTGCTCCTTATTTAGGTTGGACCGGCGAAAAACTTTAGTGGAAAAAGAAAATTGCATGGAAAATAAGAAGGGCGATTTTAATAGTATGGTCAATGAAAAATGGGAGGAAAAAGCAGGGCAAGCAGCTTAAAATTACTTTTCCTCCTCCTCCTCCTCCCATGATTAAATTTAAGGACCGTCTCGGCGAACACTCGTCCTTGTGAATTGATGATGTTACTATTGATGAATTTTTTTTAGATGTTCATAAACTCCTCTTTTTTTTTTCTTTTTTTGAAATCACTCGTCCGTTGAAATATATTCTCTCTTAACCTAACGGCTGAGATTGAACATGACCGTTGTGTATTTTCTCTACTAAACCATAGGATACTCTTATATGAGACCATTGAACTTTACTTATAAATGCTTAATTTTTATTAAGTATATCGCGAAAGTCACAAGCTGAAACCTAAAGTTTCATCTTTCTTGTTTCTCTAGCCAAGCAGAAAATCTCGGACCTGAGCATGTCTGTCTGAGGTTTCTTGCGAACCTTGACATCTCTTAGATATTAAGTACTTAAAGAGTAAAACCAAAAATCTTTCGTACGTTAAAAGTCACAAGATGAACTCAAATTTTCGTCATTCTATGTTTAATTAGCCAGGCAATAATCCAAGAATCTAGTGAGTTGGTGAAGATGGAAAAAGGCAAAGAATTTAGATAGATTCAAACTGCTCTTCCCCTTGCCTTTCTCAACTCCCTAATGGTAACAATTTCAGAATGAAGCAACCTGCAAAAAGCAAAGAGAATGAAGCAACTGCATCTTGGAAGCGAAGAACAAAAGCTGCCATTATAAATTATCTTCATAGATTACCTCTGCGACCATCATTCAATCAACGCTCGGAAGCGAAGAACAAAAGCTCCAAAAAGCAAAGAGAATGAAGCAACTGCATCTTGGAAGCGAAGAACAAAAGCTGCCATTATAAATTATCTTCATAGATTACCTCTGCGACCATCATTCAATCAACGCTCGGAAACTTTGGATAGAGTCGACAATCTCCAACTTGGAAAATGACACTTTCTGGGAAATGCGGAGAAGCCGACCTCGGTACGTCCCCACAAATATAACCCCATATAGGTCATGTGTTGCATGAGTTGCTCTCTTATTTGTGGTAAAAAAGAATGTCCGTGTACATGGATTCTTTCGGTTGCTACGCGAACAACTTGAGAGTCTCGGACGGAGTTCGCCCTCGGGATTGAAGTAACTATTAGAACTTGTTGGTTGATTGGTTTCGGTTTATGCAGTCATAGCGACGGAGTTTACAGATGTTGAACCGGCACATTGTGTGCTCAAGATCAAGTCCTTCTCTTTGTTTGCGAAGAACAACATGGAGAAGTATGAATCAAGCGAGTTCGAAGCAGGAGGCTATCAATGGTTCATCTCTCTTCTCTCTAGTCTCCACCTCAAAATCTCACATTCAGAGGCATATATGAACAAAATTGCTGTCCGAAAACATCGGTGAATTAATTTTTGAAAAGATCGTTCCTTACACGGACTTTTATGGCTAACGCTCTAAATTTGGACCTTTCTTCCAGAAGATGGTTAATAAACTTCACAATCATTAAATTTCTGTTGCTACTCAAGAGTCTGATGTTTGAATCGTTTGTAGTTTTGGAAATTCATGCAGAATAGTCTTTTTTGTGATGAAGAGCTCGTTGCAAGCAATCAGAAGCTGTAGCACCTCACAAATTCTAAAAATAATCATCATCTTCACAACTAGAAACATTTTGTGTATATTCTATGCTCAAATTCACAGGAGCATCTTGATTCTGCAGGAAACTGATCGTCTATCCCAATGGAGATAAGAGCCGAAACGGAGAAGATCACATCTCCATATATCTGGCCGCTTCTGGGACGGTTCCTGTCCAACTTGGTGGTGCGATTCATGCGGCCGTCAGGTTCTCTTTGTATGATCGAATCTGCAATAGATATTTTACAAAACAAGGTAAAAGCTCAGTAATGACAGCAAAAAGCCAGATATTGTAACCTTCTGAACGCTAATATCGAATCTATGAAACTTCCGCTTGGGAATTGAAGGGAGAGTCACGAAGTTTAACGCGTTGAGAACCGAATGGGGAGTTCCGAAATACATGCCACTGGAAACTTTCAAAAATCCATCAAAAGGGTACCTTGTGGACGACACTTGTATCTTCGGAGTGGAGGTGTTCGTCATTAAGAGCTCAGGAGTTGGCACATGTTTGACGCTAACGAGTGCCTCGTATACTCATAAATGGAAGATAGCGAGGCTGTCAAGCTTGGGAAATAAATCTTTCTCTGACGTGTTCACTGTTGGAGACCACAAATGGTAGCTTCTATTTAAAAACTTCCTTTCAAGGATAACTCTTGCTTTTGCGGATATATAATTTTTTTTCCTTCTGTTGCTACTAATATCATTTTCTTCCCCAGGAAAGTGTTGCTATACCCGAGGGGTATTGAGGATGAGAGAGGCCAAAGCCTTTCGGCATTTCTCGAGTTAGCTGATGCAGACCAGCTGGCTTCTGATCAGAAAGTCAACGCGAGATTCACCTTTCGGTTAAAAAACCGAACCGAGACCGAATACTGTCAGGCGCGAAGTAAGTGTTTGTTCTCGTGAGTGGAACGAGCGTCCACTTCGAGGCCACTGTAAATAGTAGTGAAAATAGAAAGTCTGGAGCGATTCACACTTTCAATCACACCACGAGCTTCCCTCTCGCCACATAAACCGCTAAACAAATCGCACCCATTGTTAAGTAGCGAGTTCGGTTTGTTCATGTAGCCCGTATGATTGGAAACCGCTGAAATCTCTCAATGTTTCCAAATAATAATTTTCTGCAATCTTGCCTTTATCTTTGCGACTTTGCAGCTGCCACTGTATGGCTGAGTAGCTCCGTCGCGAACTTGGGTTGGCTTGCTTTCATGCCGCTGACAACGGTTCAGGAATGCCTGGCAGATGATCCGTGTCTCCTTGAGGCTGAAGTCACGGTGCTTGGCACAGTTAGCAAATTGCCATGACAGCAAACATATGTACTGGATGTGTTCATAAACAGATAATCACCGTCAGTTCTTTCCTCATGACAATAATATATTGATTGAATGTGTTCATGCAGTAAATTCTCCGCAGACACCTCTGCCTCTGGTCAGATTCTGGTGGACATTACACATTAATCATGTTAATAGTTACAACAATTCACATTTTCGACCTAACTCCCCCTATGGCAGAGCCGAAGGTGCAAATTGTTAACAACTCAATTCATTTGCAACGTCAGAAATCAATAGCACATCAAAGAACACATATATTAATGTGGCTAAATGTTCGCTTGTACGCCATATCAAATCAAGCCCAACCAAAACAAACCCTCTAAAATATTAGGGTATGGTTCACTCACCCCATCACTAGGAAGGCACAATGGTCTCGCTCCAGCAGGCGGGGATGCCCAAAAAAGTTAGATTTTGTAATTCAACTAGATTTCCTAATTCAATGGTCTCTTAGATTGGAGTAGGTTTCCTGAAAACAAGTTTCCTAATTTGGAACTTGCTCTGGCCTATATATAATTTCTTTCTCTTACAATCGAATGATATAATAGAAAGGTCTAAGGCGCTAATTATAGCGTAATAATCTGCTGGAATAACCAGCTGGACAAGGGCCTAACTTAAGGGTGACTCGGGATGTAAATATTGTGTCTTGATTTCTCTTTTTCACCTTAATTGTGATTATGCATCGAATCCTAACATAAGATGAGTCAAAGGGACTCGTTATTTAGTGAAACATCAAGTATTCAAGAGATAAAATGGTTGACTTTTGAAAAAAAATTCATGGATGATAAACTGTTACTCAAAGAGTTTTTATGAACCGAACAAGCCAAAACATTCCAAGTATCCTTTGAAAAAGTATTTATTCCAACTCTAAAACCTAACGTAGAGCCCATCGAAATTAATAGATGTGTGACACTTCAGAGATGGATAAATTGAGAGATTTGAATTTCTTGTGACGTTAAATGGAAAAGTACGATTAATTAGATTACTTATGACAAGTTCTAGGAATGATTTTGGTAACAAGTGTCTCCTGGGCATTGATTAACTTTAACTAATAAAGAGATATTTTCATTTTTTAATACATCGAGAAAGAAGGGGCTTTGATAATGAGATATTTTCTACAATTAAATGTTCAACAAGTGTCCATAGAGCAATGGTATCTCATTAAGAATAGCAAATCTATAAACTATTGCTACTTCCCAAGCTCATGGTGAAAAAAAAAAACCAAGCCAAAAAGTAATGCATAAAGTTTACATTGGTACAGTATTTTTCTATTTATTTTTTTGGTCAAGTTTAAAATTGGTGGAGTAGTGGGGGTTAATTCATTTTCGCCTAACCACTGGAAAAGAAAAGGAAGTCGGATCGCCCCTCCCTTCTCTTAATTTCATCACTACATTTCTTTTCCCAAAAACGAAGCGACTGAATCTTGGAATATATTGAATTGTAAGATCACTACAAAAAAATAAGGATTTAGCCACGAATTTTGCTATGGAAAATTTGGCAAAATTCATCGCTAAACGTTTTTGCGACGAATTTAGTGACGAAAAAAATTTTGTTGCTAATTTAGCGTTACAAATTTAGCGATGGAAATTTTCATTTTTTGTCGTTAATTTGGATGGATTTTTTTTTCCGTCGCTAAATTTGTCGTTAATTAGTTATGGATTTTTTCCATCACTAAATTCGTCACTAAATTTTCGTTGCAAAATTTTTGTTGCAAAATTCGTCGCAAATTAGCGATGTAATTTATCCGTCGCAAACTCCATCACTATATATTTTTGTCGCAAATTCTGTGGCTAATTTTTTCTTCGCAAAATTCGTCACTAAAAATTATTAGTGGCAAAATGCATTGCTAATTTTTATTCGTGGTAAAATTTGTCGGTAACAATTATTTTTGACGAAATTCGTTGCTAATTTGCCTTGACTTTCGTCTTTTTGGACTATAATTTGCATCGAAATATGTCGATAATTTGCCAAAATTTTTTTTATTACGAACATTGTTCCAGAACGAATTTATTGACAAATTTTTATTAATTTTTAGCGATGAAATTTGCAATGAATATTATTTAAGGACGATTTCGATATTAAATCTAATTAACTAGAAGATTTATTTCTAGAATAATTCTTAAGCACTAAATAACATCAAAATATTATAATGATATGAAAATGAAATACATTCATCAACATTATCCATAAGAATGACATAAATATTACAAGGTATTAGTACAATAGCAACCACTGAAGCACCAAATTCCTTTCTCTTACATCAGAATGTCGATTACAAAAATAGGACTACTATACTGCCAATTACAAAAATATGATTACTACTGTGAAGCAAAACACATATGAATAAACATAAAACATAGACACACAAGCACTTGTGAGTAACATTCCAAGTAATATCTTTGAGTACTTCACAGTACAGTCCTAAAGAAGCAAGTCATAACCTTAAACTACTCCGCAAACAATTAGCGACGGATTCAGCCGTCAAAGGAGGAATCGCATCCTGACCGCTCCAGCTCCAATTTCATCCATCATACCAGATTTCGTCGTGTTGAGTCCCAAATGCATATTCACTGTCATGTCCAAGAACCTGTGGAAGATATAAAAGTATGGTATGTCAACCTGCTTAACAAAAAAATGCGACCCTATTTAGATGATTAACCTACCAAGTATATTAGATAATAATTCAATATGGAAAGCGAAGACCTCTTAAATAAGCAACGAGAAGATATAATAAAATGAAAATCCACTTCATATCAACTCACGAAAGTCATCATCTAAGTTACATAATAGGCTACACAAGAAGAAGAAAGCCGAAAATCAAGTCAACCAAAAATGCCAACATACAAAATGTGAAGGGTGAAATATCTTACAATTAGAAAATGCAGCAACCGCTGAAAGCAATGCAGCATCAAAAAGAGCTCCATCAGCATCAAGACAATTTATATCCTGCAAGACATGAAAAATAAAACTAAGCAGAAACTATCTAAGCCAACATGTAAGATATTTAATAAAGTAGCTCTCTCAACAAAAAGTTGCCCTCAGCCACAAGGTTCAAAGACTAATGCAGCTAAAGGGAAAACTCTGCATTATATGCAATTTATCCTAAGTTACAGATCAAAACACCTGGCATTTAGTATTACCAGGTATGCCATCCAAGTCGCTTTTCCTTTGATCAGGGATAGCTGCTTCAGATCAATCATCCCAGAACTGCAAGAACCAAATGATTACTGATTCCAGAAGATGATAATTAAATAGCACATGACCCAAGAAGGTAGCGCAACAAAAAATATGTATTGTTTTAAGAAACTGCGATTGTCCAAGAACTAAATGACAAAATGACCAGGGGCTTGCCAATGGAAGACAAGATAGCACAAATCAAGGACTCGAGAAAAACCTATGACCAATTTAGTAAGGTATGTAACATTAACTCCAACAGCGTCCTTTGATGATAATCTACTACCTTTGAACCTATGGGTTATTTTGTGACACAAGTCAATTGTAAGAGAATATATGGGGATCTGGACTTCGTAGAAACTATAGGAACCATCCCATGTGTACTCGAAAGGTATCTGCAATTAAATTGAAGCTGTATAGAGCCACTATCTCCACAAAGTAAGTGTAAGTTATGAAAAAGTGCTTGGTCTTTCCTCCCCCTTCCCTTCAGGAAACAACAACAGGAAAGCTAGGAAACACAACAGGAAAGCCAAAGCAAAGAGAAATCAATGTTTCACCGAAAACAAGAGCAAGTTTACTTTTCCCATGACCTCCATCGGAATACAGGTCTAGATGACAACAAACTTCTGTGGCTTTCAGTAAACTTTCCTAGGAGTTATCCCGCTCTGTTTATTTGAGAGTTACAGCAGAATCTACAGGGACAAGATTGGTGCTACTCCACGTAATCTGTGCAGACTTATAGCTACATGATCAAGTGACTTCCTGCTACTCCACAAAATGCATGTTTTGGACGAGTTTTAACTGACAGCACCCTAAAACCATGCCATTGGTCAATCATCCAGTGCCGGGAGGATTAAAGGTGGTCTTCACAATAATTCTGGAATTTAAACTGCCGAACTCAACAGTTTACCACCGCCAAAAAGAAAGAGGAGCAATGCACAGCGCGTAATCTTTAGAATATAGCACTGACAGTCCACATTGCAGGTACTTTATTCTCCAGGACATTCAATATGTGAAGTATAGAAAGCAAAGATTATGCTCATGGCTCATCATCTGCCATGAACACCAGAGGCAGAACATGATTAAGATTGATGTGCCAGATATTCACAAATAAAATGGTAAGATCCTGTTCATATCGTAGGCAGAAAAGCAATCAAGTCTTACGTTAAGGGGGTTTACCACTATACAATTTTGGATTCTTTTAGTTGTTATGAATTTTTATCACAAAATGAGGATCTTTAACACACATCAATCTAAACATGGACCAGCATTAATGATGCATATCAACCAAAGAAGTCACTTCAAAATCAATAATTGAAAAGGAATACACATATACTAAAGGCTGCAATATTGAATTTCTCAATAGCCCAGTAACTTTGTCAAGGCATCATTGCTATATAAGAGCGAGCTCTATAGGATCTTGCTCTGATGACTAATACTTTTTCTTTAAACATGTCTTACATTTCTCATTGATGATAACGACGTCACTATAATTTTAAGAAAATTACGATAATCTCCGTTCTGTCCCCGAAGAACATATTGATTCTAGACGTTAAAGAACCACCTAATACAATTAATACGTGTAAATTTATGTGTCAAATCCTAGAGTATCACCCTTAGAATTTGGTCATTTTCTGTGCACCAGGGCTTCGAAAAGATGTATACACGCATGTATATAAATACTGTAATAAGCAGTTCAGTTTATCTTCTTCTTTTTCATCAAAAGATTAGCGATTTCCATATTAGCTAGAATCAAGCCACCGGCCCCAGGATTATTTATAATTAACAAAAAGTTGTGGCAAGCATTCAACAGCCAGTAGGGCATGCACTCACCGAAGAAGGGAGAAACTCCTGCTGACTCTATTCGGCATAAAAAGAAGGCATCGAATTAACTAAACGTTAAAATCGATTCATTAACGCTCGCATCTGTTGTATACAGAATCATAGCAATAGGGGAAACAAGAGAAAGGAGCATCAACATGGTTCAGTAGTGATTCTTGTACACACTCCCGATGACTCCATCGGGGCAAAGTATTCTGTACATAACCACTTCATCGCCGCCCTTTTCGTCTCTGTCGACGGCCCGTCTCTTCTGATTCTTGTTCTCAATCTCGTAGTCTCTTTGGAAGCGCGATCGCTTTTCCGGTCTCGCCCATTATGAGCGACGCAAAGCGCAGTCCAATTCGAACAAGGGTTTCCCCCGAAATCGCTGGTTACCCTGCAATTTGCTAGCTGGAACGCACTTCGAATTCTGGGGCGAACTCCAGCGATTCTGTTGTTTTAGGGAGAAGAAGAAGAGGAGCGAAGAAAGAGATGGAAGAGACTGTATTAAAACCCTAGCGAAAGAAAGAGGAAGGTAGTCTTCCTGCAGATAATATTGTTTTATTGACCCTTGCCTTCGGACACTTTTTTCTTTATAGATTATAAAATAATATAAATATTTCATAAATTTCTTATCCTCTTTAAATTTTTATTTTATTCAATATAATTTCTGAACTCTAATTAAATAAGCAGTATTATTTCAAATTAAATTTATTTCATTTAATTTTTGAACTTTTGATATATATTTGAATTAATTATTAAATGATATGAAAAAATTTAATATTATTATCGAGCTTGAATCAATGAAATTTTAACATTGAATATTTTTTTATCTAGAGATTAAATCGACTATTAACAAAAAAATTCGAAGGTTATATTGAATAAATAAAAAATTTAAAAATGATACTGCACATTAAATTAAAATTTAAATAAATTAAAAATTCAGAACAAAATTATATATGAGTCAAAATTCATGAACCATTATTATTATCTTTATTGAAACCTAGAAATACACACAATTTACTAAATTTAACTTTCTGAAGAATTGTGAATGATCTAGTATATTAATTAATTTATGAATGAAAAAAAAACTTATGATGACTTGAATAGCAATTTTTATTCGGTGCTATCCTTTTACAACTTGTGAATATCCTTTTTATCTATCGAATTTAGGCCTCAAATAATATTATAACACCAAAAGGTGAGCCTCCATTGGGAAACCTTGGATAAATCAATGTGAGGATAGCCCTTCTCACAAAAGTTAGCTCGTGCGCCAATGTGCTTCAATATGCTAACTCGTAAAAATAGGCAGATTTCTCTAATGCTAATAAATGGAAGGATCTATTGATAATTTGTTTTATTCACCTCTATAAATAGTCACTGGTTTAACTCATGGTATTTTTTTCTCCACATATCTAATGAGATTTGAAACCTCTCAAATTAAAATTAAATCTGAAACGATGAAGAAATAATTTATGTTAATTAAATAACAATAATTAAATACAACCTGGTTGAATTTAGAAGGAATAATATCCTTATATATGACTAAATTTGCCGGTTGAAATGAGAAAATATTAGGTGTAGCTTTGATGATAAGTATGACATGCAAAAGTCCATTTAGAGAGCACCACTTGTCTACTCAGGCCCAGTGATGTGATGTCAGGTCTAATAGATTTCAAAACTTGGCACGTCGTCTATGTCCTCTCTCTTCCCCTTATCATATTATTCGTGAGCCTGTCTCTCTTCTCTTCTCCCTCCTTTTTTTGAGGAAAAAGCAATGCCCTCACATTTTTCTCTTTCCAGCCTTCACTCTTATGCTTTCTCTCTCTCCCTCCATACTCTTAACCTAAATTTACTTGTTTGATGAACCGTGCCACCATTGTCGCCACCACGCCGCTGTCACTTCATTCTGCCTCTAGCCCTCCCTCATACATCGAACACTCGTTGCTCTACTCTTTCTCTCTCGACTCACGACCTAGCTTTGCTCATCCACACATCCGCCTTCGCTTCGTTCGCCCTTATTGTCGCGAGATCACTAATTCAAAGGTACATAACTTTTAGATTTTCCTATTTACTCCAAATTTTAGTTCCCTTTGTAAATTTGGATTTTTTTCCCTTTGCAATGCTCTCCTCATCTGTCCAACTGGCCTTCGTCTCCGCTTGGTGCATTGCCCCTGCTGTATAGAGCTCCAAAGGTACATATATGTGCGTGATTTTTGCTAATCACATTTGAGTATGTTACCTAGCACAAATTAAAGAAATTAAGGGCTTAGATTAATTATTTAGGATTGGGATTGCTATGAAGGCATTGTGCAATGGTTTGGAGAAGGAGACCCTTTTGAGTGGATCCCAATGGGTTTTACTGGCATTGAAAAAAACTTTTTTCTGGTTTTAGAACACGCGAGAGGGAGGGATTTTTTAGTTTGGTCGAGGAAATTCTCGAATGGGGTTACAAAGAATTGTGCATGTTCTTCCCTTGATCATGCTTTAGCCACGATTTTGGTGCGAATAGGATGATAATGGGGCACGCCATTTAGGAGTTTCGGATTAATGGGGCTTGTAACAATATGGTGATTAGGATTGATGTGGGCATTTGGTAGGGGTGAACATAATGGACCGTCTAATCCGAGAACTGCTTGGGTTGGTCTGGTTTTTCGGAGTTTTGGTCCGGTCCACGATTCCTAAAAATGGAACCGAGAGACAACGGAGTGCTTTTAAGTCTTTGCGCATGATTTTTATATCCCCGACTTATGAGGATATCGCATTTATGCGTGCCATATTGGGACGAAAATGCTTCTTTTCTTTGAATTTTTTTCCTATCCCATTGGACCGCCTAGGGACAGGTCCAATCCTAGGATTAGTCGGTCCAATCCCTAGTCCTTAAAAATCGGCGACTAGTCATATTGGTCTAGTTCCCAATTCTAAGAGGGAACCGGATCATCTTAGATCATGCACACCCCTAGTATGTGGGAAGGGTGTGGCAATGGTTTGCCCAAAGTTTTGGATATAACTAGGAAGTCGAAGTTGAGGATCTTAACATTAGAGTAAGCAGAACATCACTTAGGTGATGATGGGAATAGTGGACTTAGCTTGTTGCTTCAAGAAAAGGGATAGAGGCAAGTGGATGAGAATGCCTATACGTCCCAAAGGGCAATCTCTTTATATTAACTAGTTTTACAAAATTATTTCATGAGGAAATTGCTTGACGATGTTGAGTTACATAGTACATTATTTGACTATAGACAATCATTAACCTTTTATATCATTAAGAATGAATAACTTTGATATAAGTGTGTCGTTTTTTATGAAAATGGTACAATCAAGTATAAGTGCAATATTAAAATTTCAAAATTTTGTTTTGTACTATGAAGTTGATTTTTCCCTTTCCCTTTCCCTTCCCTCTTTTCCTTGCTTCATGTCAAATATTATTGTAGAACTGTAGCTAAAGTTTAAATAAATGGTCATGGAAATTCATTAACACATATAAGTTGATACTAGTCAATTGGCATTCATCTATTTCGTGGTTTAAAAAATTTAGCCTCCAGCGTGGGTTGTCAAAAGAGCATATGTCTTACTTTTATAGGGAGAGTACATATGTCCTTTCTGCTGTATGTGTTAGAGGACATTTTTATAATATTTTAGAAACCCAATTTTGTCAAATGTGTGTGAACGAAATGTATCATTTAGTTGGGTTGAATTATGGCAGCAGATTAATTAGTTGAATTTAATTAGGATTGATATGGGTATGTTGAAAGGATGTGACAATAGTTTGCCTAAAGCTTTGGATATAATCAAGAACTTGGAGTTAAGGATCTTGACATCTAAGCCTTTTTACCATAGTAAGCAGAAGTCTCATTTAGGGTTGTGCATGGTTCAGAGCGATCCGGTTTTCCCTGGAACCGGACCGATGGGACCGGTCCTTGATTTTTAGAATAGGGGACCGGACCGACTAATCCTAAGACTGGATCGGACTGGACTAACCAGTCCGGTCCGGTTCTTGGGCGGTCCAATGGGACAGGGAAAAAATCAAAGAAAAATAAGCATTTCGTCCCAACATGGCACACACAATGAGATATCATCCTAAGTTAGGGAAATAAAAATCACGCATAAAGACTCAAAAGCACTCCGTCATCTCTCAGCTC
Organism: Melaleuca alternifolia; assembly: GCA_019926035.1. NCBI lineage: Eukaryota > Viridiplantae > Streptophyta > Magnoliopsida > Myrtales > Myrtaceae > Melaleuca > Melaleuca alternifolia. The sequence goes on along the minus strand of JAGKPW010003071.1, from coordinate 351,253 downwards.
TCTAACCAAGTCGAGAAAGAGAAACTCACGAGAGAGACTTTGACTCTTTGAGTTATTCTCTTCGCACGAACGAGAACGAGAGAGAAGAGCTTGAGGCCTGGAGTGTGAGACGTTGAGGAGATGTTGTGAGACTAATTAGATGGCACTAACAGAGGGACTGAATTGAACAAACTTGACAAGTTTTAGGACTCATTTGCACTTTTTGCAAGTTTTAGGACTCAATTGCACTTTCGCTACAAGTTTTAGGACTTCTAGTGAACATGTCCCTTTTAAAAAAGATTTTTTTTCATTAATTGTAGGAGGCAGTATATTATAACTAAATGAATATACCAAAACTTTTAAATAGCTATCTAGAAATTGGGTAAAATCTATTCATAAACCTCGGCAGCATCATGTATGATTGATGTTGCATCTATAAATAAAATTTGATTAAATTAGTAAAATGTAAATGCAAATGAATGCTAAGAGCAACATTCCTAAGTAAGATAAAATGCACTTTGAAACTAATTTGAGTTACTTGAATAATGTGGGAAATGAGTTTAATCATGTGTTTGTTAGACAATCAACTCTACATTACAAAGAAATAAATATGTTAATTGGCATCATGTAACATAACCCAATAATTTAACTAATTATATTAATTAGTACAATGTCACTTAACTCTACCTTATGTTCGCGTTGTAGGTGTTGCTTTCACCACTAGCTAGGCTTCGAAGAGGAAGCTCACACGAGTCAATTGGTGGTGGTGGTGACGACTGAGGTGGTCGGAGTGGCGAGAATTTGCTTCTTGAAGACGGTGGCTCGGGATTAGGGTTCCGGCAAAGGCGGCTGTTGTTCAAGGCATAGTCCGAGACGTCTAAGTGACGTCGACGGCAACGACATGTCTGTTCATGCTCATGGGACTCCCAACTAGCAATTGGTGGCGACAGCAGTGGCTGGTTGTCACCGAAGGAGGCTCGACGGCCAAACGAAGCTTCGACAGTGAGAAAACTAGGGCAAACGACATTCGAGCATAGATTCGTCAAATCTAGGTCAAATCAATCGCAAGCAAAACCCAAACTAGGATAAAGGGATACATAGGAATCGATTAGAAGCAACAACGTGAGCTCTAGATTGAAGGATTAGACAAACTCGAACGATGAAATTGGACGCATTTTCTAGAAAATAGGGGAGAAATCGAGCCGCGGAGGCCCTTTTCGGGGGCTTTCGGCGGCGTTCAAGGAGGAGACGGAGGCAACGGTTGGTCAGAATGAAAAGTAGGAGTTACGAGGAAGCCAACGGCACGTCCAACAGAGGTTTGAGTTGGAAGTTATGATGGCCAGAAGAGGGGAGGTCGCACGGGTTCAAAAACAGGGGCAAGCTTGAGGCTGAGGGGGAAAAGAGCTTGCCGGCGACAGTGTAGGTTGGCCATTGGTTGTGACGCATGCCAATGGGATGTGGGAGGCGGCTGGTAGACTTTGTCGGTGGCTGGCCGGCTATTTGGTAGGCGGTGAGCCTGTTCGGCGACGTGCCCACCGGGCGTTCGACGAAACGCTTGAGAGAGAGAGGAGGGGAGAAAGGAGTTAGGCTGACTCGTGTTGGCCTAGGGCAGTCAATGTGGACCAGGGCCGAGTCAACGCAGGTCTAGGCCTAGTCCGGAGAATTTGGATAAACTAATAAAACTAATAAAATATGAATTAATAATTAAAATAAATTTAATAAAATTAGAGAAAATTCCCAAAAATTTAGAAAAGCCTCCCAAAAATAAAACTAAATATTTTTTAGGCTAAAACTCAATCGAAACAATTTTCTGGAACTCTAAACTAATTTAAAAAATTCCTACGTCTGTACAAAAATTACGATAATTACCGGAAAAATTCTTGGGGCTCTTAGGCCACAATCTAAACCCATAAAATCGCACAATTATCCTCGAAATAGTGCTGAAAGCAAGATGTTACACTTTCCTCATGACAATGATCCATGAATTGGACGTGTTCATGCAATAAGATCTCTGCAGGTTTTTTTTTCCACTGGTCAGATTCTCCAAGAAATTATTCGATAATTGTGTCGATCATCCGAACGTGTTGCGACATTTAGCATTTTCAGCATGAGTCTCTCAAAAGCATATGTCGTTAACAACTTCGATTAATTTGCATTGTACGATATCATCCACGACATCCATAGATTAACTCACTCAAGCTATTGTGCATTTTGACATGTCCCATATCAAATTCCTCAATTTTATTGTCTGTTTGCAATCAAGTACTTTCATAGAAACTCACAAATCAAGATATCTTACGACGGAAATTGAAATCATTTTACTAAGACATTTTTTGATGTGACAATAAGTTTTGCAATCATAAGATATCATATGTGACATCCATAGATTAACTCACTTGAGCTGTTGTTCATTTTGACACGTCACATATCGAGTCTCACGATCAACCAAGTACTTTTCTAGAAAGCCACCCATCATGATAATGCTCTAGGTTGAGCATGCTTAACTTTGAAATTTGCTTGCAAAGCTTGCCGTTACATAAAAAAAAAACGTCTATATAAATTGATTTCAATCTTCACAGATCAATATATATATCCAAGAATTGCTATCTTTTTATTCAATGCAAGTTCATTCTTAGCCCTTAAAATTGAAAGTGCTGGTATGAACACCTAGAATGTGGTGAATAGGTGTTAGAAAACTTTCCGCAGAATGTAGTAAGTGATATGTTTTAAAATGAGCTTGAAGATCAATAAACTTTGAGGAGATCTAGTGTATATGAAACTACAAACAAGATAAGAGAGTTTAAGGAAGATAATGAGAACACAAAGTTTATAATTGTTCGGCTTGGTTCAAGCTTATGTCCACTTTCCCGCGTTGACAGCCTATTGGCTGGATTTCACTATGTAACAAAAGATATTACAATTCTGGATTTCCCGCGGTAGGCCACCCACTCCAGCGTCTCGGCGCGCACAGCACAGGAATCGTCCATCTCCCGTTGGAAGGACTCTGTCGTAGAATCGCGCAGAGAAGGAGACGAGAGGAGCAGAGATTTGGATGATGAAGCGTTTTATGGCAGTATTGAACCTCAAAGTTTCGAATTTTCCAGACGAACTCGGATTTGTGATGAGAGTGGAGGAAGCGGAAGGTTTCCTTCCGCTTGGAAGTAGCAAGAATTTCGATATCAAATTTCGTATTTTCATTTTCATTTTTTTTATTTTTATATTTCCTGCTTTGAGAGAAGATTTATTATTATTATTATTATTATTATTATTATTATTATTATTATTATTATTATTATTATTATTTCCATTAAACTTGGGTCCACTCTTGCAGATCACGGCAAGAAGAAAAGGGTTGGTTGCTCCTTATTTAGGTTGGACCGGCAAAAAACTTTAGTGGAAAAAGAAAATTGCATGGAAAATAAGAAGGGCGATTTTAATAGTATGGTCTATAAAAAATGGGAGGAAAAAGCAGGGCAAGCAGCTTAAAATTACTTTTCCTCCTCCTCCTCCTCCCCTGATTAAATTTAAGGCCCGTCTCGGCGAACACTCGTCCTTGTGAATTAATGGTGTTACCATTGATGATTTTTTTTTTAGATGTTCATAAACTCCTCTTTTTTTTTCTTTTTGAAATCACTCGTCCGTCGAAATATATTCTCTCTTAATCTAACGACTGAGATTGAACATGACCATCGTGTATTTTCTCTACTAAACCATAGGATACTCTCATATGAGAACATTGAACTTTACTTAAAAATACTTAATTTTTATTAAGTATATCTCGAAAGTCACAAGTTGAAACCTAAAGTTTTCATCCTTCTATGTTTCTCTAGCCAAGCAAAAAATCTCGGACCTCAGCATGTTTGTCTGAGGTTTCTTGCGAACCTTGAAATCTCTTAGATATCAAGTACTTAAAGAATAAAACCGAGAACCTTTCGTACGTTAAAAGCCACAAGTTGAACTCAAATTTCCGTCATTCTATGTTTGGCTAGCCAGGCAAGAATCCAAGAATCTAGTGAGTTGGTAAAGATGGAAAAAGGCAAAGAATTTAGATAGATTCAAACCGCTCTTCCCCTTGCCTTTCTCAACTCCCTAATGGTAACAATTTCATAATGAAGCAACCTGCAAAAAACAAAGAGAACGAAGCAACTGCATCTTGGAAGCGAAGAACAAAAGCTGCCATTATAAATTATCTTCATAGATTACCTCTGCGACCATCATTCAATCAACACTAGGAAACTTTGGATAGAGTCGATAATCTCCAACTTGGAAAATGACACTTTCTGAGAAATGCGGAGAAGCCGACCTCGGTACGTCCCCTCAAATATAACCCCATATAGGTCGTGTGTTGCATGAGTTGCTCTCTTATTTGTGGTAAAAAAGAATGCCCGTGTATATAGATTTTTTCGGTTGCTACACGAACAACTTGAGAGTCTCGGACGGAGTTCGCCCTTGGGATTGAAGTAACTATTAGAACTTGTTGGTTGATTGGTTTCTTCTGGTCTCGGTTTATGCAGTCATAGCGACGGAGTTTACAGATGTTGAACCGGCACATTATGTGCTCAAGATCAAGTCCTTCTCTTTGTTCGCGAAGAATAACATGGAGAAGTATGAATCGAGCGAGTTCAAAGCAGGAGGCCATCAATGGTTCATCTCTCTTCTCTCTAGTCTCCACCTCCAAATCTCACATTCAGAGGCATATAAGAACGACATCGCTGGCCGAAAACATCGGTGAATTAATTTTTGAAGAGATCGTTCCTTACACGGACTCTTATGGCTAACGCTCTAAATTTGGACCTTTCTTCCAGAAGATGGTTAATAAACGTCACAATCATTAAATTTCTGTTGCTACTCAAGAGTCTGATGTTTGAACCGTTCGTAATTTTGAAAATTCATACAGAATAGTCTTTTTTGTGATGAAGAGCTCGTTGCAAGCAATCAGAAGCTGTAGCACCTCACAAATTCAAAAAATAATCATCATCTTCACAACTGGAAACATATTGTGTTTATTCTATGCTCAAATTCACAGGAGCATCTTGATTCTGCAGGAAACTGATCCTCTATCCCAATGGAGATAAGAGCCGAAACGGAGAAGATCACATATCCATATATCTGGCCATTTCTGGGAGGATTCCTGCCCAACTTGGTGGTGGGATTCATGCGGCCGTCAGGTTCTCTTTGTATGATCGAATCTGCAATAGATATTTAACAAAACAAGGTAAAAGCTCATTAGTGACAGCAAAAAGCCAGATATTGTAACCTTCTGAACACTAATATCGAATCTACGAAACTTCCGCTTGTGAATTGAAGGGAGAGTCATGAAGTTTAACGCGTTGAGAACCGAATGGGGACTTCCGAAATACATGCCACTGGAAACTTTCATCAATCCATCAAAAGGGTTCCTTGTGGACGACACTTGTGTCTTTGGAGTGGAGGTGTCCGTCATTAAGAGCTCAGGAGTTGGCAAATGTTTGACGCTAACGAGTGCCTCGTATACTCATAAATGGAAGATAGCGACGCTGTCAAGCTTGGAAAATGGATCTTTCTCTGACGTGTTCACTGTTGGAGGCCACGAATGGTAGCTTCTATTTAAAAACTTCCTTTCAAGGATAACTCTTGCTTTTGCGGATATATAATTTTTTTCCCTTCTGTTGCTACTAATATCATTTTCTTCCCCAGGAATGTGTTGCTATACCCGAGGGGTACTGAGGATGAGAGAGACCAAAGCCTTTCGGCATTTCTCCAGTTAGCTGATGCAGACCAGCTGGCCTCTGATCAGAAAGTCAAGGCGAGAGTCACCTTTCGGTTAAAAAACCTAACCGAGACCGAATACTGTCAGGCGCGAAGTAAGTGTTTGTTCTCATGAGTGGAACGAGCGCTCCAGAAAGTTTGGAGCGATTCACAATTTCAATCACACCACGAGCTTCCCTTTCGCCACATAAACCGCTAATCAAATCGCACCCATTGCTAAGTAGCGAGTTCTGTTTGTTCATGTAGTCCATATAATTGGAAACCGCTGAAATCTCTCAATGTTTTCAAATAGTAAATTTCTGCAATCTTGCCTTTATCTTTGCTACTTTGCAGCTGACACTGTATGGCTGAGTAGCTCCGTCGACGACATGGGTTGGCCTGATTTCTTGCCGCTGACAACGGTTCAGGAACGCCTGGCAGATGATCCATGTCTCCTTGAGGCCGAAGTCACGGTGCTTGGGACAGTTAGCAAATTGCCATGACAGCAAACATATGTACTGGATGTGTTCATAAACAGATATTCACCGTCAGTTCTTTCCTCATGACAATAATATATTGATTGAATGTGTTCATGCAGTAAATTCTCCGCAGACAATTCTGCCTCTGTTCAGATTCTGGTGGACATTACACATTAATCATATTAATAGTACTCATTTAACAAGTTGCAACAATTCGCATTTTTGACCTGACTCCCCGTAGGGCAGAGCCGAAGGTGCAAATTGTTAACAACTCAATTCATTTGCAACGTCAGAAATCAATAGCACATCAAAGAACACAAGGATTAATGTGGCTAAATGTTCGCTTGTACTCCAAATCAAATCAAGCCCAACCAAAACAAACCCTCTAAAATATTAGGGTATGGTTCACGCACCCCATCACTAGAAAGGCACAATGGTCTTGCTCCAGCAGGCGGGGATGCCCGAAAAAGTTAGATTTCGTAATTCAACTAGATATCCTAATTCAATGGTCTCTTAGATTGGAGTAGGTTTCCTAAAAACAAGTTTCCTAATTTGAAACTTGCTCTGGCCTATATATAATTTCATTCGCTTACAATCGAATGATATAATAGAAAGGTGTAAGGCGCTAATTATAGCATAATAATCTGCTGGAATAACCAGCTAGACAAGGGCCTAGCTTAAGGGGGAATCGGGATGAAAATATTGTGTCTTTATTTCTCTTTTTCACCTTAATTGTGATTATGCACCGAATCCTAACATAAGACAAGTTAAAGGGACTCATTATTTAATCAAGTGTTCAAGAGATAAAATGGTTGACTTTTGAAAAAAATTCACGGTTGATAAGCTGTTATTCGAAGAGTTTTTATGAACCCAACAAGCCAAAAAATTCCAAGTATCCTTTGAAAAAGCATTTATTCCAACTCTAAAACCTAACGTAGAGCCCATCGAAATTAATAGATGCGTGGCGCTTCAGAGACGGATAAATTGAGAGATTTGAATTTCTTGTGACGTTAAATGAAAAAAATACAATTAATTAGATTACTTATGACAAGTTCTAAGAATGATTTTGGTAACAAGTGTCTCCCAAGCATTGATTAACTTTAACTAATAAAGAGATATTTTCATTTTTTAATACATCGAGAAAGATGGGGCTTTGATAATGAGATATTTTCTACAATTAAATGTTCAACAAGTATCCATAGAGTATCTCATTAAGAATAGCAAATCTATAAACTATTGCTACTTCCCAAGCTCATGGTGAAAAAGAAAATACAAGCCAAAAAGTAATGCATAAAGTTTACATTAGTACAGTATTTTTCTATTTATTTTTCTGGTCAAGTTTAAAATTGGTGGAGTAGTGGGGTTAATGCACTTTCGCCTAACCACCGGTAAAGAAAAGGAAGTCGGATCGCCCCTCCCTTATCTTAATTTCATCACTACGTTTCTTTTCCCAAAAACGAAGCGACTGAATCTTGGAATATATTGAATTGCAAGCACTACAAAAAAAAAATAAGGATTTAGCCATGAATTTTGCGACGGAAAATTTAGCAAAATTCATCGCTAAACGTTTTTGCGACGAATTTTATGACGAAAAAAATTTCATCTCTAATTCGGCGTCGCAAATTTAGCGATGGAAAAATCGTTGCAAAGTTTTCGTCAAAAAATTCATCGCTAATTAGCTACGGATTATTTTCCGTCGCTAATTAGTTACGGATTTTTTCCGTCGCTAAATTCGTCATTAATTAGTTACGGATTTTTTTCATCGCAAAATTTGTCCCTAAGTTTTCATTGCAAAATTTTCGTCGCAAAATTCGTTGCAAATTAGTGATGGAATTTATCCTTCGCAAAATCCGTCACTATATATTTTTGTAGCAAATTTCGTGGCTAATTTTTCGTTGCAAAATTCGCCACTAACAATTATTCGTGGCAAAATGCGTTGCTAAGTTTAATTCGTGGTAAAATTCGTCGGTAACAATTATTCTTGGCAAAATTCGTTGCTAACTTGCCTTGATTTTCGTCTTTTTGGACTGTAATTTGCATCGAAATTTGTCGCTAATTTGCCACAAATTTTTTTTTATTTTTATTACGAACATTGTTCCGGAACGAATTTATTGACAAATTTTTATAAATTTTTTAGCGATGAAATTTGCAACGAATATTATTTAAGGACGATTTCGATATTAAATCTAATTAACTAAAAAATTTATTTCTAGAATTAATTCTTAAGCACTAAATAACATCAAAATATTATAATGATATGAAAATGAAATACATTCATCAACATTATCTATATGAATGATATAGAAATTACAAGGTATTAGTACAATAGCAACCATTGAAGCACCAAATTCCTTTCTCTTACATCAGAATGCCAATTATAAAAATAGGACTACTACTGCGAAGCAAAAATATGATTACTACTGCCAATTACAAAAATAGGACTACTACTGTGAAGCAAAACACATATGAATAAACATAAAACATAGACATACAAGCACTTGTGAGTAACTTTCCAAGTAATATCTTTGAGTACTTCACAGTACAGTCCTAAAGAAGCAAGTCATAACCTTAAACTACTCCGCAAACAATTAGCGACGGATTCAGCCGTCAAAGGAGGAATCGCATCCTGACCGCTCCAGCTCCAATTTCATCCATCATACCAGATTTCGTCGTGTTGAGTCCCAAATGCATATTCACTGTCATGTCCAAGAACCTGTGGAAGATATAAAAGTATGGTATGTCAACCTGCTTAACAAAAAAGTGCGACCCTATTTAGATGATTAACCTACCAAGTATATTAGATAATAATTCAATATGGAAAGCGAAGACCTCTTAAATAAGCAACGAGAAGATATAATAAAATGAAAATCCACTTCATATCAACTCACGAAAGTCATCATCTAAGTTACATAATAGGCTACACAAGAAGAAGAAAGCCGAAAATCAAGTCAACCAAAAATGCCAACATACAAAATGTGAAGGGTGAAATATCTTACAATTAGAAAATGCAGCAACCGCTGAAAGCAATGCAGCATCAAAAAGAGCTCCATCAGCATCAAGACAATTTATATCCTGCAAGACATGAAAAATAAAACTAAGCAGAAACTATCTAAGCCAACATGTAAGATATTTAATAAAGTAGCTCTCTCAACAAAAAGTTGCCCTCAGCCACAAGGTTCAAAGACTAATGCAGCTAAAGGGAAAACTCTGCATTATATGCAATTTATCCTAAGTTACAGATCAAAACACCTGGCATTTAGTATTACCAGGTATGCCATCCAAGTCGCTTTTCCTTTGATCAGGGATAGCTGCTTCAGATCAATCATCCCAGAACTGCAAGAACCAAATGATTACTGATTCCAGAAGATGATAATTAAATAGCACATGACCCAAGAAGGTAGCGCAACAAAAAATATGTATTGTTTTAAGAAACTGCGATTGTCCAAGAACTAAATGACAAAATGACCAGGGGCTTGCCAATGGAAGACAAGATAGCACAAATCAAGGACTCGAGAAAAACCTATGACCAATTTAGTAAGGTATGTAACATTAACTCCAACAGCGTCCTTTGATGATAATCTACTACCTTTGAACCTATGGGTTATTTTGTGACACAAGTCAATTGTAAGAGAATATATGGGGATCTGGACTTCGTAGAAACTATAGGAACCATCCCATGTGTACTCGAAAGGTATCTGCAATTAAATTGAAGCTGTATAGAGCCACTATCTCCACAAAGTAAGTGTAAGTTATGAAAAAGTGCTTGGTCTTTCCTCCCCCTTCCCTTCAGGAAACAACAACAGGAAAGCTAGGAAACACAACAGGAAAGCCAAAGCAAAGAGAAATCAATGTTTCACCGAAAACAAGAGCAAGTTTACTTTTCCCATGACCTCCATCGGAATACAGGTCTAGATGACAACAAACTTCTGTGGCTTTCAGTAAACTTTCCTAGGAGTTATCCCGCTCTGTTTATTTGAGAGTTACAGCAGAATCTACAGGGACAAGATTGGTGCTACTCCACGTAATCTGTGCAGACTTATAGCTACATGATCAAGTGACTTCCTGAAAATTTGCTTCAACCAAAGAGTAACATGTTTACCCACCTATTTAGTAGACCGGCTTAAATGATTCACTCGCGTGTAAAAGTTGAACAACAAAACCAATAAAATGGAAAAGATAGAACTTATATGTTGGTTCAGCTACAAGTAAATACAATGCAGACTATTTTGAACATGCTGAAGTGCAGGATTGCGTCAGCATGCATCATATCCACACGAGATGGAAAAGGGGAAAAACTCACAGTGGAGCCAATCTTTGCCAGCGCAGACCCATCAGAGGATGCAACTACCCCTGCATTATTTATGCTAATTAAAATAGGAGGAATATAACTTCTGTGGGCTTGATGAAGGAGGGAAAAACAAATCACCACACAAACAAAAAGATAAATGGACTGACCTAGGGAGACGACTTTATCTCTGTCTCTTTTGAGGGGTCTGGCATCGGGGTGGATTGATTCGCAGAGATGCCGTTCATAGAAGCGAAGAGGGAGGAGGCGTTTGAACGCATCGATCTCCATCTCCGACGACCAATCCGGCAACATCCGGCGCCCCCATTTCTATAGCTATCTACAGACAGTGGTTCGGCAAGGCAAATCGAGATTAAAACCGTGATATAAAGAGCCCATTAAGGTTAATCACATATTTTTCCCAACTCTTAACCAAAATTTGAATTTTCTGACAGAAAAAAAAAAACTAAAATTTGTCCCGACCCACAAGAGCAAGGTGGCACAAATCATCTGGGTTTCAAAGAAAAGGATAGGTTTTTTCACGGGGTAGTATTTGTTCAAGCACAATAGACATATAAAGGTGAAAAGCTTCGACGAAGAACTCAGAAGCATCTCTAATAGCATTGCGTCCAGTTCAAGAGCAATAAAAAAACAAATAAGTGGAAATCGTAGACGAGTAAGAGAGTAACAAATGCAGTCTTTCAGAAGAAGCGCCAATCTCTGAACTAACCCAGCTGTTACCTGAAGGCTTGAAGCCCAGAAGCTCCGACGTCAGTAGTCACACAGAGAGAGAGTTGCGAGGGCAAATACGAGAGCAACCGATGTTAGGTCAAGAACAAGAGTGAGGTCGGCGCGAAAAGTATACAGGGTCCTGCAAAGCAAGATGACGGCATGATGGAGAGTACCGAAGGAAAATCATTGAGGGAGGACCGATCACGGTTGCCAAAGTGCCGTTAGTACTTCAACAATGGCACCCGACTCTAGAACTCAAGAAAGGTCGGCATGATTCAGTTCCCATTTGGGTCAAAATTAAGAATGTTCCTTTTTTTATGTGGTTAGCAGCTGGCATTAGTTTTTTGGCCAGCAAAATTGGTAAACCCTTATATGTTGATCAGCAAATTGAACACATGAAAATGATATCTTATATTAGAGTTTGTGTGGAAATAGATGCTAAGAAACTGTTGAAGGATGAGATATCTTTAACCCTTAGAGGAGAAAGGAGGGTCATCAGTGTTTACTATGAGTGGAAACCTATCTTATGCACAGTATGCGGTTCTTTTGGGCATCGATGCAAAGAGCCTACTCCCAAAGAGGCTACTTTTAAACTTGCAGAATTAATTATTCCTCCAGCAATCATCGATCCAGAAACCATCAAAGCTGGAACGTCTAGAACTACTGTGATCCCAAAGGAGGTCCTTTACTTTGATGAACTTGATGTAGTCAATGTGACAAACCAGGGAGGTGTTGTGGGAGCTGATAAACAACATGGTCCTATTGAAAGGCGATGGGAAACTGTATGTCACAAACAAAAAAAGCAGTCTCCTTCTGCCATTAAGCCAATATTCCAGGAAGTAGCTCGGGATGTGAATCAAACCCGGGAAGTGGATGATGTAGCTAGGGAAGGTCAGGAAGTTCAGGGGACTCCTGATAAGGATTCTAGTGCAATTGTTTCCTCTTCTATGGTGGAGGAATATGATGATGCATCGAGTTTTAGTTCTGAAGACACGACTATCAAGGATACTAGGCAAGTTGATGCAAAGCCTAGCCAGGAGATGACACAAGTACCAGTAACACCTTTTACTATTCCGATGACTTCAATTCAACCGGTCACTAGAGCGATGCCCAAAAGGAAGGCTCGCAAGGGTGAAAAGTGATAACTTTTACTAGTCATTGTAAACATTTGCATATGTGTATGGAACATAAGGGGATGTGTGAACCCCGAATGTTAGGCTGAAGTACATTACTTAGTTAGAGCTCATAATCTCTACTGCATTGGTATTTTGGAAATAGGGCTACGGAGAACTTTTTCAATGCTTCTTCTAGCGATATTGTTACAAGATCGAAGTGGGTCGCAAATTTTGATCACTCTCTTGGTGGAAGAATCTGGATTGGTTGGGACCCATCTAGAGTGACTTATGAGATATCCTTTAATTCCTCTCAAGCTATACACGACACTATTAATGTGCTTGATTCTAATGCCCAGTTTGTGTTTACTATGGTGTACGCTGAGCATACATATGTCTCAAGAAGACCACTATGGACTGATCTAGTTCAAAGAAATGCTGAGTATAGAAATTTTCCACAGCTTGTAGTGGGTGATTTCAACGCTATACGGTACAATTCAAACAGGGTGGGAAGCTCAGAAACCTAGTTACCAACCTATGATGAATTCCATAGTTGCTTACTTTCAGCTGAATTGGAGGATCTTCGATATGTAGGTTGCCGATTCACTTGGGCCACCTCCTCCGGTGCTAATTGAAAGCAAAGGAAGATAGACAGGGTTTTAGTAAACACACATTGGAGTACAATCTCTTACTCTGAAGCAAATTTCCTCAATCCAGGTATATCAGATCATTCTCCAATGATATTCGTATCTTGCCTATGATGTTTATACGGAGACCATTCAAGTTTAACTTCTGGCTAACCCACCCTCAGTTTTTTATGATGGTTGGTTGTGTATGGGATATGAGTATTACTAGTACCCCCATATTTGTGTTATGCACTAAATTGAAGTTGCTCAAAGGGCGTTTAAAACAGCTCAACAAGGAGTCTTATTCGGACATCTCATCACGTACTGAAGCGGTGAGGAAAAATCTTCATAATGTCCAGGAATTGTTACAACAGAATCCCTTCAATGCTATGCTTGCTCAAAATGAAAGAGAATGTGTGGAAATTTTCACAAAACTCATGACACAAGAGGACTCCTTTTTTTGCCAGAAGTCACACATCTGGCGGCTCAAATAAGGTGATCAAAACACCAAATTTTTTCACCAAATGGTGAAGAATAGGCATCTACAAAATAGGATCGTCTCAGTGGTGGATCAAACGGGTTCTCAAATCACAAACATGGATGATGTTAAAGGCGTCTTTGCCTCACATTTTGAACAATTGTTCACATCTTCTGGAGGTAACTGCCCCTCCCTTCAGCTCATTCGAGATTCTCTCCATCATACCTTAAAGGACGACCATGTTAGTCTCTTGGCTAAACCTTTTTCTGAGGAAGAGATACATGACACTATGTTTGCATTAGCGGTTGGCAAGGCCCCCGGTCCGGATGGTTTCAATGCTGATTTTTTGAAAAAGTCATGGGATATAGTTGGCTCCTCTGTAATAGCTGCGATATAGGATTTCTTTCATTTTGGGAAGTTACTTCATCAACTGAATACTACGATTTTAACATCGGTATCTAAAATTCCGAATGCTTCCTCTATTGATGACTATCGGCCTATTGCTTGCTGTAATACTGTGTATAAGTGTATTACTAAGCTTATGGCAAATCGGCTGGCTATGGTACTACCAACTATTATCAGTGCGCCTCAAAACACCTTTGTGAAAGGACGTCGGATCAGTGACAACATACTAATAGCTCAAGAGTTATTTAGTGGTTTCCACAATGTCCCGTACCTTTCCAAGTGTGTTATGAATGTTGATTTTAGAAAAGTTTATGATACTATTGAATGGAAATTTCTTGAATCCACTTTGCTGGCTTTTGGCTTTCCGACTAAGTTGATTGGTTTGATGATGTAATATGTAAGAACTCCTAAGTTCTCTATTTCCATCAATGGAGAACTTCACGATTTCTTCGGCAGCTCAAGGGGGCGCCAAGGGGATCCTTTGTCGCCTTATCTATTTACACTTGTCATGGAGGTCTTCAAAGGTATCGTTATTAGGCAAACTGAAGACTCAAATTTTAGATTCTATTGGAGGTGTAAACCTACAAAAATCTCTCATCTATTCTCTGCGGGTGATGTTCTACTATTCTGTGAAGCAAATATGGAGTCTGTAGCCTTGATGAAGATGGCAATTACCACATTTTCCAATTGGTCAGTACTAGCACATACCCTTAGTAAGAGCGAGGTTCTTATGTCATGGGGTTCTTCGACTCTACCGTCATCAATCTCGGAATTGCTTGGCTTCCGCATTGGTGATCTGCCTTTTCGCCGTTTGGGTGTCCCGGTGATCTCTTCAAGGCTTCAAAAGGTAGACTGCGCATCCTTGGTGAATACCATTACGGGTAGAGCTCAGTTGTGGACGCAGTGATTTTTATCTTTTGCGGGGCGTCTATAGTTGATCAGGTCAATCCTGCACTCTATCCAAGTTTATTGTCTGGGGTATTTGTATTACCTACTTCGGTCTTGGAAAGTATTGAAAAAGTACTCAGACAATTCTTATGGAAGGGTCCTGAATTGGGTAGGGGTGGTGCTAAGGTAGTCTGGTCTTATGTTTGTCTCCCTGAGGAGGAAGGTGGTCTAGGTATCCGTTGGCTTAGAAAAAGCAATAAGGCGGCGATGGCCAAACACATATGGATCCTCTTTACGGATAAAGAATCTCTTTGGTGCAAATGGTTCCATTCGACATTTTTAAAACATAAAAGCTTTTGGGAAACTAAAAGACCAACTTCTTGCTCATGGGCATGGAAGAAGTGCTGGATCTCCTACGGGAATTTAGATCATTATTCCGATGGACCATTGGTAATGGAAAATCGGTAATCGGTATCACTCTAGTTCAATTCTTGGCACCCTAGAGGACCTCTCAACACTTTTTTCATGAATAAAGAAATATATCAGTCGGGTTTCTCTAGAGCAACTACTGTGGCTGAGCTCTGCTTGGCAGATCATCCCTCTCCTTTATATGACAGATTGGCGGCATGGGGGAACAGTTGCCTCGACTTACGAATGTAATGGACCGCTTCTCTTGGCTCGGACATTCTTCAGGATTATACTTCACGGCCTCGGCTTGGAACATTATTCGACCTCGACGCTTAGTAGTTCCGTGGCACTCTTTTATTTGGGACAAGATTCTCTTACCCCAGCACCAATTCCACCTCTGGCTCATGACACTTAATAGGTTGCCTACCTAGGTATTCCTATTATCTTCCCTTAGAATTTCAGAAGCGAGTTGTGGTTTTTGTAATCGTCGACCGGACTCCATAGATCACCTATTCTTTGGGTGCCCTATCACGAAACAGCTAGCCCATTTCTAGGTGAGTAAATGTAATCTCCCATGGCGATGCTTACCATGGGCTCAGACACTCACTTGGGCAAGAAATTCCATATTCGAAAAATGCTTTCATCAGAGCATGTCTAGGTTTTCATTGGGAGAACTTTGTCACATTATTTGAAAGGAAAGAAACAACATATTGTTCAGGAACGAAAATGTGGCTATGCAGGCCATGAAGATGTAGTTGATCAAGATGGTGAAGGACAAAGCTTTCACCCTTCGACCCATACAAGACTCTCCTAGAAATAGGCGTTTGCAAAGAAGTTGGGGCATCAACCCCATCATCTTTATTGCTTTGTAAATTTAGTTCTTTCGCCCATTTCATGGGCTTTGTGCTTATGTATCTCTTGTAAGTGTTTCGTTAACACTTTGAGCGCAAGTTTTTATGGTGCCAGGTTGTTTAGCCTCGTACATCCCTTGGTAAAGTCAAATACAATCCTTAACTTACCAAAAAAAATATATTTTTTCATTATTTTATAAAAATTTTGAAAAATTAAAAAATTAGAGTTTTGTTTAGGAAATCAATAATTTCTTTAAAAATCAAATCGTAGCATTAAAATAGGCCTAGTTTAATTAATTAACATCAAATTTTAAAAAAAAAATCGAAGAAGTTGTCATTGATGGACAACTAGGTGCTTTGGGTTCCCCATGTTTCTCTAGCTTAATGGCATGATTTACTTAATCTCATATATTGACATCTTAGATGCACGATTAGGCTTGGTGAGATTCGATGCATGTCTTGAATTCCTCAATTGAATGCCTAGAATGTTGAGATTGGCGCATGTTGAGTTATAACTTGACGATGCTTATTGTGAATATGGTGCACGCAGAGCTGGTGATGTTTAGACCGATATCTCTTCCGGTCTTACTTTGTAAGGGTTTAGCCTAATTTCATTCGAATCCTATGTCAATCACATGTGCTTAGCCTAATAAAATTAGTTTAGACTTGGCATCACTTATCTAAAATGTTGATTAGGATCATCTAGTCTAGATTCCACTTGAATCAATTTAGTCGACTTAGGCTAACCTTATTCTTCAATAGCCAACTTCCGAGAGATCATGTCTTGAGACTTATAACAAAGCCATGCATTATTAATATCCCCACGCATCGCAGGTTTTACATTTTCGACATTCGATAGTCATGTCTAATTATGTGAATGTTTGTTATTGCATCGCTTTTTAATATCTTGAGTGTTTATTTTTTCGCATTGTCTTTCAATAAATTGTGTGTTAATTTCTTTTCTAATCTAAGTTAGTTTAAATTTAGATTTGCATGAAAATAACCACATAAAAATAATTGCATGGACACTTAATGGCTTTGGATGACTTTTTAGGGTTTAAAAGACGAGTAAGAGTGCGTGACCACTTTAGATTAAATGACCAACTAGTTGGGTATTGAAAGGCGCTAATAGAAATATTAGCATAAACAAGTCTCCAAATCTTAGAATCTTTAGTCCGTAGGGATCAAAATGACACTCCCGCACCTCGATCGGTTTTTAGCCGACCCTAATAGGCCAGTGGCGACTCCTAAAAATATTTTAGGTTGTTAAAGAACTTTTAAAAAATCAAAATGCCTAAACGTCGTAAGAGGTATGGACTTGGGAAAATCCGTGCTCATAAGGAATGAATCAAATCGAATTATAGAAGAACGACGGTGGTAGTCGAGCGGCGGCTGTTGGCAATTGGCGGCAGCGGCTAGCAGCGGAGGCATCCAACAATTGGAGGAAATGTGGTGGCCGCCGACGATCACCGGCATAGGGGTGCTGGTCAGTGGTGGCTCTGGGTGGCCGAAGGTGGCCATGGCAAGAGAAAGGAAGAAAAGAAAATTAGCTTATTTCTAGAAATTGTTCCCCGAAACATGAAGCTACTTTTTTTATTTCTTGTTCTGTTCCAAATCTATTCCATAGGTACTTTTCTCTTATAGGGAATAGAAAAATAAATAGGCATTACCAAACGGATTTCAGTTCTTTTTTGTTTTGAGGAACAAAAGAATAGAAATCGAAAGAAATAGAAATGTTACCATGCAGGCCCTTCCCTAGCCTTAGGGAGCATCCCTCAAAACCAAAATTTGCCTGCTTCATAGCTTGACCTCGTTGACTTTTTGGCAAAACCTCCACCTCACTAACCTCTGGCGAGGCTCGAGCTTGTTGACCTTAGTCAAGCTTGAGCCTCGCCGGTCTTGGGCGAGCTTCTCTTTCGCTCGTGGTCAGTCACTGGTAAAAGAAAAATAAAAAGAAAGAAAAGAACAAAATAAAACTTTGCATTAGTTTTAAAAAACAATTTTATAAGAACAAACGTTTCAGTGTTCAAAGAGCCGAGTCTAAAGACCAATGATTTGCAAACAACATTTATGGACCTGAGCCTAAGTTTGGATATTAGCGCTCAAGTGTCAGGACCAAAGCACCGCCTTTATGGACTCGGGCTCAAGAGTTAGGGCATTATGTATTGGTACCAAGGCTTCAGGCCAGGTCTAGATGGACTCAAGCATGGGCGTTTAGGTTTCAGGCCTAGCCTTAATAGATTGGAGACTAGCCGTCAAAGACTTGGTCTTAAACGTCAAGGACCCGGGAACCAATCTTGATGTTCTCGTGTGTAGATATAGAGTTTTGGGTTCAAGTGTCGATACCTAGTCATATTTCATAAAATATTTTCATATTTTTCAAAGAGGATTTTTTTTAATTTAAGCTTCTTTAGGAAAACTTTTTTAGTTGATTAGGAAAACATTTCCTGTCAAATTATTTCTCTAAGCAAACCAAATGCTGGAAAAATGAGAAATGTGCTTTCATGAAAACGATTTTTCGTGAAACAAATGAAACCTTAAAAATATATTATATTAATAGTTGTATATAAGGTTGGGCGTTGAGCTGTGCTTGGGTAGTATGAGCTGAGTCAGGCTAGGTGTGGGATTCTCACGCTAGTCCATGTGCTAGGCCTAGTTATGGTTGACTAGGCTCAACATTTTTGTTAAATTTATATTAAACTTTTCAATGAAATAATCCAATAAAACTAGGTTAACTATTTCTTCCAACATAAAAAATAGACAAAAGTTAATTAAGGATAGTCAATGAAAATATTAATTCAATCAAACATGAATAAATCACATCTTCAAATAGCTGAAGGATTTATTACATGTGCAAGTGCCATTACACATAGATTTCACCTAAGTGAATGTCTAATAATCTCCTTGTCTTCAATGTCATGTTTCACCATGATTCATATGATAATGTCTTGTTCACGTTAGGCACATTTAGTTGGAATCAATTCTTGCAATAACAATCATGTTGGCATATAGCCATTTTAAGATTTTTTGCAATGAAGCCGCGTCTGTAGTCTTCCATCATTCATTGGCTAATGATAAGCGTGATTTTGGGGATACCAGACACCGGTTTTGACCCTTAAGATTTTCACCTCAAAAATTTCTTGCATTTTATAAAATTAGGGACTGATTTTGCAAATATTATCAAAAAATTTCGCCTAAAAATGTACATAGCCAATCCTATCTACATTTTTGCTATTCATTGCGAGGCATTTTGCATACATGACCTAACTCTAGAATTTTGGTATGGGAGTCTTCACAAAATTCAATTATATAGGAATTGGATGTGGACTCGCATGACCTTAAATGGTCGAAGCAAGGTTTGGCCATGGGTAGCCAATAGCTCTAACATGCAAGATATTCTCTCTGGCACAAGATCGTTTCATTCTTAGTATTGCAGAAGTCAAGTAATTAAACAATAAAATAGACAGAACAAGGAAATAAATTAGACATTAAATTACATAATTTAGTTGTATTGACCTACATCTATGGGAAGTGTAGCACCACTATTGATCAAGCGATAGAAAAAAAATTATAACCATACTCAAATTACTCAAACACTCTTAGTATTGCTACATCTTATAACTCATGTAGTGTTTAACCCCACACTTCCTCACAAAATAATCTTTCACTCTCATGAAGAGATTCACAAATATTGATCGCAAGATTTAATTGGCTTCAACAATAAAAGCCCGCAGGGTGTTATAATTCACAAGTAGAAGCTCCTCTTTGATTGCTCTTCACATAAAACACCAACTATACATGCAATAATTAGATCCAAAATAAGAAACTTCTTTTTAGGAAGTTTCTTCAACTAGGAAACTTATTCAAAATAGAAAACTCACAAACTTTTTGTTAGCTCAAACTCTAGAAATATTTTTTTAATAATCTTCACTTTGACTTGATGTTCAAGTTATAAATGCTTCGTTGAAGATCTGAACTTCACTACTATTCTCCCATGACTTCTTAGGGGTTCAACCATTATAGACGTTTTTTAAATCCAAGCCACTCTTGAACTTCACCAAAATCAAGGACCTCACTAAAATATTAACTGCACCTACACTTTTAATTTTTCCACAAGAATTTGTGGACATAACCTCCTCTATCATAAATAAATCAAAACAGCTGTTGCATCAGGAGATTAAATACACATCTTGCTAATATTAGTAGTTATAACAATTGTTAACTCTACAGACTACATCTCGTTATAAGCAATATTACGTCAATTATCCTTCTAGTTCTATTACCTCAAGAGTTTCTAGTTGTAACTTCACCTCAACTAAACACCATCCAGATCCATATGAACGATGCTGCAATCACTCATAGCCAGAAGTACTGAAAACTCGTCAAATCCAACTTCTCTGTTAATAACAGGTGAATCCGATTACAAGCTTTACAACCGATAACCCTACTCCACCTCGTACATAACCTAGGAACATGCAATTTCTTTCCCTTCAATCAAGTTTACCAACACTTGCTCAAACATAACATGGGCAACCGAATATTCTAAGAATAGAATAATCACTAACGTTATCGGACAACACTTCTTCGAGAGTCCGACATCCAAATGCAATCGATAGAGATCTATTAATCAAGTAACTCGTCATACTATACGCATCTGCTAGGAATCTCCTAGCTAGCATTAGAGAGCATTTTATGGTCCGTTGCTTATAATGTTCTGCTCATCAATTTTGTAACTTGTTATGGTTCACTGGTATTTGTGCAGTGTCTCATTATGCTTTTCTTCATATATAATTCGTTTATTAGCTCTTAGCAAAACTTTATGTCACTGTCAGTTTGCACATGCCCGATCATTTTACCAGTCTCCTTTTTTTTATATCAAAGTTATCAATTGCCTTATCCCAACAAAAGTATCAAGCTTGTGCATAAGTATACCTCAAAAAGTCATCTAAAATTGGGAGCATAAATTTAGCACTCTTACTCAAAGAAAACTATAAGAACTAGCGAACATTCAAGTAAATTGACTCTGGAATTTCTATGGTTTCTTTGATAGTCATATTAAACTAAATTTTCTACCGTTGATCTAAATCATAACACTTGCATACATTCCATTCCTTATAACTACGCGAACTATTCATTTCACTTAGAACCTTCAGGCTTTTCTCGTCAATGTAACCCAAAATGTGTATGCCATAATTTCAACTCTTGAACAGATGTATCTGACATCATTATGGCGAAATTCATCATTGTTTCACCTTGAAGTTCAGAGTCTACTATGCTTGACTCCTTTCATTATCACCAAGGTACCTTGAACAACCTTTAGAATTTCAGTTTTTGAAGTATACCAACACCTAGTAGAATCTAGGACACTCAAGGATAGTAATATTTTCTTCAACTCTAGAACATGGCTCACTCCAGTTAATGTCCTCACGAT
This sequence comes from Melaleuca alternifolia, assembly GCA_019926035.1. Lineage (NCBI taxonomy): Eukaryota > Viridiplantae > Streptophyta > Magnoliopsida > Myrtales > Myrtaceae > Melaleuca > Melaleuca alternifolia. The sequence goes on along the minus strand of JAGKPW010003071.1, from coordinate 329,852 downwards.
GCCATTACACATTCTAATTCTAACATCACTAACTCCCATGATATCATACTTAGAATTGTTCTGTAACTGTAATTTACTACTATTCGTGTACCGATAAGTGTTAAACTAGATCCCATTTTGTGTGGTATGAAAAGGTTAACCAAAATTCATTATCTATCCCATGAAATGATGAATAATCAATGATAAACAATAAATAATAAGCATTATCCGAATTACAATTAGTTCTAACTACAACATCATTTGCAAACTCAATTCTAATTTCCTTACCCTTCTGATTCTTCATCTTAAAGCAATCTCATCTAGATGCCCATTTTTCCCATAACTCCAACACACCACACCACCATTCCTAGACTAATAATGAATGTTCAAGTTTATACTAGTTCTGCTAACACATGTACTAGTTCTTTGTCTATTTTTACCTGCTAAAGTGGCAAGTATAAGTTCAACATATTCTCTTAAAAGTATATCATTTCTCAAAATCAAATCGCGAATCCCATTAAATGTTATGCTTATTGACCCAGGGGAATTATTGATATTAATATTCCAAAGCAATAGGGATAACATAATTAAAGTACATCATCCTTAAAGTTTATCTCAACTGAACTTAATTGACTAACAATCACAATGAATTCATTGATGATTTGCAATAGGTGCATCTTCGCTCACCTTCAAATTAAACAAACTTCCTATCGAATAGACCTTGTTGATTGTAGATGGCTTCTCACCCATGTTTGATGGGGTTTTCTTAAACTCAATGACGAGTCAATTGTTGGATATATGCCCTAAAGCGATCATATAATAGTTACATGTTAAGGATTTAAGATTATTTGCAATCTCATTATGTAATTGATGGCAAAGACGTATTTATTCATTTGTCCAATTATTACTACATGAATAATTCCATGAGATCAGTTGTGACTTCTTGAGATGTTAAGAATATGTGTGACGTGTACACAGTTAGATTGAATTATAAAATTGTTCCCCGTCAATGGATTAGTAAGTGGATATTAATAATCCTGTTAAGATCGGTGTGTTTTTAATTTCATCATTAAGTATTCGATACTTGTAGGAGTGACAAGTCACAAATCATTAGGTATTATGATGTTTGAGTTGTAACACGTGTTTGTCTCATACAAGTTCAGTGAACATGATACACATAGAACAATTAGCAACATGGAAGCTTTTGGCTTAGTCAATGTTTTATCATTCATGCTTTGGTCTTACATAAATAAACCTAACACTTGAAACACAGTGTTGACTTGTGCGTAGATGGATGTGATTCATGGGTACACATATTGATCCATCTCTATACTTATTGGTCATAAATTGTTCACGTACGAAGTTAAATATGTCTGCAAAATAGAATTTGTCTCCTTTTTACATGCAAGGTATAATAATGATGTCTTATGTGATCTAATCATAACACTACATTGAAATCTTTAGCCGAGGTTATCACGAGAATAAACTGTTTATGTTGCGTAAAATTGCATGTTGATTAGATTTGTGCATATGATTAAATTGGTGACTTGATAAAATTTTCATGGTCATTGTTCAATTGGACATAGTATGACAGAGGGATTGCATTACACTATAACCAGTTCTGACAAGTTCATTATGTTCTTAAACCATTCACACTTTCTAGGTAACCATGACATATTACTAGATGTCAATCATGCCTTATAAGACCTAAGGGTTGATCGGGACAATCAATTCTCTTGAAAGTACTAACTGTTAGTGCAAGTCTTACTACTAGGTTAGTGATGAACTTAAAAATGTCACACATCATAACCAATTAAAACGACGTTGAATGGGAAATACAATATTGTCAATATGTTTGCACTCACGACAATTGATTAAATTGAACTAAATTTACCGTAAATGTAATTTCATTTAATTTTTGTTCATGCGCACGCGTACATGTGATGTTCACATGTGCACAAATTGGACACATAATGATATGCCCAAAAATGCGCACATGTTGATTATATATAGATATATAACTATGTATAATTTATTATACATTAATATGTATATATATATATATATATACCATTTGACCCAAGGATCTGAGGGAAAGGTATAGAGGGAGAAATAACGAAAATAGACTCAAACGAGATACTAAGAACAACAGAATTATCCCAACGATAAAGGCAAAGAAGAGAAAAGAATTAACAGAAAGAACGGAAGTAAAAGAATTAACAGAAAGATAACAGAAAGAACGGATGTTATACATTGTATGGATAACTAAAGCAATATAAGCAATACAGACAAATAGAGCAGCAAGGTAAAGAGATAACATTAAGCGTGTTAGGCGGCTTGGCCTGCCGTTGTAAAGTCCTTTTGATTTAAAAACAAAGTAGTTCGAACTGTGTGGCTCACGGCCTCACCGTTAATGGCATTACGTTGAATGTAAGAGGCCAAAGGGACACAGACCTTTGAAGATCTGGGGGGTAAAGAGGATTGTAAGGTCACAGAGAATACTTACTCTGAGTACCTCTCGTTAGCCAACGAACTTGCTTGTTTAATAAAATCTAAAAGACTTAGTGCAAGTGTAGCAAATCGCATAAATGTACTGTAAAGTAGATGTGATAAAAGAAAGCACTAAACACCACAGATCACGGCAGAGCCATGTGAATTATGGGTTTGTGCGAAGGTATAGAAGAAATTCATCATATTTATAAATGAAATTGAAAGTTACAGTACAAGGAAAGTAAAAGATCCGTAGGATCTGTGCATTTACAAAAGAAGAAGAAGAGCAGCAAGCTAAAAAGAAAGCTTATGCACTTTGGTGCTTAAAAGGGGAGATCTGGTTTTAGATCTAGAACAGGAGACTTACTTTTGATAAGAAGGAGTAAGATGATTTTCAAGAGCTCTTTCTGTCCGAGACGGATCTGAGAAAGAGGGAGAGTATTTGAGTAGCACTATATGAGTTCTTCATGTTCTGGGTTTTCAGAAGTTGAAGAAGATGAAGAGGTAGTATGTGAGTTCTTTCCGTCCGAGAGGGATCTAAGAAAGAGAGAGAGAAAAAGAGAGCTAGTGAATGAAGCGAAGTCGGGAGGGAAGTCTGGAGAGTGTTTTGATCTCAGAAGGCTTCTCTGCTGCTGTGACAACGTGCCCTTGGAATGGTGGAGGGCCGTTGTAATATAGGCGGGTGTGAATACTGTTTGTATAGTGACCGCCACAGTGTACAGTGTAGGATGAACAGTAACCGTATTTTGCTACAGTGTACAGTGAATACAGTGTATTTGTGAACAATAAAATTAAAATATGTTGAGATATTGGTGGTGTCTCAAAAATCTTCCAGGTTGGGAAAATCTTCTCGTCCTTCGTCATGTCCGAAGAGAGGTTGAGACTCTGAAGATCCTTCTTCTAAAGGGTTGGACCCTCGTATTTCTGCTGCGTATTGGAGAAGTATTTGTTGGGCTTCTTCATCATCTTTTGCTCCAGCTAACTTTGACATTGCTAGAGATTTGAAAGCAAGCCTTGGGGGAGCTTCTTTAACTGGTGTATTATGAATCGTGATCCAGTTCTTTACAGCTTCTGGGGCACAATTTTCTTGAAATTTGAAATTATCCCACCATTTTGTTCGGAATTTTCTGGCGAGAACAAATTCGGTGGAACCTTTTAATTTTTGGAGTTCTAGGGTCCATGCAAAAACCCAAGAAATTTTGAAATGGATGAAGAAACGCATCAGTAGAGGGAAGTTTTCTTCGTGAGGAGGTGGTTTGTAAAGGTCAAAGAAAATTTGGTAACCTTTAAGATAATCAGAGGGTAGTATGTCATATAAGGGACCAAAAGTATCCCACCAATTAGTGAACCAATTGGGGAGATTTTCAGTGTTGAAATCCTTTTCGAAGAAAAATAGCCAAGTATGGGTTCTTGCGGTATTTTGGCGGAAAAAGGAGAGGTACCAGGATTGTCGGTAATCATAGTATGTGTATGAAGGACGGTAAGAAGAAGGGACCTCAGCAAGCTTGTCTTCGAACTTTTCTGAAGAGTATGGGGAGGGGAGCCAATCTCTAGGGTGGAGGACACCAAGGATTTTGGCTGTAGAGTAATCTAGAAAATGGTTTGTGTCACTTTTGACAAAATGTTTGAAGACAAAAGAGGAGGTATCTCTGAGTATCCTTTCTTAATACTCTCGAGGTTTAAGTATATCATGGGGAGTATAGTACCAGGAAGGAGGGAAGAGTTTGTTGGCACAAATAAAAGGGTCGTCATTATAAAAATCTTTTTCAATAAAAATTATTTTTGGGGAGAAAGTTTTGTTAACCCAAGGAGATTTGGGCTGTGTTTTTTGTGAAATTTTTTGAGAAAATAAAGAAGTAGTAGGTTGAGAGGCCAAAACCCCTTCGGGTTGTGGGATCCTTACCAGGGTTGAGGAGACTTCGGTCCTTTCGGGCTGAGGGGTCCTCAACAGTGTAGAAGAGACACGCGTTTGCACACCTATTTTTGGTATGAGCTGTCTAGATGTTGTCGAGGCAGCTGAGAGGGCTGGTTTTGGTCCACCGATTTGAAGTGGCCTTTGATTTAGAGATTCGAGCCATGACCTAGTGATTGGGGTCAAACCTCTGGGTGAAGGAACATCAGTTATGTTTGGTGAAGAAGGAAAAGGTGAAGCTTTGGCTTTTCCCTTTTCAGAGCTTGAGGATTTTTTAGGTTTTGGTGGCATGATTAGGTCTTTTCCCCTGTAGAAATTCTTGTGTAAGAAAATCTGGCAAAGAATTTGTATTACCACTAATATATTTTATATCAAATTCAAAGACAGAAAGTATAGCCTGCCACCTTGCGAAAATTTGTTTTGAGGCAATATTTAACACATCCTTCTGAAGAACATCTTTTGCAGATTTGCAATCGATGCGAAGGAGGAATCGTTTATTGAGAATTTCTCCTTGAAATTTGGAAATGGCTAGCACTATAGCCAAGATTTCTTTTTTGATGGTAGAGTAGTTTTGCTGAGTCTCATTCCAGTGCTTGGAAATGAACTGCACTACTTGCTCTTTATCATTTATTCTTTGTTTAAGAATACCGCCATAGCCCACCTCTAACGCATCTGTTTCAATGATTTTGAAAGCAGCCGGGTCAAAGAGATGTAGGCAAGGGATTTCCTTGACTTGGGCTTTGATCTTTCGAACAGCATTGGTGTGTTCAGAAGACCAGTTTGGGGGATTTTTCTTTAATCGTTGGTGCAAAGGCTTGCAAGTAATATTAATATTAGGGAAGAATTCAATGATATAATTCAAACATCCTAAGAATCTTTGGAGCTGGGTTTTATCTTTAATTTCATCCGGAAATTTTTCGGTAAAGGAAATAGACCGAGCTATAGGTCTAAAAGTACCAAGTGTAATGTCATGTCCTAAGAAACGAATCTTTGTTTGGAACAAGACCATTTTCGTGGGTGAGAGGGAAAGGCCATTAATTTTGACAATTTTGAAGAATTGAGAAAGATGTTTAAAATGTGCATCTATGTCTTTTGAGAAGACCAAAACATCATCAATATAAACAATAATATAATCAGAGTAGGGATTGAAAATATCATTCATTATTCTTTGAAATTCAAAAGGGGCATTTTTCAGACCAAAAGGCATGACATTCCATTCAAACTGTCCGAATGGTACAGTGAATGCGGTTTTGTACCTGTCATTCTCAGCGATCTGTATTTGCCAAAAGCCATACTTCATATTGAATTTCGAAAAGATTTTCGAACTATGGAGCCTGTTAAGCAAATCCTTTTTATTAGAATAGGGTAACGAATCCAACTGAGAGCAGAATTTAAAGGTTTGTAATTGATGACCAGACGAGGAGTTCCTCGTTCGATTTCAGATGCCTTGTTGACATAGAAGGCCGAACAACTCCAAGGAGAATGACTTTTTCAGATAAGTTTTTTATCGACAAGGTCATTTATCTCCTTTTTACAATGTTCCATCACCTCGTGATTCATCTGAGTAGGCCTTGCCTTTGTTGGGATGTCTTTCTCAGAGAAGTCGGGTTCATATGGAAGATTGACAATATGTTTTCGCCTATGCCAAAAAGCATGCGGAATGTCAGAACAAACATTTGTTTTGAAAAGAGTCTGCAGATTAGAGATTTTCCTTAAAATGATAGGATCAAGAAGCCTTTGTTCGATACGTTTATTTCCCAGTTCCTTTTTAAGGAAAGAGAGGTGGCTTTCTTTGTCTTGGATAAGACAGTTGATTTGGGAGATGGATTGTTCTTGAACGGAATTTAAAGACCTTGTCTGAGGTTTTGTGATAAATTCAAAAATAACCTTTTTATCGAAAGCTTGAGTTTCAATTCCTTCTGGAGTAAGCAAGAAAGGGGTGATTAAGGTCATAAAGGGAGTTCCTAAAATGACATTTTGACTTATATTCTGAACTAAAATAAAAGAAGTTTTAAAAGAGGCATGATCTTGTACGATCGATGCTTCAGGGATTTTATACCGAATTCTGAGCTTATCACCACTAGCTGAGTTTAGCTTTTCTGATGACATTTCATAATACTGGGTAGGAATAAGGCCTTCTTTGATACAATTAAGGTCTGCGCCTGTATCAAAAAGGGCTGTTGTGGGAAGAATAAAATCATGGATTTTAATGACGATTTTGATAATCATTTTTCTGGTTGTGACCTCAGTAAGCATATTTAGTACAAACTGGGAGTCATGTCTTCCAGTGGTTTCAGTGTCAAAATTATCAGAGGAATTCGAAGAAGAAGTTTGCTTGACTCTTTTTAGATCATTCCTTTTGAAATCTAGGAATTGTTTCTAGAGTTCAATCTGGGCAAGCTTGAGATTTTGTATCTCAATTTTTTGCCGCTGGATTTCATTACTCAAATCATTAATATTAACAGGTTTGTTCTTGGGTTTAGAACTCCTGTTAAGAATGGCATCTAAATTATAAGGAATTTTCTCAATACGAATAGAGGGAGAAGGGGTGACATTATGAAGAAGCTTTTGTTTGATTAAAGGGTCTGATTCATTGTCGAGAGTATCAAGAAAGAGTTTTTCTTCTTGCGTTAAGACATTAATTTGAAGTGTATTGTTTAAATCTCGTTCAGAATTAGAAGAGGAAGAAGAGGAAGCTTCAATGTCATTAATTTGAAAACCTGAAACAGAGCCTTCAGAAGAAAATTCTTCCTCAGAATCAATCATAAGTTGATTAATCTGATCCAGAACTTCTTCTTCAAGGTCAAGTTCATTAATTTTTTTGTGAACACGGCAGGATCTTGAAGTGTGGCCTTTCTTACCACAATTAAAACAGGTGATATTTTTAAAGTCACGTTTCGAAGTATCATTTTTGGGGGAGTCTTGTTTCTGAAAAGGTTTCTTCCTAAAGTTAGATTTTTTAGAAGAGCCTTTTCTTTTGGAAAAAGACTTGCAACGACAGTTGTCTGAAAGACACTTGGAACAAGAACTAGTCTTATTTTTAATCTTCTTAGAAGAAGAGACAAAAGTAGGATCATACTGGACACAAAAATCACCAAGACCTTGGGTCTTGTTTTGTTTTTTCAATTGTTTCTGAATTTTTAAAGAAGTACAAAGCTGGGTACCAATAGAATAAATAACAGAAGAAAGTTCGCCATAAGAGAGAATTTCATAGGGTATTTCACCCCCATGTTGTTCTCTTAGTTTATCACGAACTTGTTCACCGATGAGTTTCGGCAAGCCTGCAAGAAACTTTTCTTTCCAAAAAGGTTGATTGCAGTCCGTTCGAAGGAAAACTCTTTGGAGGAATATGTCCTTATACTGGCGGAAATCTCCTAATGAACGACAACGCATATTTGAAAGAAGATCTAGGTCTTTGTTACGAATATGAGAATGATCACCTATGAAATGGTTAGAGATATTGAAAATGAGAGTATTTACCGCATCTTGGATGGGCTCATTATTTTCATTAAGGATGGGGTGTCCTAAGTCATCTAACCTATGAGCATTGAGAATGTAATCCCTTTGCTCTTCCGTAAGGTAGTTGTCCCACCAGCCTTTAAGCTGTTCGCTAAAGCCGGCAATAATATAGTAGGCAACTGTGTGATCGGAAGTGGCCTCCTAAGTCTTATAAGTATTTGCAAGCATGACCATTTGATTTAAAATATTGATCATGTTGTGGTCAGTAAGACCGTCTATATTCCATTCGTAAATAGAATCGGACGAGTACCTATTTTGGGAGACATTAGACTTTTCATAGAGTCTGATGTCCGTTGGGGAAGTTTTGGGGTACCAGACTTTCTTAGGTTCATTCCAGAAGACTTGATTAACTTGTGAGGTCGAAAAAGTATTGGTATCAATTGTATTCACTTCTTTATGAGGTCCATTGAAAATGATTCCTCTGGAAGTAGGGGTCGTCGAGGGAGTATAAAGTTCTTCTTTCTTAGGGGAATAAGCTTCTTTGGCTTTTCCCTTAAGATTGGCTTTTCGGAGTTCAATAGCTTGAAAAAACTCCGCACTTGGGTTTTTAGTAATAGGAATACTAGGGATCGAGAAAGGTCTAACCAGAGGTTGTTGTATTGGACTAGCTGTTGTCTCAGTATGAGTCAAAGCAAAAGTCTCTATTCTATCCAGCTGTTTGCCTATGGTATGAAGGTGTTGATTAGCAAAATTGTTTTGCTCTATCACCTTTTTTAAGCCGGAGACATCATTGCTTTCCGGAGTCTTGAAAGGTGCGGCGACTATTTCAGTACCTGCTAGGTCAAGTTTAAATTTCCTGAGAGGTGGATGAACAGACTTAATAATGGAGTTATCGTCGAGCTGCCATTGAACAGAATTATCAATGACACATATTTGTTTGGGCGGAAGAAAGTGGTCTTCAAACCAATCAAAGAACAAGATATGATGTCCATGTTTGTACATATAATCATAATATTGTTCTCTAATAAACTTGGAATGACCACGGAATAGATTAAAGAACCAAGTCCTAATTTCTAAATTAGACTCGGAACAGAATTCTCTATGGAGCATCTCCTTATTGGGTTCAAAAATTCTATCTATGACGTTGAGCTCTCTTTGGGCAAAGCTGAGCTCGGCTTCTACCTCTGAGGAAGTAGGTTCAGGGTAATCTTGAGGAATATTATAAACCGGTCTAGCAATCCCGGCAGTAGTTTCTACTCCAGTGGGATTAGGAAGAGGGGGAGCGGAAGGTCTAGCAGCTTGGAAGGTCTGTGAACCTCTGCTGCTGTCTAGTAATGTTATGATAGGTGGTAGAGTGGGCTGTAAGTCCACCGATCCACTGTCAAAATCTGGGCGAGAAGAGGTTCCTAGTTCAGGAAGTCTATTAGAACTAGATATATGGAAAGAATGTCTTTTTGGAGTAAGAGGTGAGCTCTGTCTCCTGGGAAACTGGATGGTCACCTTACCTTCTGGATGCTGAACAATGTTGGCAGGGTCTGTGTTGTGGACGATCTGCCTAGGGACTGGACTATCCAATTCCCAGTGTTCTAGTAGATGGATGTTGCACCACTCTATCGACCGGGGAATGGTAGTGTTAGCCCTGGTAATATCAGTCTGTAAATAAAGGGTAGAACCTTTGGGGCTTTTTTGGAAAGCCTTTTGGGTCGAAGTTAGACTTCATAGCTTTGTAATGAATCCTAGAGATCAAGACCCATAATGATGGGATGCTCAGATGGTCAGCAACCGATATTGATTGTGTGTATCAGGAACGATTGTCGATAAAATCAATGTGTTGTGTGAATTGCATACATTTTTAGAGAGTTTTATGTGAGAAGGATGCAATGCTCTCTTTCATGCTTACAGGGGGTCAAAAGGGAAAGCCAAAAGAATATACAGAGAGAGAGGGCGAAAGAGGTTAAGGGAAGTAGCACCATTAAAAAGGGACACCCAAACGAGAGAGGAGGGGAGAGGGAAGAGACAAAGGAAAGAAAGAGGAGACTAGATCTTTCTCCTGCAACTTTATTATTGCCATACGTCTAAGAGTGAGTGGGGAAGAAGAATTTTGCACAGACGACGCTCACGAGACCTCATGTTTTACAAGGATGTTTTTCAAACGATTTCTCGTCGGACGCGATGCTTTCTCTCAATTCCAGTCCACCGAGAGTGCTCAATCTTTCCTAGCTGCTAGGATCTTAGCGAGACGTCCGGAATCCCATCGTGAACCTGCTGTAACACCTGGCGTCGTTTATTGCCCTGGTAATTAATCTTTTCGGTGAACCTCTTAGCGGGGATTAAACAATTATTATGCTAAAGGTGCTGCAGAAGCAGTTTATTAAGTTCTTCCTCTGAATCACGTATTAAACAACAATTTGGGGCCGTACAAATAACATGAACATAACTAGTTCTTCATTCATTCATCCATTGATTCACGCGCTAGGAGGAGTACACGGTGACAAGAAAGGAGAAGACTCCTAAAGTGGGGTACAAAAATTTCACTGTAAAACAATAAATTAGCAACATGACCATCTTAGAGATAAGCCTACTCCCACCTAACAAAACGATACAGGGATCTATTAGAATATTCCTATCGGAATTACTTTTGTAGTCACTCCCGAAGTCATCGTGTGCGGTGGGAGCCAACGGCCCGAACCAATGGTCCATATCCCAAACGTAATAAGCGAAGAACCTAAAGCGCACTTGACTGGAAAACAGTCCGCTATTGACAATGATCAAGGTCTCCACTCGCTTGAATAGGTCTCCGAGATAATGCAGGTCTCACTACATCGGTCCAAAACTTTCATAGGCACCTCGTACCTAAATGGCGGACAGAAGATCATGTCATATTTAGTATGAAATAGATATTTTTTTTGGTAATGAGTATGAAATAGATATTGTTCACAAGAGTAATCAAAAGCTTAGCAAGTAATACACTAGCACGAAACTCAGAAAATCACACGGCTCATGCAAATGCTAGAATGCGATGAATCACATCCTTGGCACACATGTGCAAGTTCATCAAATGGAAATCGGCAAGGTTTCCAAACTCAAGAAAGTCATTTTCAAAACACATGTGATATCATAATACTCCTACTCGATTACTTGGCGTCAGCCATTTCAAAGCATCATGAGAAGGCTACCAGAATCACACTCTGCGTATCTTCACTCCAAATGCATATGGATTGCACTCCGGGCATCTCTTCTGGAGGCATCCTGCACACTCTCTCAAAAAGTTCCCATCCTCGTTCATATGAGGTATCCTTTAACTCCAAGGACAACATGTTTCTTCTTATAGAGACCGTTTTATCTATCAATATTGGTTGTTTATGGGTCAAGTCAACTGCAGGTTTTGCGCTATCTACCTTAAGCATGACAATAGTTGGATAGGCCCCTTTTCGGTTACTGCAGACCTCCACAGCAACAGCAAGGATTCTGATAGATATGAGTGATACTTTTCGTATATTAGGATCTATGATAATCTTTGAAGCGACGAATGTCTAGTGAGTTCCCATTTTTGTGCTTGATCTAAGAGTTTCAAACTCATGTGATTTTTTGGTTTGTATTGAATATTCAGGAATTGTATGTGTTAAATCATGTCTTGATTCTATGTTTGTCATTGATTTTGTTAATTCCTTTGTATAGCTAATGAACGTATTCTCCTTTTTAATAATTATTGTTTTATAGATGAGATTATTATCATTAATAAATAGAGTTTACATATTGAAGATGAATGAATATAAATGGTGATATGTCCCATTAATTACTCTAAAAATAATTTCAATTTAAATATTTTGTTAAATATTATTTATGAGTGTTATTTATTTTATTTTTGGTTGTTCAAAAGTTAAAGCGGTCATTTAAGAATGAACAAAATATGAAGTTACATAACTCATGATTTATATTACATATTTTGAACTTCTTCTAATTTAATTGTACTTCACGTGTTCGTTATTTTATTGTTTCTTGCTTTTAACAAATGGAAATTTTTGTTATTACATTTTCTTAGATTTATGTTTGATATATATCGGTGTTGATTGGTATGAAATTTGAAAGAACATATGTTTTTAAGGAATACAAAAAATGAAACAAAAAAAATTTGATTGGTTTGACGTTGACCCTAGAACCAAGTCCTCGTCCTAGGTTCAATAGGGTCCGTTCTCGGTCCCAACAATTGAGAATCAACACTGTATAAATTGGTCTTTCTATTGAGTAGTGGATTGGTCCAACTCAAATCATGCTCACCCCTAGACCTAACGATTATTAAGCACCATGGCTTGGCAAAGAAAAGCACGTTGACTTAAGTATTGGTTGAAGAAGGCACAATGGCAGAAGCACTGCCGCGGAGGATTGACGGTTCGCCCTTTTATGTTGGCCGCACGTGATTGGACGAAAGTGAAATGTATCCATGGATTCCTTCAGGATTAATCAATAGGGTAGATGGATTTACCGTAACATCGTGATAGAATCTTGAGGACGCAATCGTACTCACTTTAGTCGTCTGATAATCCCCTGAAACCCCCCCGTTCAAGAGCCGTGTCCATTTAGTTCGACAATCGCGGCTTTTCTTCCTGTTTCTGTTCAGAAATGCAGATCTTTTTTTAATGATTTCGTTTTCTTTTCCTGGCAGGCTACGTCTTTTTCATATGATAGTTGACCAATCATCAGTGAGTTGAACAGTGGTTTCATTCCCTATTGTACGATGGAAATTGAATTGGGGATGAAGAAACTCGTTTCGTATGACTTCTTTTTAAGTAGATCTCGATCCATTTGTGGGAGCATTTGCGAAGCGTCACAGGGAAGGGCCATTAAAGTTCTCTTCCTTAGATATACTTGCCGAGTCTCATCATTCAGTTGCATGTTTATGCAGGAATAGTGGACAGTTGAGACTTGAGAGCTGTTTTGTCAAATTTTCTTGTCGTTGAACTACGTGATGGGAAGTACATACAACTACAAGTAGATAGCCAAGCGATGAGTACGTGGCAAAGGTAGTGAACAAATGGGTTAATTTTCTTACATCTGTGATTGTTCGATTTAAAGGGAGTGAACAAATGGGTTAGTTTTCTTACATCTGTGATTGTTCGATTTAAAAGCGCATTCAACTGAGTTTTTTGGAGGATCAAATGGGTTAACGATATCACGGTTACTTTATGTGGGCAAGTCTTCATCCTGTAAGAGTGCTGATCTCTTTAACCTTAAGAAACATGTGATTTTAACATGCTAAATAGGACAGCTCACAAGACGGGCAAAGAAGGTTGCACGCGTACTGCATCCATTAGATCAGCAGTGCTGCAGTTCGGCGTCTTTTACTCAAGAACTGGCAACTATTTAAAGGGTTGCCATAACTCTGAGAACAGCTACAACGATAGCTTTGAACTCAGAATGACCACTACATCCAATCACAACAGACTAGAGATTAGAATCTGTTACTATAGGGTGTTCCATAAACTATTAAGTAAGGAACCGTTCGGACCACGGTATCAACTGGAATTGCAAAATTTATGCCGGAGGACATCCCTGTCCCTGCATATTAGAGGGAAAATAAAGGCATTTTGACTTTTCAGACTTTTTGTCCCTGTATGATATATTCGTGTATCTCAATTTTTTCAGCAATGGGAAAAGGCATATCTCTGGGCAACAGAACTTCACCTTTGCGAGTAAAAGTTGATGTGTTGACTCCTATCACATGGCCATACGAATCTATCAATGGCCCTCCTGAATTCCCTGCACAAACAGGACAGGTTGCAGCTAATAAATTGGCCATCATAGTATGCACACAGGCTTTCGAGATTATCAGTGATCGATTTTTGCTCGCTGATGAAGAGCACAGGGAAAACATGAACATACACATGACTATATACCAAATGGCATTTGCCTTTTCCTTGACCAAGGCAATTGATGAAACAAGATTAAAACTTCACCAGAATTAATAGCTGCATCAGTCTGTATAGCTCCTCGTATAGCCCTTCCATTTGGTGAGGGAATCTCCCTCCCCAATCCACTAACCACCTGCATTAATTAATTGCATCAGGCAGATGCATTAACTTTAATATAATTTAATCGTTATCTTGAGATTTTACAGCTACAGATACAGGTGTCGAAGATCAAAAGGATTATCAAGAGAAGAGAATCATCAATCCGACTTGACAGCAGGCTAATGCTTCACATAGTGCTGTCTGTAATGTCACACCTAATTTTCTAGTAAGAATTACCCCAGTTGTGAGCGTGTTTTCATATCCAAATGGATTCCCAATTGCAAAGCAGCTCTGACCTACACGAAGATCATTGGAAGTCCCCAGAACAACAGGCTTTACTTGATGTCCATCGATATCGACCTGCATAAATGTGAAAGGTCAAGCAGATTTTGACACTCTTTTTGCCATAAATACAAATATTGCTAAAAGCCTCAGCTTAATGAGTTTATCATAATTGATTCCCAGCTTATTCAAGGAATCACAGGAGTTTTTCGAGCACAGCTTATAAGTTTTGTGGTTAAAACCTTAATTTCCACCCAATCCTTGCTGAAGCCAAAACAATACTAGAGAATGCATACATAAATCAACTCCCCAGAAGTTATCTAACAAAATGTTGTTCCTGATGAAGTAATTATAAGTTGTGTATGAGACAGAGAACAAATCAAAGATTTGGCTTTCTCTTTTTATAGTTCCCTTTTTCCTCAAGTCCATTAAGGTTATCTTCAAGCTTACTTGACAGATGGAGATCCTCCACACTGGTGTGATGTTCAGAACTGGCAAACAGTTCCCTATATGTCAAATGTCAATCGACATATCATCTATGAAATGAATAATTTGGTCTCTGAGGAGCAGATAGCTTTTTTACTTTGTTTGTTAAGGGCAAGGACATGATGTACAGCCCAAGATGCATTTTTATTCTTCAACTCACCTTCAAGACAGCCAGATCATTTGCGAGATCAAAGCCAACAATTTTTCCTTCTTTAACAAAGCTATTGCCTGTTGCATCTTCAAGGAATACCTACATTAAGAAAGCATCTGGATGTTATCTCTTTAAGTAAAGGTCTAATTTAACAGCACAAGAAGATTACTTGAAGCCAAAAAATGATGAAACCTTACAACGCTGTAACCCACTTTGATCAGTGGCCAACTTGGCGATGACATGGTAATTAGTGACCTGGCACATATGAAATAATAGCTCACTTCAGATGTCGATAGATTTACCTTTAGATGCATCCTATAAGAATTACTGCCAGGAAATTCTCAAATTACAATTGTCAGGTGCATAGATCATCTTATAAACTCTGTCCAAGACCTTACATTCTACAAAGTAAACGACTTCATCCCTAACTACTGTTCTTTTCAGATTTGTTAATCCGTATCTAGTGCATATGGGTACACTCAGAAGGGGAATGCAATCAACATTTTCAATGTTAAGAAGACTGCCTTCAAGCATTTCCTTATATCTCACTTTCCATGTGTTGAATATGAATGCACTCAACCTAGCTTTCATGATTATCACCTGATTTGGTCTACACTTCCAATGCTGCTTTGTCCAATAAAACTAGATAGTCCACTGACCTGGCTTGTCGACAAATTTGATGCTAATTCCATACAGAAAAATGCAATTCCAACATTCAGAAATGGGAGGACAAATTTCTAAGCACTGTTTTCTCTAACAAAGCATGATCTTTGTTGGACAAGTTATCTAGGGACTGAGGAGTAGGTAATGCAAATTCTTACACAATGTTGTTCTCAAATGCTCATTTTCATATCAACATAGGTGTGGTATATTTTGGGCATGAATTACATGTGTTGTCATCAGCATTCTAGTCTGGCAAGCTGATCATTTGGAATTAAGTAATTAAGATAAAGAAATGAGAATTGCAATATTATAGCAAGAGGAGCCAAACAGAGGAGGTCAAGAAAGAAGAAAAGAGTACCTACAATGTGACCAAACTTATCCCAAATGAAGCCAGAACCTGTGCCCTCAAGTTTAGCACCTTCATCCTCGTTAGGCACTGCTTGGCTTGAAGAGCCCTTGGAGCTTTTAGCTATCTCCAAGTCCTTAATGAAAACGACCGACGGTGATGTCTCCTATGAAACCAAATACAAGGAAATAGGTTTCAGAAACAGAGATACTCATCGCATTAGGGGATTTAAATACATGATCTTCGTTGCCATATCGTGCTCGCGTTACATGAGACTGAGCCCAAAAGTAACTCTTCACAAATAGCAAGTCCGTAGAATGCAGGTGACCCTTAAACTTATGGTCAATCAACTAATCAACGTAGACGACTGCACCAGGTAGTTAACAAATCTCTTTACTTCCGATATAACACTTTCTAGTCAAGCTTCGCAAGAACAGAGAAGTGACGCTGAGAGACCTGTAAAGGGTCGACAGTGAGAGAACTGAAAGGATGTAACTCTAATGGACGCGAATTTAGAATGACGCAATCTCTCTGACACTTCAAGAAGAAGAAGAAGCATAACAAAATTAGAGAACGTTGCAATTCGGGAATTCGTAACTAAAATTGACACGCGAACACGAATTGACGAGCCTAAACCTGAAACATGTGGACGACACGATCTTCGTCTTGCTGAAGCTCGTCCTCTGGCTTCTGCTCGGCCAATGCTGGACGGCATGAAGAATATTGGTGATCGGAACTGCAAAGGCCTAGCAAAGAGGACACTCCAACTCCCACTAGAGGACAGATAATGGCCGCTCTCCGTCTTGTCAGACATGGAATCGCAGTCGTAGAAGAAGAGGAGGAGGAGGAGGAGGAGACGATAGCAGAATTGTCCGAGAGAAATGGAACAATCGGAGCCTGAGAGCCCATCACCATCCTCATAACCCCTCTGTTCCTCGACCTCGACTGAAATTCGCTTTTAACCGGCAAGGATAAGGTTGTCAGTCTTCGTGGCTTCTCTTCCACTCCTTTTGGTTTTCCTTTTGTAGTTTAGAGAAAAAATCCTTAAAATCCCAAACAATGCTCACTTGATATTTTCACTTTAATTTGTTTGTGACATCAAAACTTTCAAATTTATACATACATGACATTTTTACCCTTAATTCAAATTATGTCAATGAGCAATGATAAAAATCTACTTGCATGGATGATAGAATGCTAAAAATATAAATATGGTGTCTACGAGATTTAAGTGAAATTAAAATAATGTTGTTTATTATCGAGCTACCTTTTAAGCTCCAAGACTTGATTTTAAGTTCTGCTCCTATGCCATAATTGAGTTCAAGTAAGGGTGAGCATTAATTCTAGATAGAATCTTGATTTGAACCAACCCTCCTCGATTGGTTTTGGTCCAATTCCAAACTTTGTAGGGTAGGTCACAAATTTCAAAAACTGGGAAATGGTTTTGATAGGGTAGTTTTTAAATTTCAAGTTTGGAATCTACCCATATTGAAATTGCTAACCTTTGACTTACAAACCTTTCATGCTCGTCCAATGAAAGTTCTTGCACTGTTTGGATGATACTTATTTATCCTACCGCATTGGAAAAAAAATGACAATTGCTTCCTCAGCTAAGTGGCGTGCTCTATAGCTTCCAATGGCATTCAATTTATGAGAGAAAGACACTACAAGTGCTAAAATTTATGTACAATGCACACTTTAGTGCCAAAATTTTTCGTCGGATCACTTAAGTGTCAAATTAGAGAAAAAAACGATCACTCATTGCCAACAAGGAGATAATTCGGCCAAAAAATGACGTGACATTTATAATTAAAATTTTATTATAATATTGTATATATATTTAAATTTGGTCCACATGGCTTTTTTATTTATTAAAAATAAATTAAAAATAGTTATTTTTTAAAAGAGGGGTCAAAAGAGAGGGTGGCAAGCCCTCACCAGCACTACCCTACCCTCGCTGGTAAAGGTGGGGACAGTTGATGGGGGTCATTGGCCCTCGACCATGCTGGTCGTGGATCGACGACCCTCGCCGACAGCTGGCAAGGGTCGCCGACCCACGGCCAGCGTGGTTGGGGGCCGGTGACTCTTGTTGACTATCCTCACTCTCAAGGGCCTTCGCCGCTCGTCAGTGGGGGTTGCCAACCCATGGCCAGAATGGCCGGGGGACAGCGGCCCCTTTCGACCTTCTCCACCCTCGTTGGCGAGGGTGGGGTGGTAGCGGCAAGGGCTTGCCGTACTCCCCCTTTGACACCTCTTATTTTATTTTATTTTTAATATGATTAAGTTTATTTTCTAAAATTTTTTGGAATTTAATCTTTTATTATTTGAAATGCTGACTTGACTTTCCGACAAGCCACGGTGGCTTAAAATATTAATAAAAAAGTGTCATGTTAGATTTTTGGCAAAAGAAATCGGAGTCAAGAAATTCGACATGGCCCCAAAGAGATCATATTTATTATTATTAAAAATTGGCACTTAAGTAATCTTGATGAAACTTTTGATACTAAAGTGAGCGTCGTATATAAGTTTTGGCACTTGTAGTTTTCTTCTCCCTTCAATTTATCTACAACTTGGTGAATGACTCTACACATCAAGCAAACTTTTAGGGACATGGATTGTTTGATCTTCACCTCCTTAAAGGAATTCAATAACACTCCACGATAATGTAGGTGAAGATGCGCTAGGATTTCATCTTTTTTTTATTATTGTTTATTTTAGCAAATGAGAATTTTTGTAATTGCTTCAACTTTCATTTTGCTCGACTAAGGACTAAATTGGACTTGCTTTATTACTAGTTTGGAAGATAAACTGCAAGGCTGAAGAGTCAAAATATCAAGTCTCCGTGTCATTAATTCATTTCTTGTTCCTAAGATCTTAATTGCTTTATAGTTCTCATGTCTCTTTATGGTCAGTCTATTTCCTAAATCTTAGTTTCTCTATAAAAAAAAAGGAAGATTTGTAATGCATATAGTTTAATGAATACATGAGAAATCTTTAAGAATTTCTATCATATTCTTTATCCAAGTTACTTGATGGTGAATCAAACAGTTTTTTTATCCTTGGTTGGTGGAGCAATCCTTATGCCTTGATGGTGAGCTATCATTATCCTCATTCTTTATTATTGGCTAGTGGATTGTGCCTTCACGTTTCAGTGGTGAACCTTTCTATTCCATTTTGTTTCAAGCACACCCGTCCATACTTTTATCTCAGCCCATTTTCGAAATCCTTTGTCTAACATAGGCATAAACTAAGTACGAGAACTCAAGATCGAACTCATTTTGAGTTGTTCCTTATGTTATCCATATCCTTTTAAAAATGGATGACCTAGTTCCAAGAGAGTTGACTATGGAAGTACACAACGAAAGGCAAGATCATATCCTAGAGAATCTCCAAATACAAATGGAGTGAGTCCTCAGTCGTCTAGAGAATCTTGTGCAAGCAAGACAACCGGATAATCGATATCAACTTGACAATTCATATTCTTGTCATAGTTTTAGTGACGAATCTGGATACATTGGAGGAAACTCCGGTTAGAAAATCAAGCCCATAGGAGAAAAGGGAGGCATAGGGGAAATGATCTTGAAATCAAAGTAGAGGTGCCTAAATTTAAACGTAGTCTCAATCTTGATGACTTTGTGAATTAACTATAGTCGATTGAATGAGTTGTTGACTTTAAGTGATACTTGGATGAGAAGAGATGTAAGGATAAATATGCTTCTCTTGGAGGAGAGAACTTAAAGCACTAGTGAATTAGGGAACGAAAATCTAAGACCAATTCTTAGGAAAACTTAAGAAGCTAATGAAGATGAGGTTCTTACCCAACATTCATAAGTAAGATTTCTTCCTCAAGTTGAATTCCCTCCAAAAACATGGGAAGAGTATCGAAGAATACACTACAGAGGTTGAACAACTACATGATGAGATGCGAAGTTCCAGAAGTACAGGAGTAAAACCATCAAGTGATTAATTCCTCAGTGGAATGAATCGTGAAATTGCTGATTTGATCAAGCTTCAACCTTATTGGTCCTTTGAAGATATATGTAAATTGGCGATGAAAGTTGAGAAGCAATTGAAGAGCAGCAAGATTTTTTCTACTAGATCCTCAATAGAGGGAACATCCTATTTTAAGGGTGCTTCCTTAAGGGGGTAGAGAGTACTTGAAGAAGGAAAAGGAGAAAGAGAAGTCTATGTTCAAATTCCATAAGAAATTTGATGGTGAAAGTAGGCAATGCTTGAGTGTCATGTTTATGGGAATTATGCAGCTAACTCTTATAAGAGGATTATAACTCTTTGAGAAATGAGAAGATCAATTTTGAACTTGAAGAGGCAAAGAAGGATCCTAAATACATTAACTCCAAATATAAAAAACAAGAGGAGGTTGTGGAAAAAACTTAGGAGCAAAAGAATAATATCGTTCACACTCGTTGCATGATTAATGGGAAGGTTTGTATGCTGATTATCGATGGCAGAAGCTACACCGATGTGGCATTGAAAACTTTGATGGATAAACCGAAGCTTCTTACATATGATCATCATCAACTACACAAACTTCAATGGCTCAATGAGGGAAGTGATCTTAAGGTAACCAAACAAGCTCTTATATAATTTTCATTTGGAAAAAATTATCAAGATCAAATTCTGTGTGATGTCAATCCATGGATGCAAGCCACATAGGGAGGCCTTGGCAATAGGATTTGAAAGGTATGCCTGATAGCCATAAAAATATATGCTCATCTCATAGGAAACAAAATTTCATTACTCATGCACCCTTGAATCTGTCCATGATTTTAAAATAGTTGCAAAACACTAGTCAGGAAAACCTTTTCTTAAGTGGAACACCAGTTGAGAGTGCTATACGCAAATACAACACTCCATTTGCTTTGCTTATGGTCAAGAATAAATAGAGTGAGATTGAGAGACCTTGGATCCTTTTCTTTGTTGAAAGAATTCGAAGGTGTGTTTCTAGAGGACTTGCCACCTGAATTACATTCCATTAGAAGCATTGAGCATCATGTTTACTTATCAATGCAATTTAGAAGAAATAAAGGAGTTGCAAAGATAAATCAATGAACTTATTGACAGAGGATTTGTTCAAGAAAGCATGAACCCATGTTCTATTCTAGCTTTACATGTGCCCAAGAAAAATGGTTCATTTAGAATGTGCATGGATAATCAAGCCGTCAACACCATCACCATTAGTATAGGTACCCATTACCTAGAATTGAAGATATACTTGATAAATTATGTGGTTCTATCGTACTTTCCTACATAGATTTAAGGAGTAGCTATCACTAGATCAGAATGCAAGAAGGAGACAAGTGGAAATGGCCTTCAAAACTAAAGGGGTCCTCTGTGAATGACTGGTTATGTTATTGGACTTTCGGATGTTCCAAGCACCTTTATGAGGCTTATAAATGAAGTCCTTCCTCCTATATTGGCCGTTTTGTTGCTGTATACCTGATGGTATTTTTGTGTATAATAGAAATAGAAAGAGTATGTTTCTCAATTTAGATAAATCTTTGAATTCTTAAGGAAGCAAAAGTTCTATACTAAGGTGGAAAAAATGTTTCTTTAAGCATCATATTCCATAAGTATGTGGTTTAAAAAGATGGGATCTTTGTCTACCAATCCAAGGTGGAACCGATGAAAATATGGCCAATGTAAAAATGCATTCCTAATGTGAGAAATTTTCATGAGCTATTTATGAGGGATTGTAGTACCATCATGGCTCCCATCATCTAATGGATGAAGGATGGATCTTTCAAATGGACAAATACTGCAAACGAAAACTTTGTGAGTCTCATGTTCCCGCCCTTCTAAATTTGATAAATTATTTGAAGTTGAATGAGATGCAAATCGAGTTAACATTGGAACTCTTCTTGTCTAAGCCCAAAAGTCTGGTGTATTTCACTGAGAAATGGTGGAATCAAAGAAGAATAATTAAACTTATAGCAAGAAGTTTTATGCCATTATGAGAGCTCGTCATCATTGGAGTCATTACTTGAGGCCAAATTATTTGTTATTTATTCCGATTATGAGACTCTTGTGTTTATTAGTGGTCAATACAAACTCAATTTGAGGCATTGCCAAATGAATAGAATTTCTTCAATCCTTTTATTTTACTTCGAAATATGAACTTGGCCGCACTAACATTTGAGTGGATGCCTTATTGAGGAGATACTCTACGTTTGCTATTTTGGGCTCTAGGATCATTGTTTTCCAATCTATGAAAGCATATGTATTATGAAAATATAGAGTTCTCATCTATTAACTGTGAGCATGAAACTTAGGGTACTTGTTCAATCCAGGATGGATCTTTAAAAAGAAAATTGATTATGTGTGCCAAAGGATTCCTTTAGAGAATTATTACATGGTCCAAGAATGGGTACCCACTTTGATATTAACTAAATTCTTGATGTTCTTCAAATGCATGTTTATTTGTCAAAGATGAATGGATATGTGCATGCTATCATCTTGAGGTGTATGACCTATTAAAGGTCAAAGAGTGTTGACACCTAATTTTTATTTTTAGCAAATAGGTTTAATTGCATTAAAAAAATAAAAAGAAAAATTTCGGTCAAATCTTCAAGAGATTTGAACGAATATTTCACTTATATAAGCAGAACACTTTTGAAAAAAAAATCAAGAGAATAAAGGAGGAAGAGGAAGAGACCAAATTCCTATATACTAAACAAGAGGACTGATTGGGGGAACCTCTCGGTGAAGATTTGACTGAGATATTTCTTTTACCAGCATAAAATGTGGTCTGTGGGTCTGCAAAGGGGGGAACGGGAGGCTTTATTCCGGCTAATATACAGAGAGGGAGAGACCGAGAGAGAGAGGGAGGGGGACTTTTCTGGGGAAAAAGCAGAGAAAGCAACGAGAGAGAGGGGGTGCGTCGGGAAGCTTTTGCGGTAAAAAAAAAAGAAAAAGAGAGAGAAAGTTCGAGAACGAGAGGAAAAAGAGAGAGAGTAGCGAGCTGAGGCCCCCCGTCGCCAATTCCTGTGAAGTTGCTTTGGACTGAAGTTTTTGTCCTCGACGTCGTGCTCTTGGCCTCCTTTGTTCGTTTCGCTTTTCTTTTAACGGTGAGCTCTTGCCATAGCCACTTCGTCTGTGATTTCCTGAGGATCGTGGCCGAGTGTATCTCACGGGAGAGCGACGATTCTTCTAGTGTTCGCTCGATTATACTTGCTCTCCCTAGTACCCGAACCATGTAGGGATTTTATCACGTCTTGATTGCCTTTCCCGTAGCTTCCCCTTTGCATGATGGGTTTTTGCTGTATTTCTCTTGCAGACCGAGATGAGTGGTGCTCGGTTTAGTTGATTTTAAAGCTTCCATGATGATTATTGTTGCTAGGTGTGTTCTGTGGCCTGACGTTATTGCATTATAGGACGAGATCTCGCGTTCTTTCAACTCTACAACCGAACTCCACATTGCACAACACTTGTTTGTTGTTTTGCTTGCAAGAATTTGCTTTGTTTAGTGCTTGCTTGGCAAGGTCTTTTATTTGTTTGTGGTTTGAGTCAACGTTGAAAGTCGTTGACGAACCGACGACTCCCCGAGCTCTCCTGCGTCGTCTGCCGTCGCGCCGTCGCAAGAAGGCTGCAACCGGCGAGTTTCCCGCGTCTCCGGTTGCAGGCCGTCCATTAAGCCACGCGAGGAAGAAGAGGATTTGCAGGTTATGGGCTGTCACGTGTGGAGGTGCGTTGGACTCGTGTGTGTGGGGGTGGGCTGGTTGAAGTCTATTTTGTCGCAGGCCTGCGTGGTTGAAAAGGTGAGCTGGGCTGAGAGAGAAGCTGGGCCGAGGCCGGTGCGTGGGCTATGGGCTCGCGCGGAAGGAAAGGCCAAAGAAAAAAAGAAAAGACGAAACTGGATTGGGCCCATCGCAAGCCCAGTCCAGTCTCCCTTTTTTCGTCGCGGGCTCCTTTCAGGAGCCTTCGTGGGTCGGGCCCGAATCGACCCGGTTCGGAGCTCCGACCCGGTTCTTTTTATTATTTTGTCAATTGTTTTTAATTTCGTTTATAATATTTTAATAAAAAATAAAAAAATATTTTTCTGCAATAAAAAAGGCCTTTTGTCATATTGATTTGCATATTCTTTGTATGCCATTTTGTCTAATTTGTTTTCTTTGAGTGGTAGGTTTACCAATTGGAATTAATTTTCCAATTCGCAACCACAAAAATCAATTTTTTATTCCGTCTATAAGGCTTTAGACGGAATAATTAATTGCACAGGAATAAAATTAATATTTTGATCTTTAAGACTTAGGATCAATTTATCGATTCTATCTGTGAAATCCTTTGTTGAGCTTAGATTTTATTTCCATTTGATGAATCTTGTTTTATGTGATGTTCCTTTCTTACTAAAAATACCAAAAAATTGCATTTCATGTTTATATTGAATTGCATGTTAGATAAAATTACATTTTGTATGTTTAGTTTAGATTCACATTAGATAGTATCATATCACATGATTATGATTGCATTGTTAGGTATTATTGCATGCCAAAATTAGGTTCTTTTATTTTATTCAACAAAATCTAAAAAAAAAAAAATCACATGCATGTCTTTCCATATTAGTTTGCATTATTAGGCTTTATCTATCATTTAAATTAAGTGAATCGAATCTCATGAGATTGCATTAGATTTCATATCATTACATTAGAAATCTAGGAATCATACTAGATTAGGACTCATAATTTATTAGTTTATTTAATTTCGAATTTTCATTAAATAAATAAGAAAATGCCAAAAAAGTACCTTTTTGCATGTCATTTAGTTAATTAGCATACCACATAGTCTAAATTAATTTACAATTGTATTAAGATAATTGCATATAGGATTAATTTTTTCTTTCATTGCATGCATTGCATGCACATAAAAAAAGCCTAAAGAAAATCTTTTTTGCTGATTTGCTTCATTAGATCATTTTTGTTTATTATTTTATTTCATTAAGCATTTACTTTAATGTTTGCGCACCCGCGTTATCACCG
The DNA here is from genome assembly GCA_019926035.1 of Melaleuca alternifolia. Taxonomy (NCBI): domain Eukaryota; kingdom Viridiplantae; phylum Streptophyta; class Magnoliopsida; order Myrtales; family Myrtaceae; genus Melaleuca; species Melaleuca alternifolia. The sequence goes on along the minus strand of JAGKPW010003071.1, from coordinate 305,083 downwards.
TACATGTTAGAGAATAAAGTTAAAATCAATTCAAGCTACCTACAATTTATTTTTGAAACAAAAGAAAGTAGTTCTCAAGTCCCCGAATTCAAAATCTCTGGTTCGTAGGGGTAAAGTACTACTCCCAGTATTTTACATGGGTTTCTAATGGACCCACCATGAATAGATTAGTGGCGACTTCATTTGAAATTGACTTTGCATGTTTAAAAAGTGGATCTTAAGTCTCGAATTGGTAGGAGCTTTGGAGAACTCGAGTTAAGTTAAATTTAGCAATCCATTAACCTAACCCTAGGTGATGCACCTTCGGGGAGGTCGCGACAAAGAGTCATTTACATCGAGGACTATATACTTTACTTATAGTTCAAATGCAGCCTCGGAAAGATCTAAACATGGATTTTATTGTGACTCCAAAAAAGGAAAGATGCCATGATAGTGGTCGTAGATCAATTTTCTGAAATAGCTCATTGTGTTCCATGTCACAAGACATATTATGCATCTCGGGTGGCAAAGCTATATTTCAAGGAGGCCATTCGCCATGATGGAATACCAAAGACCATTATTTCAAATCATTATTCCAATTTCTTCAGCTATTTCTCGAAGACACTATGGAGGATGCTTGGCATGCAAATCCTATTCAGCACCACTTGTTAACCCTAAGCATATGGCTAAATGGAGGTAATCAATTGCTTCCTCACCACTTTCTTTCGATGTATAGTGAGTAAGTCTTTGAATGATTGAAATTCAAAGCTTGCACATGCTGAATTTTCTTGTAACTGATTGCCAAATTAATCACTGGTAGATCACCTTTTGGAGTTGTGTCTAGAATAAATCCTCTTATGTCAATCAATTTGATTCCACTTCCATCCAACCCACAAATAGACTTTGAAGGGAAAAAAAAGAGAGCTCAATTGATGGAGAAGCTGCATGAGTAGATTCGAACCAAAATGGAGGAGGCCAATGAGTCTTATAAGAAGAAGGTAAACTAGCATAAAGAAGGCTCAATTTTATCTAGGTGATCTTGTGTGGCCATTTTTTAGGAAGGAAATATTTGCCTGTAACAGGCGCGTCTTGGCCCTCTATGGGCTTTAGTATATGATTAATTAGACATGGATCATGACTTGAGGACCTCGAGAATTTTCAAAGTATTTATCGTAATTTTTGAGAAAATGTGGAAATTTATAAAATTAGTTTTGGTGTCCCAAATTTTTTTTATGGAGATTTGGCCCAAATATATTTAATTTTATTTTTGGGAAGCTTTTACGATTTTATGGGATTTTATTGGATTTAATTTAATTTATTTCGTATTATTTTATTATTAAAATATTATTTTATTAATGTTTTAATCGAGTTTTAACCGAGTCAACGAGGGACCGGTCCGGTCTGACCGCGCCTAGACCCGGTTCAACCCACGCGAACCGGTCCCTTTCGCAAGTCTCTTTTTCTCTTGGCATTTCAGCGAGCACGTGGCGTACGTCACGTGAAATGGGTCCCATCGGCGATTAATTGCCGGCCACTCACCGGCAAAGGTTGCCAGCCACCTCCCACGTGTCTTTGGCTTGCCTCACGGCCAATGGTCAGCTGCCGTTTGCCTCCGATCATGACATCCCCTCCATTGAAGAACCCGAGCTCCTTGTTTTGGACTCGTGCGACGCCTCATCTTTAGACGGCCATAACTTGTAGCTCCGACCTCCGTTTGAAGCTCCTTTGGTGGTATTGGAATCGTTGAAACACCAGCTTTCATTTCCAACCAACCGCAGCCCATAATTTAACCTGGATCTCAGTCGGTGGCCCCTCCACGGAGCTGTTTCTCCCCTGCTTTTCCAAATTTGGTCGTGAGCTTCAAATGGTGAGTTCTTCCAATCCTTTGATATAGATCCCTTGCTGTTGCTTCCAATGAGTTCCTAGGTATCCTTTTACCCTAATCAGGCTTTGGTTGGGATTGATTTGGTCTGAATTTGCATGGGTTTCAATTGAACCCATTTCCTCCCATTTATGCCCGTTCAAGCCCTTGCTTCGACCAATCCGTTGATTCAGCGACACCTATCCTCCAATATCACTCCCAATAGATTCGTATGAGCTTTGTGAGTGAGAATTGAGTGGTTAATTTGATTGATTTGGTCTAGGTTTCGTGAATCAAGCTCGAGTTGCTTCGCCCCTATCGCCGAAAACCCTCGCCACTAATTCTTTGCTGTTGACGAGCAATATCTTGGTCCTCTGGCCGCCTCAGCTATTGCCATTGGTACCAATCGGCTTGTGAGGAAGTCCTCTTCAAAGTCTAACCTATTTCATGCCTTGATTTGGTCCAAGGAGGGAGAATCAAAGCCGAACCCGACTCCCCCTCACTTCGACCCTGCTTGTGACCCGAATAGGCTATTCGGGTCTGTTCGTGGTTGATTTGGGTGATCGGGCCCATTTTGTCACCCATGATCGCCACCCACAACCTTGCCCCGCCTCCTGAAGCCAAGAGGAGTTGCTGGAGGTTCGCTGGAATCTCGTCGGACTGTTGCTGAAAAATCATCGAATTGGACTCCACTGAGGTTGGGCGACCCAATTGTGCAATCGGATCGAAGATCGAAGGTCTATAGCAAGCTCGAGTGCAACCGAAACCTTGAAAACTGCGTCGACACCGATCGCGTAAATCGTGCAAATTTGAGGTGAGTAGACCTTTTAAAACTTAATTAGGCATGTTTATTGCCTTAGTAGAATTAGTAGGCCAAACATGTGGTTTTATTGTATGATTGGATGAGATCGGCCTAATATGACTGGGCATCAGAAGTGAGGGAAGTGTGACGTGATGGAGTGAGTATAGATCGTTGGGACCCATTTATAATTCGGCGACATGTGCCGATCAATTATGGCTGGTATCGAGTACCAAAATCTGATAATGATTGAGTGGACTGAATAAAGGGCCATTGGGCTTGAGATATAAATTGGACATCAAAGGAAGTTCAATTGGAGATTGGTGGATTGATCATTAGTGGAGGTTGGACTACGATGTGGGGATGAGACAAGAAGGCTAATTAGGGTCTTAGGCCGCTCATGGACAACCTTGATTTATTAGTTGAGCAATTTGTTTAATTATTTATTAAATTGTGCAATTTAGTTAATTTTTGGTAATTTATTTAATTATCGCAATTAATCTTGATGGCTGTGATGGTTGGACTTAGTACCAAGAGGCGACTAGGGTCTGGTAGACTCATGAATAGGATGAGCATCAGATAGAAACTATTTAGGCGAGCAAGTGCCATAGAAGGGTGAGAGAGGATTAAATTCTAGGTGACTGAGGAGACATGAGATGCGAATAGGGACCCTAGGGCAAGGATAGACCTAGTTCTGAGTTAAGGGGTTGGCTCACTGAGATATCCCCATATCTCACCCCTAGCAATACCCCATTTTAGGAATTAAATCGTGGACCTGAAAGAAGAGGCATACGTGGAGAAGCCAATGGAAGGAGAGTCAATGGAAGTGGAGCTCAATGATGGAGACAGAGAGCCTATGGATGGGACGAGATGGAGCCAGATATGGACTGAAGCTCATATGTGAGGAAATCAAGGAAAAATGGAGTGTTTTGCCAATTATATACTGATTTATTTGGAGACAGATGTAATATTATTTTGGAGGGTTGTAAATTTATATTCATTTACCTCGCTTCTATTGTATTTAACTCTAATTATGGAAGAGGTTGTGATAGGAAGAAAATAAAGAAAAAATCGGAGTCTGCCGTGCTCGTGAGGCGGGCCGTGACATTCCCCCTCGTTAAAAGAATAAACTCATGTCTACAACTGATGGCCCATGTAAAAGTTATCGAGAGAATCGATGATAGTGCGTACAAGGTTAACACTCCTGCGAATATGGCACTTGCAACTTGTGATGTGAGAGACCTTTTTCCTTACTTGGATAATGAAGACTTATTAGATTTGAGGACAAATCTCAAACAACCCAAGAAGGATGATGTGGAAGCATCCAATTTTATGGAGCAATCCTTATGTTCCAACTTGGATCCATCAACTAGCTAGACAGAATTGTTGTTCATTGAAGGCAAGATAATTTTTGGTTATCATTTGCTTCGGTAGGTCAAGAATGAAGTTATCAATGTGAAAATTATTGACCAAGTTATCGATTAAGCAATTGTCAATTTTTCTTTTGTCGATTAAATTCCACTTCACCAAGATTTATATAGTGATGTATTTATTCTCACTGATATTTATATGACACCCATGATGGATAGGCTGAGACGTGGCTCCATAATTATATGACTATGTTCTCCATGAGTTGGTGGTGATGATGCATCATTAGTTGAGATGAGATCTAAGTAGAAATGATTAGGGCTAAATACTAACCTCTATATATTTGTGAGCTACTATATGGTATTGCGCATAATTGAATAATATGTCATGTGCTTGCACCTGAATGAATAATTCTATATCTTATTGAGAAGTTTTTTAAATCTATGTCATGGTAAAAATCTATTACATGTACTCATAATCATTTTGTATATACATGCCTTTTATTGTCTCAAATTCACATTGTTGTGTTTGATACTGGGTCGAGTGATAAATTAGTTCCTATCTCATTTACTTGACTTTGACTCACCTTTTATACCACATATCTGCAATTTGGGTTAACACCGATTTACCATAGTGTATCCCTTAGCCCCTCGTTATTAGTTATGCTTACATTAATGGGGAGTTGGTGGGACCTACGAGAGACTTTGATAGTCCACCAGGCTTTGATAATGGAGGTGACACATTGTTTTACGTGGTTATAAACCCTTGAGTAAAGCTATAGCTTGGGCACTCTACATGTAGCCATTCGATCATATGATGGGATGTATATCATGGTTCCTGGAGAGTATATCATGTTGCTAGGTTAACCTTGATTATTTTAGATTTCCAGGACCCATATTATGTCATATGCTCTCTTTTGAAAGTTTTATTGAGATAACGATGCTTATATTGTTGTAGAGATACATATATATTAACTAAATGATGGTCTTGTGTGGGATGATTAGTACTTATACTATTTATGTTTCCACATATTTTTAGAATAAGATTAATAATGAATAATAAATATAAAACAGAAATTGATAGACGTCGTGTGTATTATCCTTGAGGTCATAAATTTTTTACGAGTCAATTGCACATTCATTTATAATAGGTTTTTGGGTATACAAAAAGTGGTCCCCATTTTTGACAGAAACATTCTGTCTTCATTTTCAAACAAACCTGAAAATAGTACTAAAAGCACATGTAATCACAAATTGAAATTTGTTTCCAGATGAGAACATGCAAAACGGATTTTGTTTTGTAGCTGCAAATTGAAAACTTCAGAAAAGCGGTTTTCAAAATTTTCATTCCAAAGGAGAATGCAGTCCGATTGCAAAATGAAAACACTTCTTAACATAAAAACTTATGCAATATCTATGTTTAATATATTATGTTCGTGCTAAAAGCTTTATTTCTATGAACCAAGCACGTTTTCCGGAAAATAGACAATTATTTCCCCTTTTTATTAAAAATACGAATTGAAAAGATTTTCGCGAACCAAGCAGGCCGAGCTTTGCTTTTCTTCTTTGTTTATCTCTAATGTGGTTGTAGTTGCCTTTCGAATGGACTGGCTGGAAACCAGGGTTAGGAGTAGCTTTTGTCAGCATTAAACTGATTTTTGCCGAAAATGCACTAATCAATCGATTTTGATCAACTAAAACCACGTAACTCAAATTAGGTCCAGTTAGAAAAAAATAGCCAAGTCTCGTTTGATTTGAGAAAAGTTAGAGGTATGCACTGTCTAGGTAGAATATCATCAAGCGACCTTATCCATCCTTAATTTTGTGATTCTATTAGCCCACTCTCTTACTAAATATCAAATTTATAGGGGAAGAAACGGCTTGCAATTTTTTTTCTTATGCTGACAGTATATATTATAATAACTATTTATGCAAACATAGAAATACCAGTGCTCTAAACAGGAATTTCAAAAGAGCCTACACTAGATGGTCACTAATCACTATCATACTCCCTAGTAAGTACAAAAGTAACAAAATATGTAACGCGAAAAGAGTTTCTGACTGGGTCCTAATCTCCATGAGTTTCGACCGATCGCGAAGTCTCTCACTCGTCGTAATACAACATCTTGTATTCTCGGGATATCACGAGCCTAATCAGGTGACCTAATCGATAGAATTGCGGGGCCAAACAAACACAAACATTTGACTGTTCCCGATTCTGCGGAGGATGGCCGGTGGCGGCAAGAACCGCTAACTGAAGAGTTCAATTTTCTTTCCCTTCTTCTTTAAACTCCTTGAAGCTGAATCTGCCTTTTGAGTTTCCGAATGAACTCCTCAACCCTCCAGTTCAGCTCTTCATCCGACATCATCGAGAGCTCATCGTGCTCTTCAGCAATTGTCCCTACGCTAATGTTCTCAGTCTCGTTCTCTGCTTCTTCATCCACCACGATCTCATTCTCTGCTTCGCCAGCAATTTCTTCTTGTTTCTCAGCTTCATCATCTTGAGGACCATTCTTAGCCATTTGTTCTTCTTCCTCTTTGCTCTGCTTCAAGTCGGCTTCTCTTTCTGGCTCTACGTCGGCTACTGGTATCTTTTCCTGCAAGACAACATGCTTCTCTTCTTCTTCCGTGACATTTTCCTCTATGGTCTCAGGGTCATGCCGAAGCACCGGATTGAACCCGCTAACACTATTGTTTTTTGCTAGGCTAGTGCGCGCAAGGTACTCCTCGTAGAGGATGTCGTGCCTTTCCTTGCTTGACATGGAGAAAGCTCCGTAGTCTGCTGCGATGATGAGGATGAGGGTGTTGGAGATGAAGAACCAGAACTTGCTGTCCTTAAAGTTCTGGAATGGGGATAGGCTGAAGATGTAGAAGATGGAGATGTAGAAGAAGACCGAGAAGACCAATGCCAAGAGCGACACTCCCTTCGCCCTACGTTTAGAGTCTTTTGATTTGTAGAACTTTTGTGGGTTTTGGATCAAATCTAGTGTGGGTTTTGCCATCTTCGGGGGCTTCAATTTTCTTAAATTTTCCTCTTTTTTTCCAGTTAAGAGAGAGCGGGGTTTCCGAGATTGATTTTGGGTTCGGGTGGAAGAACTTGTAAAGGAAGGAGCACTATAGAGCGGGGGCTTCGAGATTGATTTTGGGCTCGGGGGGAAGAACTTGTTGGGGAAGCAGTACGAATATATATAGTGGGGGTTGGTCATTTGTGTGAGAAAGTTGGCAAATGATAATTGAGGCATTATGAATTTACGCTTTTCGTCTTGACGGGTTTGGATTTGCTTGTGTGCCCTCACCACCTTTTGCTTCTCAGCTTTTTGAAGAGATCAGTACCTTCAATATCATAAATTAAACGGTTTGTTGAATCGATTGCACCCTATAAGAAGTTATATGCTGAAGAGGAGTTACAAAAGAGCCTTTGAATTTCAAGCAATCTAAGTCTGTATTTACTGTAACATATAACCATTAACTTTTATCTGATGGACTAACTCTTTCACATTTTTGACATCAAAGTGACGCCAAAGATGCATAAGACACTCTCCCTGACTTTCTTGTCTTTATAATATGAAAGACAATGATAAAATATAAGAAGGATGATGATCAACAAGCGGCCCATTTGATAATTTCAACAAGTGCCAAAGTCTAATATATTTAGCAATTATCTAATTAAGCACGCATAATAACCAGAATTAGTTTCTACTTTCATTCAATTATATTTAAAAAAATCACATAATTTGCTAACTAAAGAACACATTGTTTCCAAAATGTCAAAACTTAAAAACTCAGTTCCTAAACTCTTGGTACTGTCAATACTAAATAACTTCAATAGTTTTTTAAAACTCGTTATTTGATTCATTTTATTAGATAACTGTAATGCATGATTTATGCGGATGTGATTAACTCTCTCAAGTCACTAGAAACAAAGATGACCCACACAAATCCAGCACGGAAAATGGGGCAATGTATTATTTCTTTCTTTTTTTCCTTTATTTCAATCAAGAAAAATGATAATTTCATGCGTGATTGACTTTGCATGCCAGCTTGCAAATTGAGTCATTTTAAGTGATCTTCAGAGCTATAATGACTTAAGTCATGATTAAACAAACTCAACACCTTCCTGGAAGAAGGGACGCGAAGTCAATTTTCTTATGAGTTTCGAGCCGACATGTTCGAGCAATCCCCATGCAGCACAGCATTTACAGCACATCATTATGAGGAAGAAAACTTATGCATTGAGTTAAGAGATACACGTCCACCTAAGATGGCCACGTAATGTAAAATCAGGAGAGGTCACTAATGCGTGACTAAGAATTCGTGTGACACATCCGAAAACGACATGTAGTTTCTTGTGAAAGACTGATTAGTGACCAAAACGGGATATCAACGAAGCCTTACAGCTCATCTTTATCTGGTGAACCGTCTGTTTCTCTTCTCTACTGTGATGGTTATGGATCTCAAAGTAATACAGAACAAGTGGCTGAGATTAATTTCGCGGCTCTTGCCATCATTAGCAAACTGATGGTGGATAATCATCATGATACCCTTTTACAATTAAGTGGCTTTCGGATTTCTTTCATGCTTCATGCTCTTACACTTGTAACAGATGATGTCCTTGACACTGGACCCACCACATCGGTCTTCCGCAACCAGCCGCCAACCTTTGGGTCCAAGTCAACTGGGCATCCGCCACGTGTGCGATAGTGGTGAGATGGGGACGTAAGATTGCGAGACAATCAGGGCGATTTAGTGTTAACCTCCTCATTGCTGCATTAATAATGTAGCAATTATTGGATATTTGTGTTGACTATAGTTAGATAATGAATCATCATCCCGTGATTTTTGTACTTTAGCTAAGCTTGTGCTTGAGATTGACGAGATTTAGGTTTTGTGAGGGGTTTGCATAATTTTACCCGCTCTCTACTTTTAATCGAACTTAGGGAGCAAGAACTTGTGGGGGAGGAGGTTCGAAGAAAGAAGTTGTCTCTTCCTTATTGGATTGCTCGTTGTCGTTTGCGTGATCAAATCGTTTGCAACATTATTGAGCAATTAATCATGAAGGCTCTTAATATTAGTTTGTAGTAACGAGAGGAACACTCCAAAGACAGCTGAGTAAAGTGATAGATTTCGTGTCGTGGGTTTAATGTTTTTTAATTGGGACATGAATCCCATGAATCATGGGGGGTTTGATTTACTTTGGTTCTTGTCGTCATCGTTTCGTGACCCATATGTGAGGATCTTATGATCTCATCGCTCTTGAAGAACGATTCATAAGGATATTTGCCTTGACATCCAATTGATTCTCGTACAACGTTCCAGAACTTTTCTTATTCTATCTGTTTATTATAATAGTATTCCTTAGCAACTCATTCACAATCTCTATGATGACTCTCAAATGTATAATACCCCTCTATAAAATTGAGTAGAAAATTAATTAATTAAGCCTAAACTTACTTTTTTCTTTCTTTGTGCCAGCGCAAAAAACCTTTCTTCACTTTCCTTTTCATTCCAGTGTCTGTTTCTCTTTACGAGTGTTGTCTTCTTTTGTGGCTTTTTGGCATGCGTTTCCACCGTAAACCACCAACTTATTTTTCATCTTTGAACGTTTAGCTCTTATTAAGCCTCAAATTGAAGAATCAGATAAAAAAAGTATCATTAAGAATATTCTTAAATAATACAGCTTTTTTTATAAAACAAATTATGATCATGAAGTAAGGATATCCGTTAATTTGGAATTAATAATAATGAAAAGTAAAAGACAATACATAATATAATTGATGAGTAGATTATAGTTGTTTGAATTAAAATGTAATTTGTTTTTTCCTAATATACCTACTTCATGACATGGATATGTTTAATACGAAAATTATCTAGAAAGTCATAAACTTATTGCATGACAGTTCATTTAGTTTTAAACCTTTTAATCATGTCAATATCCCTAACATTTTCACAACTTGCCAATCTAGTCCTAGATCTTTTAATTATGTGAATTCAGTCTTAAGTATTTTGATGATTTGCTAATTTAGTCTTAAACCTTTTAACAATTTGCTAGTTTAATCCTTTAGATCATTTTTGTTGGAAATCACTAATATGACAATCTATTCAGCATTGGCTATCTGACATGGCACAGTTAGTGTTGACATAGACAATTTTTGTAATTTTGTAATTTTTTTCCTTTTTTGAGACCAGCGAGGATCTTATCCCTAAGGCTAGTAGAGTCATTGATCATCAACAAGGCTTGACAATGTCCAATAGAATGAAAAAGGGAAAGAAGAAAAAGAAAAGCTAAAAAAATAAAAAGAAAAGAAAGAAAAGAGAAAAATATTCATCAAATAATAAAAATGGTAAAAATTGACTTCGTTAGTACTGGTCATGCCATCTAGAACAACTGGTGCTGATTAGACTACCATGTCAGTAATATCTAACTAAACTTGATTAGAATGACTAAATTAAGAAATCGTTACAATGTTTATGATTAAAATGGAAAGTTATCAAAATGTTAGAACTAAAGCATAATTAAAAGGTTTAGGACTAAATTGATATAGTTGAAATATTTATGATTGAATTGGCTACCATATAATAGGTTTAAGACCTTTTGAATTAATTTTCCTATGTTTCGCTTAATAAAAGTAAATTTCACTTACATTTAATTGCTACTATAAAATTAATAATCGAGTACAAAAATTGTATGTGTCTTAGTAAAGTGGATAACCAAACAACCTAAAACATATCGTATTATACAATTCATTATTTGTATTATGAGATATAACTTATTTGGCAAGTGAATAAATTGTGATAATCACATTCTTAATTGAAAATTAAGTTAAAAAAACTAGTAAACTGACATATCTTATTAAATTAAAAGGAAGAAATAAGAAAAAAAAGTGAAAACAATGTATTTATATAGATATTACATCAAAGTAGTCGTAACTTAGTTATTTGATGAATAAGATGCCATTGATACATACATTCACTTAATTCTGAAAAAAAGAAGAATTTTAGTAAATACAACATTGTAATATATATATATATATATATGTAGTCGGCAGTTTATAGTTTAATGTGAACACTTTATAAAATATAAAATAAAAATAGAAAAGGACAGCTTTTGTTTGAAAAAAACCAAAAAAAAAACCTGTGACACCAATAAACATAGATCATTACCTTAAAGAATAATAGAGTATAATAAATAATCACATCATTAAAACCAATAAATAGTAGAAAAAAAATATCGAACTTCGTATTTGTTGTCTAATCTGGCAAATGTATTTTCTGTGGAAATTCAAGGGCAAATTAGTCCAATCAAAATATAGAGCTTCAAAAGTTGTGGAAGAAACTACTTTGATTGTGGAAATATCCAGCATTATTCAAATCAAATGAATCAGGAATATGTCCGGTTCGATTTTTATCTAATCACCAAACGGTCAAGGATCATGAATTCGGTTTGAATGAATGTTTGACCAACTGGTTTTTACCAATTCAACATAAACCGGATTATGGTCTAGTCCGGTCCTTTTAGTAAAAACCAGAATGGCCAAAAACCGGTTCATTGACCGGTCCGCTTTGAAAACACCGGAAAGATCATGACCCCTTATTGGATAGGTGACTCTATTTCCACCACCTCTATGGCTTCATAAGCAGCTAGTAAAGTGCAATCTCTTCAAATCCAAAGTGGAAAATTCACTTGAAATCGAAGTGTTTGTACTATATTGAGAATATGTTAATGTTTTCTTCCAATCCGCTCCTTTTGTTATGGCATATAGGTGCATGCAATCTATTGCTGACTATACATCCTTCATGAAATAAGAAGGAAAGTACTGCAATCACTCTAAACCATTTTAAATATCTGACCAACTGGATTTTTATCAAGATATTAAAAATTAACAAAGACTTTGTACGTCTCTAATTTTTCTTTCAACAGATAGACCAAATTGCGCTACTATAATAATTGAAAATAGTGAAAAAAAAATAATGTGACCCAAGGGAGACCTTGTTTGATACAATCCTCAGACATGACAATGCAACATATAAATAATGGCATCAACTTTTTAATATTTAAAGGAAATGAGGAGTGTTCTTATTTTCAATGAGAACACACATCACATAAAGTAGTCTTTTATTTTTTATTTTTATTATCTTAATTTAGTGATCATATTCAAAAGTTGCTGTGACAAGTACCAAATCGTCAATGCCAGATTTCAATCTTTTTCTATCCCTTCACCGCCCAAAAAGCCAACTGAGTGCCCATACGACCAAGATAACAAGCTCCTTCTTGAAGATTACCTATTGCAATCGATCTTTTTGAGGCTAGATCCTGTATGATACATTGAGAAGGGAGGAATTTTTCTAAGCATTGGAGATTCAAACAAAACTTTCGGACAGAAACAAAATTGCACTTAAAGCTTGACATAGACACCTCATGCAAAATGAAATTAGGGCTTAAATAAATATTGCTTCTTTTGGTGGAATGAGTTATATTTCCATTAAAAGTTTATATGAGATGTGACATCTTGATATTCTTTGGCTGATTTAGACGCAAAAGCTTCCCTGCCATATCCTCAGAGGCACCACCATCGATAATTCAATTTGTGGAAAAATAATTGGGCCAATAAGCTCACCTAAGAGTAGATTATTCGAAGTGGCCAGTTTCATTGCCATGAATAGATTGGCCAAATGGTTATATTGATCATTGCTCACTGTTGCTTTATCGAATGCTATATGCAACAGTGCGAGAATCACCGGTGCAGCTTTGTGCGGAGTGTGCGATCGTCTCCCATTAATGACTTCTCATCGCTAACCTTCCTAGAATAATCATATTTAGATCTCCCGAGCGGTATTTCCTTACGCTTGCTCTTCCAATCGAGAAAGCAATAACTTCGAACTTTTCTTCTCTTCCCCAAACAACTGATCGTTGGCGCTCTTCCTACGTGATCATTTAATAAACCTTACTGAGGTATGGGAGTAGCTCAAGGATTTAAATTTGAGAACGAACATTCCCATAGGTCTTGGTTTTGATGCCTATAAGAAAATAGTGGTCTTCACCACCTCCTTCTTTGCATCCTTCCTTGCAGCATATGTATATGTTCATTAACTTGGGCAAATCTCTCCTTCAGCTCGGTACACATGACCTTCGCTTCCTTTGCCAATGCCACACTTCACTATGGACTCTTATTAAGAGAATTCAAAATTGGTGAGACTATCATGGAATTAAAGATGTCCAAGGACATTGATATTGGATGCTATTAGATTTAGCTTCTCTACCAATCATTGCCAAAACTAACATTCTTTCGCCGGGATGCACGTCTCCTCTCGTTGGACCTTGTTGCATGTTATTTCGGGTCGACAATCATATAAAATAAGTGTACTTCCGGGATTGTTGGAGGTTTTGAGAATAATACATTGAGGAAGGATCAATCACCTTGTAGATACTTCCTTGGCCATATTGCAAATGATGCAGGTCAAATTGTCTGGAATGTTTAAATCTCTCTACTTTGATACCATGATAGAAGTCATAATTTACTTGTGTGACTCATATACCATACAGATATTTATACAAGGCAATGCTTAATTGAAAGAGGAAAAAGGAAACTCTACCTAAAATCTCTAACTAATTATAAAAGATACACTAAATATTACGTTCTAGCAAATAAAAAGTAAATCTTAACTAATGACAAGAGATGCACTAATGACTAAAAAAAAGATGGGTGATTATCTAGGTAGTCCTTCCCTAATGGGAACAATGGTTTGTGACAATGAAACAATGGATTAAACCAAATTAGTTTGTAAAGACATAGCAAGTTCATTAATTTTTCGTGATGTAGGAGAAATTTTGCAAAGATATTGACTACCTTTTGATGAATGACAAGAGATTTATCTAGGAATATCGGTTGAATTATCATTGTGTAGTAGACGAATCTTCAACTTAATTGTGGTTTGAATAAAGTTATAAGAAAGATATTATCATTTCACTACACAAAATGTCAATCATTTTCTCAGAATAATGGCGATGGATTGTGGTGGAGAGGAGAACGTGCATCCTTCTATATTTCTATTCTTCTTTATTTATTATTGAGACAGTAGGGGTTATTAAAAGATAACCACTTCCACCTCACAGATGGGGCCTCTCAATCACACCCTATAATGAGTGAACATAGCTTTTCATGAGCGAACCGCCGAAATATTATCCGTGAAAATAACTAGCATGGATGGAGAAATGAGTTGCCGACAGTGAATAAGTCTGATATTGCTGCTATTTTGATCCATTGCAGGATTCTTACAAAAGTTGTCGGTTTAGTTGTCAGCGGATGAGTGAATTTCTTTTTAGTAGCCTATCATGACTATAACACCTAATTAATCGACTTTTCTATGACACTATCAAGTTTCACGTGAAAATCAATCACTATGAATATTGTTATTAATAAGCCTACGTCCGTCAGTGGGAGAACTTGGGTTATACCATCTAAATTACCTAGAATATCATCTTAATAATATTATGCTCATAATAACCATTTAGTTCCCATATATATTGTTAACACCTCTTGAGTGAGAAGAAGAAAAAAATATGAGCATTGTCGCAATGTTAGAGCTTAGTTAGACCCTTTAGCTATTAAATAAAGGGTCACATAATTATAACGGTCTTGGAGATGGTAGAAATTAGGACATACATGTTATTACTATAAATAAACCTGATAAATCTATGATGTAATAGCAACTACTGTGACCAAGTGTGTAGTTAGTACATAAGTTTTAGAAGCATCTTACTTCTTAATACCGATAGCATTTCTTGCGAATCTTTATCCATTTATATCATATTATTTGGTTGTTTTTCCATCTATCAAGATTATATGGCTCAAGAATTCTATGTGATCAAGCTAGAAGTTGCACTTACTAAACTTGGCGTATAAATTCTTTTCACTCAAAGTACGTAAGACAATTCTTAAGTTCTGCTCATGTTCTTCCAAACTCCTTGAATACGCCAAAATATCATTGATGAATACTGCAATAAATCTATCAAGGTCTTGTGTGAATACCTTATTCATAAAATCCATGAAAGCTATTGGTGCATTTGTTGACCCAAAATGCATGACAAGGAATTCATAATGTCCATACCTTGTTCTCAAGGCAGTCTTAGGCACATCATCTCCTCTTATTTTTAACTGATAATGCCCAGAATGAAGGTTGATCTTAGAAAATACTCGAGCTCCCTGAAGCGATCAAGTAAATCATCAATCCAAGGCAAAGGATATTTATTTTTATCGTTACCTTATTAAGTTCTCGGTAGTCTATGCAAAGTCTCATACTACAGTCATTCTTTTTCACAAATAAAACTGGCGCTCCCCAAGGCGAAATATTGGGTTTAATAAAACCCTTGTCCAAAAGTTCTTGCAACTATATCTTCAACTCCTTCAATTCAGATGGTGCCATTCGATATGGTGCTTTAGAGATAGGTACTATACTTGGTATCAAATCGATAAAGAACTCAATCTCTCTATTAGGAGGCAAGCCAGGTAAATTTTCTAGAAACACATGTTTGGGAACTCTCTAGCAACATTAACATTTTCTAACTTTATAATATCCTTACTTGTGTCTTGTACACAAGCCAAATATCCATAGCAACCCTTTCTCAAAAGTTTTCTTGCTTTCAAAACCAAAATCAATATCGAAAAAGTGCCTTTATGACTTTCCAAAAAGGATAATTCAAGCTGATTTGGAAGTCGAAAGATAATTTTCTTTGAATAATAGTCAATAGTAGCATGATGTGTTAACAACCAATCCGTCCCCAGAATAACGTCAAAATCTCGTATATCTAATTCCACAAAGTCTATAGGCATTTCAACATTATCATTATGGAGCATACATCCCTTGAATATACGATTTGCAACCAGAAAATCACCAGTAGGAGTATCAATATGCAACTCAAATCCAAGAGACTTAAGTAGTATATCAAGCTTCTTTACGAAATTAATAGAAAAGAGCGAATGCATAGCACCAGAGTCAAATAACGCATAAGTGTATTGTGAGACAATAAGAATATTACCTGCCACCACTGCATTAGATGCCGCTGCATCCTCCTCTTTCATAGCAAAGACTTTCCTAGTCATCCTTTACTTTTGTTGATTGTCTTTAGGCTTACCAACTAAGGATACGTCATTTCTCATGGAGCAAGTGTGTGCTAAATGCCCTGGCTGTCCACATACAAAGCATAATCTATTACCCACCGGAGCATCCTCCTCATAGGACAGTTTTGCCTCATATCCCCCATCTTTCCACATAGAAAACAAACTCCCGACTTCCAATAACATTGGTCACTATGATGGTTCCCACAAGTAGTACAAAGGCCTGATTTACTTGGAACTCTAGACTTTCCTAGCTGGTTAAAACCTCTTTGCTTTTGGCTACCACTACCATGACTATCATGATAATCAGAAGGCTTAAACCTCTTATGCTGGTGTGCATCTTGTGCGCCGCTCTCCAACATATCTTTCTCCATCCTAATTGCTCGATCCAAGACATCCTTGTACGTCGTCAATACATAAGGTGTAAGTACAAAATAGATATTGGATCGAAGTCCTCACTAGAAATGTTCAACCCTACATCGTTCATTAGCCACAAAACCTTCTTCAAATCTACTCAACTAATTAAAATGGGTTGCATATTTCATTACTGTTGAGTTGCCATGGGATATACCTGTGAAGTCACTCATCATCTTCGCTTGGAATGACTCCGGGTTGAATTGAGCATTGAACGCCTCAGTAAAGTCCTTGCAAGAGATAGTCACATCATTACTTCCAAGGGCAGGTCTAGTCCCTTCACAGCAATATATAGCTTCTCCTTCCAAAAATCGAGTGGCAAAGATAACCTATGTTCATCACGAACATTCTCCACTCTAAAAATTCCCTCCATGCTCTTAACCCAACCATGACTTTAAGAGGATCCGACTTTCCATCAGACTTAGGTAGGTCCACTTGTTTGAATTGTGCGAAAGTGCATGAACCAGGTGCCCCACCTTCGCTTAACTCTTTTGCTTGACGATACCAATAAAACATTGCTTGAGTAAAATCCACTAAGGGGTTAGGCTCTTGAGACTCTTCCCGAGTTTCCTACAAGTCGAGATTTCTATCATGTGATCTTCTAGTCTCCTTCTTGAAGCTCCACCTAGAGAACTTCGATGGATAACTCATGTATTAGGGGTAGCGACCTGTTTACCTTTGTTGTTCTTATGAAACGAGGTAAGTGTCTCTGAGTCACGATGCATAACAACCTGTATACAAAGTGAAACAAAATCTTAGCACCTAAAAGGTTAGCGCGCTAAAATTATCACAATCTCACAATGTCCTAAATCTAGACCCAAACATATTAAAACTTATGCTCTAATACCAACAGATGTCACACCTCAACTTATGGAAATAAGGGCAATGATACGGCCGTCTTTTCACACAAATGATGCAGCCTTAACATAATCATGACTCAACACAATTATCGCAATATATACATTCATATATATTTGATAAAAAGTCATATGGTCACAATATCAAAGTATTCTATAGTCCATCAATAATATATACACATATATAACAACCAACTTAGAGGCTTATCAAAGCCACATTTACATTCTTAAGAATCTAACCCAAAAACTCAACCTAACTATGTATAGCTCATGCCCAAAAATGCTCACCACAAAAATCCTCCAGCCACTAAATTCCCTCACCTATTAATGGCTTGCTGAAGAACTTGAAAAACAAGTAAGATTAAAAGAATAAGCTAACACGACTTAGTGAGAAATACATTTCTTCTATGCAGATCGAACATTTACTATGCATCATTATAACACGATATAACAGCATATCATCTCAAAACCTATATATAATGCACATAAAATATAGAAAGTGTAACATAACTTTTCAACAAGCTTCATAAACATAAAATCAATCAACAACAATATCTACTTCATTATAGCGAAACAACAACAATGGTCAATCCCATTCTTTAATCTCATCTGATCTCCCATCAATGGCATATTCAATTGATTAATTTACTACTCAATACCTTAATATGGTCACGTTTAATGCTCATGAGAAAGGAGACAAAGTTTACTGCCCTTGGCTAGGTCTACCACTTACATCAGCCGGCGGTTTGGCCTAAAAAGACGTCCTGAAATAGTATGCATACTTCCCCCTTAATGGGTTCTCCTCATAGTGATAAGAGCAATAATGACAAATATCATTCTCCAACAACCCACAATCAACATCAGAATATCATTTCATAAATCGGTTTTATAAACTGAATTAAAATATCTATCACAATTCTATCATCAAATAGTAGTAATACATAAAATATTTTGAACTCAACACTTAAAACTCTTAATATTTTCTTTCACAATATATTTAACTCCCAAACCAGCATTTCAATCCATTCAAATAAAGTTATCCAATACCTTCTTAAACCATGTAAAATGTAGTAAATGTTTGATCCAATTTATGCAAGGGAAATGCTCATTCATACTCGTACTATATCCAAAACATTATCATTTTCAAGACATGAGTTTGTAAATTCATAGAAGAAATAGTATCACTCACCTTGAATACGTCAAGCGCCAATTTCTATCGATTGATAAGTTAACGTCTCCGGGTTCCTAATAATGAATTGGAAAACGGTATCAAAAACTGAGTAAATTAATACTCTAATGACTAACTTGACTAAATATGCATGTTATCGATAAAAACAACACCTATGAGTCACTAAAAGATTCGTCGATAACATAAACCACTATTTTCTATTATGCGTAACTTGTGCACTTAATCCATTTGTACCGTTTTGTCCTCTACCGAACTTCGTTTTTAACGATCTTATAGTCCAAAGAAAGTCCTCTTGACGTACTACAAGATTCCTGAATCAGCTAACCCAAACTCCGGCTGAAAAACCGACAAATAGCCCACGTGTTACTGTTCGTGCACTGTTCACTGCGCGTGACAACTTCTAAATTATGTTTTGGACAAATCGTTAGCTCAAATTGAATTTCGTCAAATGCTATGGCTTCACGACACCCTAAAGTAAAATAAACCCATCATTTCTCAGGCAAATAACTCCAAAATCAGACTTTACGGCTCCAAATTCACATACTCCGAATTTAAACCCTAATTCCAAAAATTATTATGATTAATTGGATGAGGGGCGCGAGCACTTACCTGGTGTCACCAGTCGAAGTTGAATTGGCTTGGCGAGATCCTCATGATGAGAAAGATCCCATCTTCTTCTTCTTTTTCTCCTTCCTCCTCCTTTTTCTTTCCTCCTCTCTTCTTTCTTTTCTCTTGCGCGTCTCTTCTCTCTCTCCCATTCCCTTTTATTATTCAGCCCAATTTCCCTTTTCTTTTCTTCTTTTCTTTTTCACTAGTCAACCCTTTTCCGTCCTTTCTTTTTGATCAAGTCAAACTCCTCTTTTATTTTCATTTTTGACCAAGTCAAACTCTAGCTGTTACATTTTCTTCTCTTCCCCAAACCACTGATCGTTGGCGCTCTTCCGACGTGATAATTAAATAAACCTTACTGAGGGATGGGAGTGGCTCAAGGTTTTAAATTTGAGGACGAACATTCCCATAGGTCTTGGTTTTGATTCCTATAAGTAAATTAGTGGATCTTCACACCTCCTTCTTTGCATCCTTCCTTGCAGCATACGTGTATGTTCGTTAACTCGGGCAAATCTGTGCTCCAGCTCGTCACACATTACCTTCGCTTCCTTAGCCTGTGCCACACTTCACTGCAGACTTCCATGAAGGGAATTCAAAATTGGTGAGACTAGCATGGAATTAAAGATGTCCCAGACATTGAATTTGGAAGCTCTTAGATATAGCTTCTCTACCAATCATTGCCAAACCCAACATTCTTTATCGCCTGAATGCATGTCTCCTCACGTTGGACCCTGTTGCATAGTTATTTCGGGCCAACAAGCTTAAAATGATTATACTTCCGGGATTGTTGGAGGTTTTGAGATAATACATTGAGGAAGGATCAATCACCTTGTAGATACTTCTTTGGCGATATGGCAAATGATGCGGGTCAAATTGTCTAGAATGTTTGAATCTCTCTACAATGATACCATGATAGAACTCATAATTTAATTGTATTACTCATATATCATACAAATATTTATATAGGGTAATGCTTATCTAAAAGAGGAAAAAGAAATCTACCTGATATCTCTAACTAATTATAAAAGATACACGAAATATTACATTCTAGCAAATAAAAAGTAAATCCTAACTAATGACAAGAGATGCACTAAATACTAAAAAAAAGGATGGGCTATTATATTAGTAAATCTTCCCAAATAGGAACAATGGTTTGTGACAATATAACAACGGATTAACCGAGATAAGTTTGTAGAGAAATAGCAAGTCTACTAATTTTTCATGATATAGGAGGAATTTTACAAAGAAATCGACTAACCACTTGATGAATGACAAGAGATTTATTCAGGAGCATCGGTTGAATTATCATTGTGTAGTGGACAAATCTTCAACTTAACAGTAGTTCGAAAATACTTACAAGGAAGATATTATCATTTTACAACATAAATGTCGATCATTTTCTCAAAGTAATGGTGATGAATTGTGATGGAGAGGAGATTGTGAATCCTTCTATGTTTCTATTCTTCTTTATTTATTATTGAGACGGTAGGGGTTATTAAACGCTGTCAGTCGCACCCTATTAAGAGTGAACATACCTTTTCATGAGCTGAGCGAACCACCGAAATATTACACGTGAAAATAACTAGCATGGATCGAGAAATGAGTTGCCGACAGTGAATAAGTCTGATGTTGCTGCTGATTTGATCCATTTCAGGATTCTCACAAAAGTTGTCGGTTTAGTTGTCAGCGGATGAGTGAATTTCTTTTTAGTAGCCTATCATGACTATAACACCTCATTAATCGACTTTTCTATGACACTATAAAGTTTCACGTGAAAATCAATCACTATGAATTTTCCTTGTTCTTATTAATAAGCCTACATCCGTCAGTGGGAGAACTTGGGTTATACCATCTAAATTACTTAGAATATCATCATAATAATATTATGATCATAATAATCATTTAATTCCTATATATATTTTTAACACCACTTAAGTGAGAAAAAGAAAAATATATATGAGCATCGTCGCAATATTATAGCTTAATTAGACCCTTATAGCTATTAAATAAAGGGTCACATGGCTATAACGGTTTTGGGGATGGTAGAAATTAGGACATTCATATTATTACCATAAATAAACCTGATAAATCTACGATGTAATAGCAACTACTGTGACCAAGCGCGTAGTTAGTACATAAGTTTTAGAAGCATTTCTTACTTCTTAATACCGATAGCATTTCTTGCGAATCTTTATCCGTTTGTATCATATTATTTGGTTGTTTGGGGTATCCTTACATTTAGCTCCCTTTTGGTTTAAACTTGTCGAACATCATTTTAAATTTCGGGAGTTTCTTTCTTGCCCATAGCTCGACAATCTTCCAGTTACAAGCCTGAGTCCATGGCGTGTCAATCGAGAGAGATCCAAAGGCTATCACTGACTCAATCACCACGCATGTTTCGTCTAATATAAGCGTTCGAAACGTTCGTTGGACTGGGCTTTTATGACACTCTTTTCATTTGCTTCTTTTTGAGAGTTTCCCTGCCCAAACAAACTCTACTTTGAAAGAGCCAATCATGCAATATTATTTCCTGGTTTAAACGACTAAGCACTTGTTCAAAACTTTCTGTGGGGATTTCTCACGTACTAAAACTCTGGAAAGAGGCAAATGGAAGTTGTAAGTCAATTATGCCACAGCGACATATTGCCATCTCTTATGTCTTCACTACGTGATCTTCTATGTTGTCACTTCATCGTTAATACATTACCGTCCATGCTTAGATGTCATTTTGTCATGTTTTTACCTTATATTTTCTATGCCACCCAAACTGACACATCATACATCGAGTTTTATTGACATGTCGCCCATGAAATATTGCTATGTCATTGTTGCGACTTCCCCAAATTGTGTCTCATCTAAAGAGTTGGCTAATGGATTATTAGTACTAAACTTAGCTCGAACTCTCCTAAACACATACTGATTTGTAACTTAGGATTTAAATTTTTATTAAGCAAATGATTTTTTTAACTAGGAGCCATCATTAATCTATACACGGTATCAATTTAAAGTATCAAGATAAATACTTCCACGAACTAGAGATTTTGATATCGGTGACTAGGTTATGCTAAATTAATTAATGCCATTTCGATACCATTTTTTTCATGAAAATACTTTGGTAGGTAGTTCGGATTAATTTTTTTAATTCTAATTACCTAGTATGTAAGGTAATTATGCGAGTGCGCAAACATTTATCTAATAATCAAGAAGAAAAGCATCAAATAAATTGCGGAGGTAGGGAAGATGGACTTACCTTGATAGCAACATAAGCATCTACAATGTTAGTAAAAAAATCAAACAAAAATCATAACACGCATTAGCAAATAATATTCTTATAATATGACATGCAAGTTTACTTAAATTAGCATGCATTATGTTATGTGACATGTGATTATTAGTTAAATTAGCATAATATGCAATTCTAAATGTTAAATTAAGCGTGATTAACATTATGCCATCTTAGCCTAAATTATTCAACCTAGTATGCAAAGTATATGACAAGGAATGTGATTAAATTGAATATTAAACTACATGACACTCACTATTAATTAAATGACATGCAATCATGACTATTTAATTTATGATGTGAACTATGTGACATGCATAATGAACTAAACAAACCTAGGCATTTATTTCTAATGTTATGTATACAATGGCTTAACGATATTAATAAGAATGTGACTAAATTATATGGCATGCACATGATATTTTTTGGTAATTTTCCTAGGAAATTCAAAATTATTATAAGAGCTATCTTAAACATGCATTTGAAAGTCGATGTAATGATCCTTACTCTAAACACTTTATATACGTGTGTGTATTGAATTAGCCGAGGACTTGCCGCAATCGATTGTCAAGCCCCGATCCTTTTGGGCACGTGATGAATCTCCAGTGCGTCTCGAAAAATTATTATGTTCGACACTATCCCAGGACCCTTGTTTCGGCTTTTTTTTTTCTCAATAAGTAGAGGCACTCCCTTCGATCAAACATCAAACAATTTTGTAGAAAGACATGACATTCACAAAGTATGAAAGATGCGCCTATATTTTGTCCCTCTTAACCATGGCACAATATTTACAAGTTGAAACATCATGGTTGGTACATAGATAATATACGACGGAGGGGTACACCTTGCTCCATCTATCTAGAGCTACAAAAAAGTGGCATGACCATGAAATACCATCCTTAGTCCTCCGGCTCCTCCTCGAGATCCGGTTCCT
This sequence comes from Melaleuca alternifolia, assembly GCA_019926035.1. Taxonomy (NCBI): domain Eukaryota; kingdom Viridiplantae; phylum Streptophyta; class Magnoliopsida; order Myrtales; family Myrtaceae; genus Melaleuca; species Melaleuca alternifolia. Next base: position 281,678 of record JAGKPW010003071.1, on the reverse strand, counting down.
CGTCAGTGTTGACAACTGATATAATGACGAGCCCCTCCATCTTAGCTTCTCCCACTAGCAGTGGAAGTGCGTCACCTTGGTAAAGCCCGCTCACATGTTCATCGGATTTCACGAACCACACGACGAATTGATACATGATGGCATATTCATGACCTTCGTCCACCCAAACCATGGAGGTGACCTTCTCGTAGGTTATAAGATGATACTCGTTAATCAACTCCTCTACTTCTATGGTAATACTAAGTAGCACCCCGAAATAGACTTCATTGCACTCATTGTGATCCTGAAAAATGTTAAACAACCATGAATAAGATAAACCCAATAAGTAGAGAATCTAAGCCTCATGTAGGAGGCGGATTCGCATCAAGCATGTAAAGGTTTTTCTCGATAACTTCACAAGAGAGGAGAGATAGTAGGAATAAAACCTTTCTTGGAAATTCTTTCCATGAGATATCTTGAAGGAACTCAAATGAAAATCACCACAAGCACATATTCATGCACATCATAATACACGTGGTCATCTTAATATATTTGGCCCTCCTTGGCCACCAATCTCATTAACCTGGTCTTTTGGCAATTTATCCGAGCATTTCCTCGCCCCATCGAGAAGGCACCATCCGACTCAAAAGCCGGGCATCCACTGTAGTTGGCATCTCCCCCGAATCCGATTCACGAAGAGGCATTTGAGTCTCTACACCTTGGGCTTTTGAACTTAATCGGGCATTGCCCAATCGAACTCTATTGGTGGCAACTCCATCATTAGGTGATCATGCATGCACACAAACAAACATGCGATTATCTTGTTTAGCCAAGTGTGCCAAACCAAGCTCCTCATTCTTGCAAGCCTTTTTAAGAGAAGAAAAAATGGTTTGAAACCGAAACGAACCTCCAAGAAAAAGCTGGAAAAACTAGTATAGGAAAGGAAAACATAATCGTTTGACAACAGAGTTTAAAACACACAATATGACTCAAACGCATAACACCATGCCCTAACCAGGGATTAGAAACTCCACTTACCAAGTGAGGAAATTGAAAACAAGAAGAAGAAGAGAAGAAATAGAAGCAGAAGAAGAAGAGCAGAAGTTGAAGCAATAGCATAACTACTGTTTTGATCAGTATGGGGAGCAATCAAGGTCAAGCTGATTTCAAGAGCGACGGCGGCTTCATTTGGGTGGCGTTTGGTGTGGGTGATGTTTTGAGGGTGAGGATGATGGTGGTGGTGGGTATTGGTAAGGAAGTGGCATTAACGAGGGAAACGACGGGCAAACAGTAAACTGAGCGAGGAGATCCAAGAGAAAGATCTGCTGAAAATGGAGAGGGAAAGGGGTGGGGGTTTAGAAGAATTGTCACCTATTTATAGACAAGAGGGATGTATTCTTCCAAGATCTTACCCGAGATCTCCTAGGTACTATTACAATCTTTAGGTTACGATTGAGAATTAATGACCCTAAATCTTCAGTCCCATCTATTCTCATCTCCTAGGTTACTACTGAGAATTAATGACCCTAGACCTTTAGTCTCATCTCCTCTCTTATGTTACTATTGAGAATTAATGACCACAGACCTTTAGTCTCCTTTCATCTCCTAGATTACTATTGAGAATTAATGATCCTAGACCTTTTGTCTCCTCTACTCTCATCCCCTAGCCAATCATCTCCCTCTTCCTTTTTGTCCATGTGACTAATTGCCTAGGTCTTTATTAGCAAATCTAGACTTCATTATGGCTAGCCCATTCCCTCGTATCTTCTAGCCTTTTGATAGCCTTCCTCCCTCTCATTCCTCTTTCTTGTGTCATTGGACCACCCTACTGCTATGAGGTCATCCTAGTTATTCCTTAGCTCTTCTAGGTGTCCTTGGACCAAATCACTTTGGTGGCTTGAAATAGCTCCCACGATTAGGCAGTTAATAGGGTATCGCTTGCGCATCAATTTGTGTTAGTGTGAGGTCACTTCGCTTCGATTCTTATAGTCAATTATTTATTCCAAGATTGACCACTCTCCTTGATCACACTTGCTGATCCCTAATTGCCATCCTAGTCGATTTAGCAAGCTAATTACCCCGACTTAGCTATTTGTGCATTTACAATTTAATACCATTGCTTGATAAACTATGACTTCGGATTGAGGATGTTACAGTCGAATAATAATTTAATCTATTCTAAAAGGACATCTTTTGAGATATAGGCTCTGTTCGTTTCACGGAAAATATAGCATCTCTGGAAAATATTTTCCAGGAAGTCATTTTCCCGGAAAATGACAATATTTTCTAGTGTTTGCTTGAAACTTAAAAATAGACCGAAAAATATTTTTCGCTGTTCAGTGGAGAAATGTCAGAGAGAAGAGAGAGAGAGAGAGAGAGAGAGAGAGAGGAGTTAGGCTGGGGAGGGAAAAGAGAGGAGAGATGAGAGAGAAAAGGGAGAGAGAGCGAAATGTCGAGAGAAGAGAGAGAGGGAGAGATAGAGGAATTCGGTTGGGGTGGGGAAAGAGGAGAGAGAAAAGGGAGAGAGAGAGAGAGAGAGAGAGAGAGAGAGAGAGAGAGAGAGAGAGGAGGGGGGCTATTACAAATCTTGGAAAATGTTTTCCTTTCTTTTTGGAAGGAAAAATCTTTCTTCATTTTAAGAAGGATATTTACCATTGATTGGAAAACATTTTCCTTGGCAAATTATTTTCCGCCCCCCGAACATCACAATTTTCGGAAAATATTTTCCAGAAGAATATTTTCCGTGAAACGAACGGAGCCATAATCTTATGAAATTTTGAAATTATTAAATAATCTATTCTAGGCATATAATCCAAATGGATATATATATATATCCTAGAATGATATTTTTTGAGATTTTCATTTGAGAAATTCGGAATAAAAAACTATTAATTTGAGCATGCAATCTAATTTAAGATAAAAGATAATTTATTTTATCCTAACATGCCATCAAATTTATTTAAAAAATTCTACGTTATCCTTAACATGTTATCTATTAAAATTAAAAACCTGAAATTTTTAAGAATTTTTTATATTAGGAAATAATATTAAATGAAATTAGCAATTGATCATCTACATAGAGAAAACCTTATTCATAAAGAATTGTAATTTAAATATTATTTGCAAAAGGAGATCGAATTTGGATTATAGAAAATTAATTGCTTGTTTCATAGGGTGGTGGAAGGTGTGGAAGGTTTTTGACACATCGTCGTAGGTTGGATTTTAAGGTGGAGATCAATTCGGTGATTTGAAGAACGTCATCAAATAGGAAACTTTCTTACTTTAGAAGGCTACATCGATATTCCTCATAGATAATCTCATGTACAATATTTTCTATTTTAAACAAAGATTGCAATTCGTTCAAATTATACAAATAAATATTATAATTAGATTAAGATAAAACAATCTACCTAATTTTCGCAACCTACCCGAGCCTCCCCGTGGAGGGGAACGGTACCAAGGGTAGATTTAGAAGTACCGCTCGTGATGAGATCCGAGTCGACATCCCTTAAAGACGGCTTAAAAGCAATATCTAATTGTAATCCGATTTGATTCACTCATTATGAGTGCGGACTCTCCCAAGTTCATACATCACTTGACATTCAAGCATTTCCAATTTTTTTTTAAATCTTTAACGACACATGTATTTATAGGAATTGCCACTAGTTTATTGGGGTTAGCTAGAAACCGATCGAGATGTGAGAGTGTTGTCTTGATTTCTACGGAACTAGAGATTCTAAGGTCTGGGGACTTGGTTACACTAACATTTCTATTAGTATCCTTTCGGTACCTAATTAGTTGGTCATTTAATCTAAAGTGGTCACGAACGTTTACTTGTCTTTTAAATCCTACAAGGTCTTCAAAGTTACTAAATTTCCATACAATTGTTTATATGTCTTCAAAGTTACTAAAGTTGATGCAACAAATTCTTTCTAAATATTTCTCCGAATAGTTGTTCAACCATTACGCCCTAGACTTGCCCCAATGCGGGGTGGCTCTTGACAAAGGTATTTGAAGAATTATGCCTTTTTAGGCTCAAAGAGGCTAGCGAGAGATTTGGAGTGTATATGATAGAGGAAGAAATGTCTTTCGTCATTTCGATTCATGTATTGATTGGGAATAAGACCTTCGTCCTAAGACAAGGTTCTCTTCATTTTTTTCTTTTTCTTTTCAAACCTCACAATGTATATTGGATATGTTTGGATAGGGTTTGCCTTTCGTCATCCTACGAACTTCAATCCAACCTAATTGACGCTTAGTTTTACGTTAAAAAACGCTTGTTTAAATTGTCATCCATTGGAATTTTGAGGCAAGATGTATTTACCAAAGTATTGATTGACAATTAAATAGTATCATTCACATTTTTAAAAGAAGGTGACTTTAATTTGTCCCACACTCTCTTTTTACCAAAAACTTTGGAAGGCAAAAAGCCACTTTACACTTCAAACAAATTTTACTTCTACTCTTATGAATAAAGTTTTAGAGAAAGAGATACTCACATGCCTCCTCAATAGCTGTTGAGCAGTCCTGTGACATTGTAAAAACAATATGTTAGTAATTGATTTTGGGGGTAAGGAATTGGGAACGATACAATGTTACCCTTGAGCTTGGCACAGACGTGTCAGTGCTTCCCCCAAGCGTGGCGAACGTTGAAGATTTGCCTATCTTGTCGTTTCGACTTCTTTTTTTTTATATCAAAAACTTAGGAAGCACAAACCTATTTCGCACTTCAAATAGTTTTTGTTTTTATTTGTATGAATAAAGTTCTAGAGACGGGAATACTTACCTATACATGGATGGTTAGGTGATCCTGAAAAACAAGAAAAAGAACTATCTTAATGGATAGTCCAGGAACGATATAACGTTACCCTTTGACTTGCTTTCCCAACATCATCATATCCTACACAAAGAGGAAGATTGTATGTTAGAGGTAGTATCAATAAGGGTATATTGAGAATGATATTGAATTACCCATCTTGGTTATTTTGAGTTTTTCATCTAGAATCTCTGACTTGAGATTATTTGACACTCTATTTTTGAGCACATGATGCACTATTCATGAAGTGATTTGCTCTATAACTGCTTGATTGGTACAGTTTTCTCTCAAATCTGTTCAAAGATATACTACCTTTATGGATCACATTGTGTTGTTTAAGTATGACCCTTCCCTCTATTCATTATTTGCAATGAAAATGAAGCGAGTTATTCCTAAACTCAATTGACTTTCATTTAGGAATAATATACACCCATTGTGTTAAAATTGGTGATTTGATTTGCGTATGATTCCTCGATGAGGGTCAATGATAATAGCCCAAATAATGTATCATGATTTATCAAATCAAATGTTTTCTCGTGCTTTGCCAGTGGGATTGTTGTCACCATGGACAAACACACAATGCATATACCCTTATTTGCGAATAAAAGGGGGACAAGTCATTTACATTCTCAGTTGAATCAATTAAGGAATGATACATCCTTAAATGTTAATTCAGAGAATTCTATATGGTCAAATTTCGTTGTTGTTTTCTTGGTCAAATGCATTTGGTGTTAAGTCTAATAATTTCAACACATATAATTTCACCAATTTCGTGTTGGCCTTTTATACAAACACATCTTAACAAAGAGTCATGTCATGTGCAAACTAGAATGTACGACTTTGAAAGCTAGACACATCGATGGATTGGACAGTTGAGACATTTTATGCCTCCTAATCTATCTTTTCATTTTTCTAAATGAATACTTCCTTTTTCATGTCCCTCCATACTTCGATCAAAATTCTCAAAAATGCTCCGCGGACATTGTGCAAAAAATCCATATTAGTTTATGAAAAGAAAAATGATATAATCACTTCAATTATATCAACTCTCAGTTGAATGGAGGTAAGGGATCCGGTCTAAATACCTTATTTTATGAAATTAAACTATTGCTCAATACTTCTTTATAAGAGAAGATGAGATTGAAATAGGAGTACTTTGTGGTAATCAATCAACCATATATACTCATGAAAAGAGCGATATTTTTCCAGAAGAAATTATAATCAGTGTAAAAACAATTATTTTACAAGGGAACTCAATGTATATGACTTGAGTTGAAAGTCTTTTTCTATAATATAACTCAAATTAGAAAGTCGTCTCTCTTGAGATTTGCTCCATTTAAGGGCTTTTATCAAGCATGCCACATGATTAGAAGTGCTTCCTTCGAGATTAGGACTATTCAAGGCTCGAGAACTCCCATTAAATTTAGACAAAAAATGACATTTTGACCAATAATCAATTATTATAAAAGCGTAACATTATCAAAGTGAATCACACTAATTTGAATAAGAAAAAGTATATTGAGCAATACTTACGACCTTTTACTTAGTAGCAAATAAGGATATGCCAACCACAAAGACAAGTCGCATGTGAGCTAGTGAGAGTTTGACGCCTAAAGGTGGGAGTCTACATGCTCAAGGCTCCCAATCTGATTATATCCGAAGGGTTTTCCCATTCGCACTTTCATCGGATAGTTCCATTCATCACTAATTAGAATGAGCAAGATCGAAAGGGGACTACCACGGGGTTTTTCCTTAATGGGTTCCTCCTTTTGATACCTCCTAGGTGCTTCATAATGCGGTTTGGGTTTTGCCCGCAGGTTATGTGCAAAGTGTAGTGATTCAAATATGAGACATGCGTTCGTATCGAAATCCATTAGCACTCCAATATAAACCCTTAATACATTACATACATCCGTACACCACATCCAAGACAAGGGGTTTACAATTGTTTCAACCCTTATAACTCCTAACCTGCAAGAACATTGAACACATCGTTATTGGACTAACCTCGTTTTTTGTGTGACTTTGACATGCAAAGGAGCTAAAAAGTCTAAATCCGGTTAGATAACAACCAGCAAGTTTACTACGGCATAAGTTCACTAAGCTTTGTAACCAAGTCTCCAGCGGAGCCGCAAAACTATCGTGACCTACCTGAACCTCCACGTGGAGGGGGACGGTACTGAGGGTAAATTTAGAAGTATTGCTCATGATGAGATCCGAATCGGCATCCCTAAAAGACGGCTTAAAAGTAACGTCTAATTGTAATTTGATTTGATTCACTCATTACGAGCACTGCCTCTCTCAAGTCCATACCTCGCATGACGTTAAAGTGTTTTCAATTTAAGAAAAAAAATCTTTAACAACTAAGTATTTCTAAGAGTCGCCACCTATCTATTAGGATTAGCATTGAGACGTGTGGGTGTCGACTCGATCCCTACGAAACCAAATATTCTAAGGTCATAGGACTTGTCAACGCTAACATTTTTTAGCGCCCTTTTAGTACCTAACTAATTGATCATTCAATCTAAAGTGGTCACGCACTCTTACTCATCTTTCAAGCCTTAAAAGGTCATCAAAGTAACCTAATGTCAATGCAATTGTTTTTATGGTGTTATTTTCATACAATTCAAAATTGAGGCTAGATAATTGTTTAATTATTTGAGTGTTTGTTACCGCATTGTATTTCAAAATCATGAGTGTTTATTTTCCACACGATCCCTATTAATTTCTTTTATATTTTCTTAGATTAATTTAACCTTAGCTTAGATTTACATGAAAATGATCTCAAAAAAATAATTGCATGGACACTTAGCAGCTTTGAATGACCTTTTAGGGCCTTAAAAAATGAGGAAGATTGCATGACCCCTTCAGATTAAAAAACTAACTTGTTAGGTACTGAAAGAGCGCTAGCCTAAACAAGTCCCCGTACTCTAAAGTCCTTAGTTCAGTAGGAATCGAGATGACTCTCCTACGTCTCTATTCGTTTCTAGCCAGCTTTAATAGACTACTGGCAACTCCTAGAAATATTTAGGTTGCATCTCATAAAGATATCTAAATCGGCATCTCTAAAAGACAGCTCCAATGCATCGTCTAATTGTAATCTGATTTGATTCATCAATTATGAACTCGGACTCTCCCGAGTTCATACCTCACGTGACATTGGGGCATTTTGATTTTTAAAACTCTTTAACAACCTAAATATTTATAGGAGTCACTGTTAGCATATTGAGGCTAGTTAGAAACCAATCGAGTTGGGGAAGAGTCATCTCGATTCTTATGGAACTAGAGATTCTAGAATATGGGGACTTGTTTACGCTAACACCTAACTAGCTAATTATTTAATCTAAAATAATCATGCATTCTTCCTTATCTTTTAAGCCCCTAAAAGGTAACTCAAAGCTGCTAAGTGTCCATGCAATTGTTTTTGTAAGATCATTGTCATGTAAATCTAAGCTAAAGCTAAATTAATCTAGAAAAAGTAAAAAATTAACACACAATTTATTGAAGAACAATGGGAAAATTAAAATTCAAGGTATTGAAATACGATGCGGCAATAAACACTCAAATAATTAAAATCAACTACTTAATGACGAGTATGTAAAACCAGTAACTCGTTCAGTAGTTAATAATACACGGCATCGTTATAAGCCTCAAGACATGCTCCCTCGGAAGCTTGCTATTGGAAAATAAATGTGAGTCTAAATCTAATATTTTGATTCAAGTGAAGTCTCAGCTAGACTATCCTAATAATTCATTAGATGAAGTGATGCTAAGTCTAGATATGCTTTATTAGAAGAAACATATACACATTCATATGAATAAATTTTTACTAGCATAATCCTAATAAATTTACGCTGAACCTTTTACAATATTAAGATCAAAATGAATATTAGTCGAACACCACAAACTTCGTGTGGGCCACCTCCTCTATTGCCATAACAGGTCTTAATCCAAGGGGTGTCACTTTTGATGTTCAAACACTCAATTCATTTAGTCAAAGCAAAGTATCAGCAATGTTCATATCAAATCAATCAGACGACCTCGATGTTGGCACGAAATGTATTGATGCAATTCAGCTACCTGAAGTCATTCGAATAAGCTATCCATCAAATCATGCATCGAGTCTAATCATGAATCTAAACATCTATAAGTAAAAGCTAAATAAGACATGCAATAGAGCAAATAAGCATAGAGGAATCAAAAGAAACCACTTAGTTGTCCACTGAGGACAACTTCTTCAAATTTTTTCCAAAAGTCAATGTTAATTAATTAATGCTAGAATTTGATTCTTTTTTTTTTTAAGTAAGGCTATCTTTCCTAGGAAAATTTAATTTTTTCAAATTTTGGGTTTTTAAGTAAAATTATGATAATAATTATTTTATTTTTATTATTAAAATATTATATATTATAACATTAAAAGGAGCTTGGGTTGGACCTCGAATCCTTGGCTGGGTTCTCTAGGCAAATAAATTATTATATAAATTTTTCGAAATTTTAATGAAAATTGTTACTTTCTATTTTTTATTTTTTAATAATAATATTTTATTTAGAAAAACTGGGTCGAGCTCCAAAGTCAATAGGCTAGATTTTATAAGCCAAAAATTAATTAATTAATTTTTTTGTGACGTTTTGGATTTTTTTAAAATAAACAATTCTTTATTTTTTTACCAAACGATGGATAGCTATGTTGGTTCAGAGCTTCTCTCTCATCGCTGAGATCGAGGGTTCGAAATCCATAGTTGCTAGTGTCTTAAGTGGAGGGCCATGGTGTTGGGGTCTTGTGCTAGTCTCCTTTGAGGTGTAAGGGCTCGACCCTTTATTGCCGTCTGGGCACGGAGGGCCCTTGGTGGATTCCTCGGTCATTAATAAAATGTTATATTATAATAATATGGAAAGGATCCAAGTCGAGCTCTAAAGTAGGTCGGATTGGCCTAACCTGGATGCCAAACCCAAATTTGGGTCCGATCAATCGAAACTGGCTAAGTTTCGGCTTGATCCAGGCTTAGGTCATTGGGCCCATATTGAGCCTAATCCTTATTTTTCTCTCTTTTTTTTTTAATTTTCTATGGGTTCTCTTTTGGCCTGCATAGCTCCGGCCTAGTCATTTCAACAACGGGTTGTTTCCATTGTGTCGGCTAAATTGAAAACCTGAGGAGCTCAGCCAGGTTGCCAAGCGAAGCCCGTATCAAGCTTTATAGTTTGGTCCTTATGAGGCGGGCCCAACGTAGTGCCAACTAAAGTCAACCTGGTCTCTTTGAGCTGCGCACTACCCTAATTCACACAACACTTGTCGGTCGAGCTTGAGATGGGCCGTGTCGTTGCCCTAGCTCAACATTACACCTCACCTGGTGGCATGCGACTCAAATCAAAGCCAAAATGCCCGACTAACAACCATAGTTCCATAAATAAACTAAACTCAAAGAGAATATTTTCGGATCTCACTTAGGCATTTTATTGAACACTGGAGGGGGCCAAATGGGAGGAGCACTTTCAGACTTGTCCGAGGCTTGGCCTCACTCCAATGTCCCAAGACTTCGATAAACAAAGTCAAATAGAGAGACAAATGTGCGTCTGGGCCTAAGACCCGTGGGTCCTAGGCTAGTGAGCCAGGATATTTGGCTTGGCTAAAACATGGACAAAGGGAGGGGGACAAAAAGGTAGCAAGGCTACCTGGTTTTGGCAAATTGTGGCAGAGAGTAGGCAAACAGAGCTTGGGTGCAGGTGGTCTGCTAGAGGCCTTATGATCACTATTAGTTCCGGAGCTTTTCGCAACCTCCCCCAAGCCTTATCTCCCTCTTCTTTCTCCTCCCCCTCTTTCCTTATTTTTTCTTCTTCTTCCTCTCCTCCATTTTTTTATGCCCCCTCCATCTTCTGAAAGACCTCTTATGTCTTCTCCCCGTCCTTTTCTCTTCATTGTTGTAAGCGTAAGGTTGAGGGATCTCGATCACTATCCTTCCATCAATAGGGGGGCATGTTAATCACTATTCCTTCGTCATATGAGGCATACTCTAACGATAGCATGTCTCCTCGAGAAAAAGGATCTTTCTTGTTTACTGCAATAAATTCCTTTTCCCAATTGATAAGGACAGGGTGATGGTTGTCACTATTCCCATGTGGTTGGCGTAAATGGTGTATCTATATTTTACCATTTCAACAACTCTTTGTTTCATGATGGGCAAAGAAAGTTTTTCACCTTTTGGATAGTAACCCGTCCTTATCAAACTTGGGTAAATACAATCGTGAGCACTTTTAGGACCTTCTTTTATCGATGTCAAAGTTGAAATAGCATTCACAACATGGTCCGATAATAGATTAGTTTGGACATAAGGTTAAGCGATTTAGAACAAGAATGCCTTAGTGTTGATCAAATTTTAGATATGGTGTTTGAGAAAGTTGCTTTCATTTGTGGAGTGGCCGACCTCTCCCATGTAATAGTCATATTTCTTGGATGGGTCATAAGAACTTCACATAATCGAACCGCTTGGGCTTAGATAATAAGAAAACTTTCTTTCAGAGGACGGCCGAATAGTATGCCCAAGAGAGGAGTAAACTATCTACTATTTTTTCCTGAAAAAGCTTAGCACCGGGGTTTGTTGTCGCTTATTTGCAGTCTGTGCTTATGGGACTCAAGTGGCGCCTTCATTGCAAGGGTAAGTGTATATCATGTCAACTTCTACAGCGGCTTCTTTTTCTTCTTAGTGGAAAACCTTTTGCTGGATGAAATTAGATCATTGAGCCATCCATCCCTTAACCCGATTTCAATATGCTCTCCAGCTGAAATGAGTTGGTTAAAAGTGTTTACTGTTACGGTCACCATAAAAGTTCAGATCTCATGAGGGAGGTTTTTGATGAACATCTTCCTCAACTCATGGTAAATGGTTTTGGACAAACGTGGACTACTAGATTCTTCCATCTAATGGCATAATCTTTGAAGGACTCACTCTTATTCTTCTCTATACATTCAAGGTCTTGTCAAGAGAGGGTAATGTCCATGATGAACTTGTACTGCTTGAAGAGTGCATTGTTGACATCATCCTAGGTTTCGAGAATATTGATGCTCTTTATGATGTACTATTTGAGAACGGGGCATGTCGAGTATGCTTGGAAGTATAGAATCATCAAAGGTGCATTGTCCACATTTCGAGTCATCCGAACCAAATATATTTGCAAGTGGGCAAGTTGTACCATCATACTTCTCAAGTTCCAACATTTTGAACTTTTTTGGCATATTGACCTTCACATAGATAGAAAGGTCAATAGGAATGGGGACTTGGACACCCTCAAGCTACTTCATTTTCTCTTCAAGCTTCTCAAACTGCTTATCATGATGTGCCTTTGCTATGTTGTGCTTTAACTTTTTATCCCTACTTCGAAGTGGATCCTCAATCAAAGGAGGCATACATCATCAACCTCTTCCACTAGAGGCTTGTCTTTGCTTGGTTTAGTCACCTTGATCTCTAGTTTAAAGGTTGTGAATTGACTTTGAGGTTTAGATTAGGGTTGACATTTATTGGGTAGCATTTAACAACTGCCTCATTTGGTCTTCTACAACATAGGCATGACAACTTCATTCCAATTAGCCATTTTCACTTTGGATTGTGTGATGATGGGTGATCTTGAATGTCTCGTTATCACCTAATTCATAATAGAAAGGAAAAATAGTGAGCATGTGTTCAAAAGAATGATCAATTCATGACTCGAGCTAGGTTTTTTTTTTTCCAATTTCTCCTTTCATTTCCTATCAAAAATTCATTTTTGATAAAGAATTTCATCTTCAGAAAAATTAATTTATGGATTAAAAATATTTAGTCAAGAGAAAATTTTCTTTTCCTCTCTTTTGCAAAATAGAAAATTATTTTCACTTGAAAAGACCATGGGATTAAACATAGCCAACATAGACCAATCATGAACTAGCTGAAAGTACTAGAGGAGAAATTACGAAATGAAGGCTTGCTATCCTTACCTCTTTTGATAATGATGCCAAGCACATAGACATACACATGACATGTGAGGCTCACTATTTATCTAGATTCAGACTTACAAAGCAAAGCCACAAGGGATGCTGGATTGGGCATACATGGTTGTGACTATGTCACGGGCTCTCATGACTCTAGATCAGTCAAAGACGTAGACTCGGGCCATGCAATAGTGGTTGGAGTTTGTGCATTACTTAACACCATGAAAGAAAAGTATCGGGATCGATAGAGAAGACTTGGAATATAGGGTGGTAGTTCATGTGACCCTTGTCTTGACATCCTACACTTATGCCATCTAGGTCTGACGGCCGGTTGTGTGTGCGAGTTAGTGAAAAATGCAAGGCATGCATAGCAGTTTATATCAAACAGCACATCTAATTACATGAAGTAAACAATATTCATACACCTCTCTACAAACCAAAGGTTATCAATCACTTTCCCTTATACCTCTTCTCTTGCAAAAACATTTAATTCCTTATATATTAGGGACGTACCTAGGATCCCTGCCTCCTAACAAAAAAGCATTATTTTGAAATAAAATATGGCCTAAGTTCACTAAGTTCATTTCTACCCCAGTAGAGTTGCCAGGCTATGGTGGCCTCTCCAAATAGCATATCACCTAGGAGGTTAGCTAATAGATTACTATGACTAAACTTAACCCCAGCTCTCCCAACTCACACCAATTCACGACTTAGCGTTTAAGTTCTTATCATGCAAATAATGTTTAAATAAAAGTCATTACTAATTTGTTGATTAGACCATGTAAAGTATTGGCAGCATACTCTACCTCTATGAACTCAAGAGTTTAGGATTGAAGACTTGGTTATGCTAGATTAATTTAGCGACCTTTCGGTACAATTTTTTTCATGCAATTTTTTTAGCAAGCAGCTTAGATCGATTTTAATTTTAATAACCTAAATTGTAAGGTGATCATGTGGTTGCACAAATATTAGTTAACACTCAAATAGGAAATCAATAAATAAATTGCAGAGATAAGGAAAGTGTTGACTTAATTTGATAGTAACGTAAGCATCTGCAATGTTAGTAGAAAAATCAAGCAGCAATCCTTATAGGATTTCTTTTAACACGCATTAGTAAACAATGGTTCTTTTTTTATTTTCACTTTGTTATATAAATGTAATGTAAGCATCATTCAATTATGCTAAATTAATCCTGCTAATAATGACATCGATTATGTTTGAACTATCTTAACATGGGAGCATTAATTTAAATGACCTAATTCTAATGACATGTGACTTGAGCAAGTAGCAATTATTAAATGTCACACATGCTAGAACATGCAATCTTAGATGATATATGAATTTATTAGAGTTACATGAAAATTATGCGACAAAACAGGTATGATTAAATTAAATATTAAGCTATGTGATAGACATGGCTAATGAAATGACACGCATGACATGCAATCATGATTATTTAATCTACGATGCAATCAACATGACATTTATAATAAATTAGACAAACCTAGATATTTATTTCTAATGCTATGCATGCAATGGTATAATGACGTGAATAATAATGTGATTAAACTACATGACATGGGATGATAATTTTTTTTTAATGTTTTTTCATGAGAAATTTGGAATAAATATGGCTTATCTTAAACATGTTGTCTAAAGGCAAAACGCAATCTACCTTGTTCTAAAAGGCATTTTTTTATACAAAAAATCAGAATTATTAAAAATCCCATCTTAGGTATGCAATCCAAATCAATAAGATAACACATTTAATCCTATAATGATCTTTCTTATGAATTTTATTATGGAAATTCGTAATAAAGATCCATCCTAATTTAAATACACAATCTAGATGAATTACAAATTTAATCTATCTTATCCTAAGATGCTATCTAAATTTATTTCAAGAAATCTACATTTTCCCAAAAATGCATTATACTCAATAATTACCCAATCTTTAAAGGGTTATTTTTTATTTTTTTTATCTTTTAGGAAAGAAATCAAACAAGGATTGCAATTAGCATCTACAATCAATATCATACATTATGTGCAGACAAATACTTCGCAACCAAATGTTATCTAGAAAAGGTAAATACTTGGGTTTAAATAATAGAAAATCAATGGCTCGTTCCATAAGATGATAGAAGGTGCAAATTTTTTTTGGTACCGTTACAAGTCGAATCTCAGAGTAGGGATTGGTTTGGCAATCTGAGATACATTGTCAAATTAGAAAAGTTTCCTAATTTAAAATACTATATCGATATTTTTATGGATAATATCTTTACACAATATCTATATCTCTCTATATATATTTAATTAAGGATATGCAATACTCAAATCAGGAATTATCCAAAAAAATATATTTGTAATAAGATAAGTATATAATTAAAAAAAGTTCGGAGAATTTTGTTTTGAACTTTCAGATAGTGGGTGTGGACTAAAATCGCAGTGGCCGGCATTGAGTGACACCATTAACGGATGATGGCTAGCTAAGGGGGTCGCACATACGATGAGTGGAGCTGCTGGCTGGCTTGACTCATGGTAAGTCGAACTCCTATCACCGATGACAACGATAGCAGTGGTACGGATGATGGCAATAGCTATATGTCCAACGACAAATGAAGGAACTTGGGACATGTTGCCTATGATAGGTGAGAGAGCAGTGGCATTCGAGCAACAACAAGCAATAGGCAGTGATGAATGCTAGCAATGTGAACGACGGATCATCACAACATGGTAGAGGTAGCAATATGTGGTTGTTGGCTTGACTAAGAACGAAGGACTTGGGCGGTGGCCAGTTTCACTATTGGATGCTTGAGCAAAGGTCGATGTTGCTACTAGACAATGTTGGATGGTTGGTGAGCAAAGCATGGGCGATAGACGATGAGTAGGGCTAGCATCATCACTAGTTAACAATGGCAGGCATCCAACAATGGTGTGAGGTAGTGACAAGGGCTGGATGGCGTTGAACGGCTCTAGGTGCATGTCAATTTCCATGGCCAATCGTCTAGCCATGGCTGGAAATGGAGTAGGAAGCAGTGATGGTGGCAAACGCCATGTCGAACATGGCAGGTGTTGGGAGAAGGTAGTTCACAACCACAGGGGGAAATTCTCTCTCTTTCTCGCATGTTTCTCTATATTTTCTAAGAATGTTCTCAAATTATGATTATCGATCGAATAAGGCATGATCACACAGACACACACACATATGTCACAAACCATTGTTCTCTAATACTCATGTACCTTTATGAGCAAAGCTGAGGATGTTGTCATGGGAAGATACATCTAGTCCGTGGGAGTGGCGTCAGGATGGTTTGTATTAGGAGTTCATGAATAGATAGGTTATATCTTTAGGAGCTCTGAAGGCGGGGTTGGCCTCTAGTGTACAAACTAGTCCCTTGATGTGGCCATGGTAGGCCGAAACCAATTGTTATGCCATAATGATGCTGCGAGTCTCGTTACTAGATAGTTCCTCGAGTTAGGCTCGACATGACCCTCTCAAGTGCCACATGGGCTATTAAAGAATATCTTGTTATTATTTTGAAGTTGACAAAACTCGCCTTACGTTGCAATTGTTATATGCTAAAGGAGACAGACTATACATGGCCTGTTTAAGTATCGTATCATTTGGATAAGCTATTTGCACCGTTTGGAAGAAGTCAGAACATGCATTGTCTGTATCTACATCGTCTAGAAGATGTCAGACTAAGCTTTGTCTACGACCTTCTATAATATCTGTTGGATATTTACGTAAGTTATCTTTGCAACATTCTCAGTCAAATCTAAGGAGTATATCAGCTTGAAGAATCACCCTCGTAAGAAAGGTATACTTGGATAGTTTATTGGCTTGATTCTCCGATTGCATATATGTTTATTTATAAACATAATTAATTATTCAGAAGGCAAGTATTTTGAGCAAGTATTCATTCTTGGAAACTGAAGATTCTGATTGTGTGGGCGATTAGGATTGATGGACTCTTATCTCGATTTCTAAAACAGCTCGAGATTCCTTGTTTGATTATGTCCAATGAAAAGATTGGAAGACTTCTTTGGTAAGTGCCAACGGTAAAAAAAAAAAAACTAGAAAGAGTATTAAAGGGAGTCATCTTTAGTTGTGAAAGAAGTCGAGAAAACAAGAGAAAATTCCATTGTCTGAAGCTAATCATTCTACTTGTCTTTGTGCTCATACTGTAATCAAAAGAGATAATCACTATAGCTTTGTGAGAGTAGTGAACTCTTCCTAGAGAAGCATCGATCTTGATTTTGCAACTCTTTTGAATCATAGTGAACTCCAGCCTATACACTATTAGACCTAGAGAGTAGACATAGGCTTAATCAAAGCCGAACCAGTATAATTATTATGTTCGATTCTCTTCCTTTACTCTTTGTTTTTATTTTCTACGAAGTTTAACTTGCAAATTATATTTCCGCGCACGTTTGTAAGATCACCTATTCAACCCCCCTTCTAGGTGTACGCACTAGCACTTTCATAGGCTTTGTGACCGTGGAATCTTTAAGTCCTTGACAAATGGTATCAAAGTAGGGATCCCTCCAGTAAGTGAGTGAGTTGGGAAAACCCTGTGGTCTACCCGATCTTACGAGAGCGAAGAGTGATTGTCGGAGCAAAGGTGCTCAAACAAAGTGCACCTCTCGATCAGCTTCCAAGATGGCAATGGGGGCATAGGAAATAACCGATTCCTCACTAAATAGGGAAAATGTTTTTGCGTCAATTAGGCTAATCTCAAGATAGGGTTGTTGCCATGTTTTTAGCAAGGGAAGAATTATGTTGGTTTGCTAAGTTCAAAAGCCTAGTACGCAAATGGTGCTACCAAGGGAGTGCAGTTGGCTAAGTATGCCACATTTGTCAAGAGCACAAGCGATTGGATGTGCAAATAGCTTTTGGATGGGAGCAATCAATGGAAATATATATTCTGTTGGGCGAGCGTGGCCATTCATGTAAGTCCCAGGAGAGTGGTAGTGATGGTTAGCAATGCAAGGAAGCAACAGAATAACCCGCAATGAGGGCGTTGCGGAACTAAGTGGGGGGGATGTCACTATCGCAACCTCTCTAAAGGTGCACCACCTAGAGTTAGGCTAATGGATTGCTAAATTTGACGTAGCTCGAGCTCTCCCAAGCTCATACCAATTCACGACTTACGTTTCAATTCTCAACATGCCAAATTTATTTCAAATGGAGTCATCACTAATCTATTTATGGTGGGTCGATTAGAAACCCATGTAAAATACTGGGAGTAGTACTTTACCCTTACAAACTAGAGATTATGAGTACGGGGACTTGATTACACTAGATTACTCTAACGCCATTTTAGTACTTTTTCATTTATTTCAAAAGAAAATATTCCGCATGCAACTTGAATTGATTTTATTTAACTTCCTAACATGTGTGGTGATCACGCCGGTGCGCAAACATTAATTTAACTACTCAAAGAAATATAACAAGAAGCAAAGCAAATGAATTTTTTTTTTTATTTTCACTTTTTATATGCAAATTATTCTAATATGCGATGCATGTGATGAAATGTGTCTAACCTGACATGCTCTATAATATGCAATCCTAAATTAAGCTAGACTACATGATATGCTATTTAACTAAATTAATTAAATGACATGCAAAATGTATTTTTTAAGTATTTTTTGTATTTATTTAATGAAAATGAATCCTAATCTAGCATGATTCCTATATTTCTAAATGTGATATCCTATCTGATATGAATTTTTTTATGTAATTTCTAAATGACATGAGATTCATGTACTTAACCTAAATGATGAGTAAAAGCTAATAATGCAAACTAATATGGAAAGACTTATGCTATGACATGCATATGATTTTTTTTTTGTAAAGTAAGTAGTTGTATTGATCTTTAACCATACAAATACATAAGGCTTCAAGGCTCAGTACCACAAAGCTTACACTCATCACTGCCTAATGAGAGAGCCAAAAGAAGGAGGCTTAAAAAAGCCAACTAAATGGGAAAAATGCCTAAACAATGGCAACCAAAAGCCTAGGTAAAGGCTATCAAAGAAAAAGAAAAGGCCAAAACAATGGCCAACATCCCTAGGAGTACCAAAATACATCAAGAGAAGATGGAGGAATCAATACCCTAATTTTGTTGGACCCTCCTATTTCTAGGAGAATCGACTACCTATTGGAATGTTTTGGCTTTATCCTTGACCATCATAATAAACTTCGTCTTCATCGCAGGGACAAAAACATCACTATTGCGGAAAAAAACATTATTCCGCGTCTTCCAAATAATATGAATTTTTTCCCTAACATATGAATTTTTTCACAGTTGCAGAATAAGGCATTATGGCTTTATCCTTGACAATAAGATATAAAACCTAATTTAGGTATGTAATAATACCTAATATACAACCTCATCATGCAATGCAATATTATCTAATCTAAATAAGGAATGCAATTTTTATTAGTGTGCAATTTAATCTAAACATTGAATGCAAATTTTTTGGCATTTTTAATAAGAAAGGAAATCAAAGTAAATCAATCAAACACTTCTAACATGGAAATAGCATCAAAATTCACCAACAAAGTTCGCAAATAAAATCAATAAATTGATCTTAAGCTTTAAACATCAAGATATCAATCTTTTAGAATCCCGCCCAATTAATTATTCCCTCTAACGCCTGATAGATAGAATAAATAGTTTACATTTTTTTCGGTTGTGAATTGGAAAATTAATTCCAATTGACAAAACCTATCACCCAAAGCAAGTTAGGCAAGAAATATGACCAATGAAATAATCAAATCAACTTTGGAAAAGATTTTTTTAATTTATTTAAAAAATATATTTTTAATTTATCATTTATTTATCAAAGCATTATAAAAATAGAATAAAGAAAGAAAAACGGGTCGGGCAATGAACCGGGTTGGGTTCGGACTCCACCTGAACACCACGGTCAAATGGGGCTAAAGGAAGTTGGTCGGGCCATTAGTGAGCCCAACTCACCTTCCTCCCTTCCCTTTTTTTTTATTTTATTTTCCTTTGTGCGAGCAACTCGCCCCATCGTCATCCTCAACCCAGATCTTCAGATGTGTGACGTCCAGCCCAGTTCGACTTTTCCCCTTGCGTGCGGCCTTGATGTCCAGCTCTGGCCCTACTCGCCCAAGGCCTGGCCCCTGCAAGTCATCTTCCACCTGCAAGTCATTTTCCTCATGTGGAGGTCTCGCGAGCATGCAGAGATTGTAAGAGCTCTGTAGGCCATCAAATGACGGTGAGGCATGGCCAATTGAACGATTGTCTTGCCCACAGATCTCCGGCGACGACTCATCACCAACGAACAACAAAAATCGCACAAAAAGGAGGAAAAGCAAAGCAAACGTACACAGGTAATTCAATAAATAGGTATGATGCAATGCGATATTCCTTTGCAGGACCAAAGGAAGATGAAATCTGCACTCTTAATACATCAAAGTCCAGCAAACAAACACAACACTACTTAGGGACTGTAGCGAACCGGCACGCTCAAATGAACTCGAGCCAAACCATATTCCTTCTGCGGCGTCCCCTGACCAAGATTCTTAAGGAAAAAACTCAAACCGAGCGAAGCAAAAAAAAAAAAAAAACCCACTGGTGAAATAAGGAGGTCGCGGACAGGAGTGATTGCAGACAAGTCGTCGGAGGTGGAGGCTTGGATCGAAGGAAGTGTCGCGGATTGCTAGAAAAATCAAGCCTCAGACGAACCACCGAGCCCTCTCCCTTACGTTCTCCTTTTCTTTTTTGCTTTTCGTCTTTTGGAGAGGTCTCTTTGGAAAGTTGCCCACTCTTTCTCTGTGCTTCTTTTTACGAAGAGAAGACCCCTTCTTCAGACGTTCTTGGACTCCTTTTAAGGAAGAAGAAAACAAATATTCAGTCTAATCTTTTAAGCTTCATCCTTTTGCCTTATTTCAAATATATTCATCTCAAATTCGCTCAATATTTCCTTCCCGAAAATCCACTCACCACCGGTGACTTTTCCTTAAATGTAATGAATTTATTTCTTTTTTCTAGGGATTAAAATAAATCCATATTTTTTAGTTCTTTGCCAAAATTTGAGTGTCAACAGCTGCCCCTCTTTGAGTGTGAGCTCGAGGGGTTGCATTCAAAGACTAATTGATGTCTAAATTTTGACTATGCAAATGCTATGCATGATTTTTGTTGAGATTAGCTCTCATTTTCAAATGTAATTGTGGCATACAAATGAAGAGGAAGAGAAATATACCTGAAATTACTTACCTATCAGTAGGGGATTGATCCTGATTTGTTCAATTCATATCCAAATCTCATTTTAGATTCCTTGAAGAATGTGATCCTCCTAGAATAAAATGCCTACTTGACTAACCAAATTAAGACAATCGAAAGAGTTAGCCAATAACATTCTCATCTAGAATGAAATATTGAACGAAAGAGAGAGACATCTAGATCCAAACTAAGATGTCATGGATAGACGCTCATATGTTAGACTGAGACGGCTATCAAGAAGGCTCAAAATACTCAGATCCAAACTGAGAAGATGAGAAATGGATGAAAAACAAACTCATGTCCAAAATGAGATGCTTCACAGATGTAGATTCAAAAAACCCAGATCCAAATTGAGATGTCAAAATTTGAAAAATTAACTAATTGATACACATATGCTAGAATGAGACAATAAATTGGTTAAGATAGATCGAAATACCTAGATCCAGACTGAGGTATAACGAGAAGTCGAAAAACATTCATATCCGGAATGAAATGTTTAATGATTTGACTTGAGACATCCTGATTCATACCGAAATGTCTTAGGCAAAGAGGGTGAAGAACATTCATGTTCAGAATGAAATGTTCGACGACTTGATTTGAGATATTCAGATCTAAACTGAGATGTCCTAAGCAAAAATTCAAAAGGATAAAAAAACACTCGTATCCATAATGAAGTGTTTAACGATAGGTTTGAGACATCCAGATCCAGACTAAGATGTCATGAGTAACAACTTTACCAATAGACATCCTCAAATGTCAAATTGAGATGATTTGAGAAACTTGAAATACTTAGATCCAGACTAAAGTATATCAAGAAAAAGGTCGAACAACATCTACATCGATAGTGAAATGTTTAACGACTTGAGACATCCAGGTCAAGACTGAGATGTCCCGAAGTTTATTTTTTTAAGTGAGATATCTGAATCTTTTCCATAGACTCTCTTTTCTTGCAAAATTTGATACTTACCTGAGTTTTTTCACCTGAAGATTGTGTTGATGGAATGAGACTTGAGCTACGAGAGCACACTAAGTCGATGAGGGGACATTGGGCTATAAAAGCACACCAAGTCAGCATAAACACTTCGGGTTCCACACAGAATTGATTCCCTACAAGAAGAAAGCTTAAGAACATTTGGGGAATATTGAAGTTTTCAAAAAATGACCTGATTGTCCTGAATCCTTTGGTTCTCAAAACTATACACATCATCAAATCTTCACTCGAGGAAAATGATTTCATTCAATTGAGCAAATTTCTTAAGAATGTCAAATGAGATACAGTTAGAAAGGACTTTCTAATTGGAAGGCTTTTGTCTCTCGGCCATTGATACGGGAGCAGTTGTATCACTTGATCTCACTGTCATCATATAAACAAAGATCCAAGCATTCTAGCTAGCGGTACAATTTTACCAATCGGGGAGGTCTTTTGATTAGACCATACCATTTTACAATTTTATCATCATGCAAAAGAGAATTTTTGAGCCAAGGCTTCGAAAGAACATCTTCAACAAATATCGCCAAGTTTACAAGTCAAGAACCTTGCAAATGAAATAGAAATAGTCTTGCTCGCACTTCTCCGAGCTAAACTTAAAACATTAGAAACCTCACATTAATTCAAGTGCCCTAATCATAACAGACTTTAAGGGGATGCAATGTAGGCTTGGCTCAAAGATGAGAAATAATTGGATACGTAGGCTCAAAGATGTGTGTGGGATGAGAAACTAGTGATCAATTACTAGGTAACTTTTTTCTCAAGTTCAACTTTTGAGTTTCTAACTTTGCTTCAATAGGGATTATTTACAAGATTGCATCATTCGACATTTTTGAAAAACCTGACCACATTGAGGGTTGACTCTTACAAATTTGAGCTTTTGGCTCTGACTTCTACGGGCATCAGCCTTACTTTTACCAGGCACGCTGCTTTTTCTTGCCTCTATGCTTGTTCACTTTTCTTTTGGATTTAGGCATTGACCTTGTTTTTACTAGGCTCATTGCTTTTTATGCCCCATTTTTGCATTTTTTTTTACTTATGGTCTAGACTAATATGACATCTCGGGCTATTATCCATTGATATGACACTTGTATTATGATGCTTCCAATGGTTTTTTTTTTCCTATGCCCTAGTATAAGAGATGATCGCCAATGTGGGTTTAAAGAAATGAAATTACAGGATCAAAGTGGCTAGCAAGAGATGAAAGTGTTTAGGTTAGAGAAATGAATGATCATCATCATTCCTAAAGAAGTTGATTTATCGTTTGATTTCACATGTAATAGCAACACTCAAAGATTGATGCAAGTGAAAGCAAGAATGTTTCCATCCATTTTTTACCTTTTAACACCAATAATGCAAATGTACCTCCAGTTTGCTCCGATGTGGGGTAGTTCTTGACAGGGGTAATATGAAATGAAACTTCACAGTGTTTAGGCTCAAAATGGATAACTAATGGATCATTGTAGTGTTTGGGATATATAAATGAACCGCCTCTCATCATTTCGGTTATTGTACTTTTCGCGAGAGAAATCTTTACCTTGCAAACATGGAACTTTGTATACTCATCTCACAAGTGTATAAGTATGGGACTGTGTATGAACATGGCTTGCCTTTCGTCATCCAGCCATCTCATTTAACATGCTCAAACAATTGCTCATCACTCATCAAATTGTTTGATTTTGACAATATTTAGTGGATTCATGCATGAAACGAGTAAAAACCATCATGCAAAAACCTTTTTAGCAGATATGAGTATAAACAATTCATCTCACTAAAAAATATCATGATATCACATGCAAAAGAGTTATTAGAAATGAAGGCCCATTGACTGCTCTTGGGTATGAACACGACTTATCACCACAGAAACTCAATTTGTTATGCCGCATTTTTTGTTCTCCTCCTGCATCAAAGAACGTGCATGAATATGACTCTAAATGGAATCTAAGATTTGCAAAATTTGTATCACTCATCAAATGTCTCCTCCAAATTGGGAAAAAATGCCCCACGGTTGTGCATGTTAACCTTTGCAAATTATTTTCCTTCGGAAGTGTCACCTCTCGATCGGACAAGAAGAGTCGATCGACAATAAGAGTTAGGCTCTGACACATGAAGTAAAGAGGTTAGATAAACAAACAGGGTTCATCCAACACGCATTTTTTTTAACGAAGAAGCATGAAGAAGCTTAACCCTTAGAATTCTCCTTGGATGATATTTTTTCAATTGTTGGATATCATCACTGGGATGATTTGGTATACTTCAACATGCCCTCAAGATGAAAATAAACTTGTAATTTCATTGAGTAGTATCGAATGAATTACATTTATTGGAAAAAGAAATGTTAACAATCAAGCCCCAAAAACGAAAACAATAATTGAAATTTCAGAAAGCAAAACATCCTAGAAAGCAACAAAAAGCTCATTTGCAGTGGAGTCAAGTAATTTCTTCCCTCATTTGCAACATGGTTGGGTAGAGGATTGTGCTTAACATTCGGCCGAACAGCTTGGAAGGAAAAAGCTTTTGTGTCCAATAAATTTTGGACTTTATGCTTCAAAGTTATATATTCATCAGTTGAATGCCCAATTTCCCCCATATGATAGTCACATTTCTTTGAAGGATCATAGTTGGAGAATTTCTCAGCATTAGATCACTTTGGTTCATGGGAAAGCAGACCTTTACTTTGGAAGATTGGCAGGACCTTAGATAAAGGACCGAGGATAGCAGTGAACTTCCTTTTGTTAAACTATCTTGGTGCGGATGATTGGCCTCTACTCTGCTGATGGACAACCGGAGATTTGCTGTGGTCGGTTGCACGTATGCAATGTTAACCTCAGTAGCTAGCTCTTTTCACTCCTTGCAGTAAACCTCCTAGTTGGTTCATTAAACCACCCATCTCTCAGCCCGATTTTAATATGCTCCCCTACTGGAATGAGCTGATTAAAGGTATCAATAGTTATGGCTATCATGCGAGTGGGATACTCATATAGAAGAGTCTTGATGAACATTTTTTTCAGCTCCACATCAGTTGGCTCTGGATCAACCTGGAGGCTAGATTTCTCCACCGGATGGCATATTCTTTGAACGACTCGATTCTTTTCTTTTCAGCATGCTCAAGATCATCCCTGGAAGGAGTGATGTCCGTTATGAACTTGAATTGCCTAAGAAAAGCTTCGCATACCTCATCCCAGGACTCATAGAGGTTTATGCTCCTAGTGATGTACCATCTCAGAGCGGGACCTATTAAGCTTACTTGGAATGACTGGATCATCAAAGGAGCTTGGAATGACTAGATCATCAAAGGAGCATTGTCGACATATTGGGTCATCCGCACTAAATACATTTGCAAGTGGGCCCTTGGACCTGTCATGCCATCATATTTCTCGTACCAAGGCATTTTAAACTTCATCGGCATCTTCACCTTGGAGTAATTCGAGAGGTTTGTGGAGGACGGGTCTTGGTGACCCTGTAGCTGCTTCAATTTCTACTCAAGCTTCCCAAGGCGTTTTTCATGCTTTGTCTTAAGCACAACATCATCATCATTCTTTCCTCACGAGTAGCGATAGGATCATCTTCTAAAGGGGGCATTTCCTCATCAAACTCAACGACAATGTTGTTATCATCTTTCTGTTTTGGTGTAGGTGCCGAGGCCAAATTAAATCGGGCTACCCTGAATTCAGCTGTAATTTCTTGCATCGCAGTGAAAAACTGCTTCATATGCTCCTCCATGTTAGTGACATGATCACGGAGTTCATTTTGGTCAGACATTTTAGCTGTTGATTGCGTGCGGATGGGTGAACGAGGATGATCCGTGATCACCTATTTCAGGAATGAAAGGATGGATAAGAATAAAGTGCAACATAGGAGAAAACGGTCCATGACAATGACCTAAAACTCTCTCTTTTTTATTCATATATGAAATAGTCCTTACATAAAATATAAAGCAAACCCAAAAGAAATGACTCAACAAAAATCTTTTTATTTGGCTCGTTCTATAAACAAATGGGAAGCTAATGCTCGACGCAGTTGCCTATTCTCCTTAGCGACTTTCATCACTTGCTCTTCGAGTTCTTCTGCTTTCCTCTTGTACCACTTGGTCTTTGCTTCACGAGTTGGCTTAACTATCACATCAGGAATTTTTGGGAGCCACTCATCTGGGAACTTGTATTTGCGTATGTATGAAATAGTAGCATGATGAGTCTTTTGCTTCCCTTCAAGCTCGTCTTCTGGCCAATTCAAGCTCTGAGCATGGCAATTGTGCTAAGCTTGTTTGATGCGGTGAAGCTCATCCATGTAGTTGTCTTCTTTGTTGGCGAACCTGACTTGGAATAATCCTAGCTTCAGAGGTGGAGGTAAGTCTTGCAAGACCCAAAATTGGTTGAGTATTCGAAGCAGATAGTAGGAAGACACTCCAGTGATCCCTCTCAGTAGGATTGGCTCATCGTCACCATGGGAAAGACGTGCTTCACAAACTCAGAACAATATAGCTTGCCATAGGAAAAAGTTGGCCTTTGGATTTCTCAATAGGTTTACCCATTTTGAAAAAGATAAATCCGGAGTCCAATTTTGCAACTTCTTAAATTCCTCAATGGGGTGAATAGATTCGATATAGCCACTAATACTCATGTGAATAGAAAACCCTTTTGTATGAGAGAAAAACGAGACTTGTAAGAGCTCAATGGGTGCATGAAAAGTTTTTTTCTCATTTTTTTAGACGAGTTAGTAACAAAAATGTTTCAGCCAGAATGGCATTAACAAAATTGACACTACCGCATTCCTATTTTACTACCCATGCAATAGAATGATCGATGGCATTCTTTCGAAAAGGGAAGATTATGAACCCAAAAAAGGCTAGAATAAAGATTCTACTTTTCAAATGAGTCTCGGCATTTTCAAAATATTGATTCAAAAAGGAAAGAAGGCATGCATAGCAATTATCTTTTAAAACTTTTGTTACCTCACTCTTCCTCACCCTGAGAAAATCAAACAAAATCAATTGCGGATCTACTTCTAGAGGTGGGCTAATCAAATCGAGATCGAAAGGATTTCTTATGGCAACACTATACTCTTCCAGAGTCGAAGCAATCTCATACTAAAGCTTGCATTGCCCCACTTTGAATGTCAATGTCGAGGAATGGAACAAGTCGGCCAAGTCTGCTTTTGACATAGATTCGACTCTCGTGGTCCAGCTTATCTCACCATCACTTAAGCTTAGCTTTCGGAGCAGGAATGAATTGAACATCAAACCTTCCCATTGCGTATAAATTGAGACTCAACTCGCCTAATTGTCATGGATCGAAAAAATATATAGAAAGCTAAGTAAATTGCAAGAAGGTAGGAAAAAAAACTTACTTCCATGGACAACCAAAGCAATCACATAGGCATGCGCATGATAGGTGTAGCTCAATTTCTACTCTAAAAGGCTCTAGCAAAGTGGAGCTACAAGGGTGGAATGACTAACCGCAGCCTCACATACTAAGTTAAGCCCTCATAACTTTGACTCAGCCAAAAGTGATGCCCCAATGCAACGCAGACTCGCGGCCAGAGGCAAACACTCTTGACGCCAAGAAATAAAGTTTTCAGGATTTAGCTGGGCAACCTCTACTACGCAACCTCGCGGTTGAAGTTGTATCCAACTTAATACCATCCTAGATGATCCTAGTGCGGCTCAAGTTCGGCGGCAGATTGTGTGTGCAAAAGTGTAGTGATAAAACCATAAAAACATGCACAACATCTAATATCAAGCAACACTTCTAAATAAACCATTTAAACAGTCAAAACAAACACCATCATGCAAAAACAATCAACATATGAGTTAAGGACTTACTTGGAATTCTCCTTGCCAAAATAAAGATATTCTTTTTGAAAACAAATGAAAATTGGCCTAAATCCAATAGAATCAAGTCCCTAGTGGAGTCACCAAGCTATCACAACCTCTCCGAAGGTGCACCACCTAGAGTTGAGCTAATGGATTGCTAAATTTAACTTAACTCGAGCTTTCCCAAGCACGTACAAATTCATGACTTAGGTTTCAATTCTTAACATGTCAAATTGATTTCAAATGTAGTCGCCGCTAATCTATTTATGGTGGGTCGATTAGAAATCCATGTAAAATATTGAGAGTAGTATTTTACTCATACAAACCAGAGATTATGAGTACGGGGACTTGATTACGCTAGATTAATCTAACGCCCTTTCAGTACCTTTTCATTTATTTCAAAAAAAAAAATATTCTGCAGACAGCTTGAATTGATTTTATTTAACTTTCTAACATGTGTGGTGATCACGCTAGTGTGCAAACATTAATTTAACTACTCAAAGAAATATAACAAGAAGCAAAGCAAATTATTTTTTTTTGGGATTTTCTCTTTTTATATGCAAATTATTCTAATATGCGATGCATGTGATGAAATCTGTTTAACCTAACATGCTCTATAATATGCAATCCTAAATTAAGCTAGACTATATGATATGCTATTTAACTAAATTAATTAAATGACATGCAAAATGTTTTTTTAAATATTTTTTGTATTTATCTAATGAAAAGTCGAAATTAATTAAACCAATAAAATATGAATCCTAATCTATCATGATTCTTATATTTCTAAATGTGATATCTTATCATGATGTGAATTTTTCATGCAATTTCTAGATGACATGAGATTTATGTACTTAACCTAAATGATGAGTAAAAGCTAATAAAGCAAACTAATATGGAAAGACTCATGCTATGACATGCATATGAATTTTTTTTTTGGATTTTATTGAAATTTGAAATAAGATATAAAACCTAATTTAGGCATGTAATAATACCTAATATGCAACCTAATCATGCAATGTAATATTGTCTAATCTAAATAAGGAATGCAATTTAATCTAAACATGAAATGCAATTTTTATTGCCATTTTTAATAAGAAAGGAAATCAAACTTCATCAATCAAACACTTCTAACATGGAAATAGCATCAAAATTCACCAACATCGCAATTAAAAACTATAAATTGATCTGAAGCCTTAAAGATCAAGATATAAATCTTATAAAATCCCGCCCAATTAATTATTCCCTCTAACGCCTTATAGACGGAATAAAAAATTTACATTTTTTGCGGTTGTGAATTGGAAAATTAATTCCAATAGATAAAACCTATCACCCAAAGCAAGTATGTTAGGCAAGAAACATGACTAATGAAATAATCAAACCAACTTGGGAAAAGATTTTTTCAAAATTTTTTATATAAATTTTGATTTTTTTATTAATTATTTTTTTATTGTTTATCAAAGCATTATAAAAACATAATAAAGAAAGAAAACTGGGTTCAATTCAAACTCGACCCAAACGCCACGTTTAAAAGGTGCTAAAGGAAGTGGGTCAAGCCATAAGTGAGCCCAACTCAGCTTCCTCCCTTCCCCTTTTTGATTTTCCTTTACGCGAGCAACTCGGCCGATCGTCAGCCTCAACCCAGATCTTCACATGCGTGACGTCCAGCCCAGTTCGACTTCCCTCCCCCCCTGGTGCGTACGGCCCAAGTGTCCAGCTCTAACCCAATTCGCCCAAGGCCTAGCCACTATGAGTCATCTTCCACCTGCAGGTCATCTTCCTTGTGTAGAGGTCTCGCGAGCATGTAGAGCTTGTAAGCGCTTTGTGTATCATCAAACGACGGTGAGGCACGGCCACCTATTCAATTGGCTCGCTCACAGATCTCAAGCATCGACTTATCACCAACGAACAACAAAAATCGCACGAAAAGGAGGAAAAGCAAAGCAAGTGTACTTAGGCAATTCAACAAATAGGTATGGTGCAATGCGATATTCACTTGCAGGACCAAAGGAAGATGAAATCTGCACCGTTAATACATCAAAGTCCAGTAAACAAACACAAAATCGAAGAGCAATCACAATGGAAACTTAAGAATCTAACAATCAGACCAAAACCCACTTTTTTTGTTTGAAAAACATAACAAAACCGAGCATGGGTCGCAAAGAAACCAACAAGTGACGTAAGACCCCTACATAGCTTAGGGACTGTGGCGAACCGGCGCGCTCAAACAAGCTCGAGCCAAGTCATATTCCTTCCGCAGCGTCCCCTGACCAAGATCCTCGGGGAAAAAACTCAAATCGAGCGAAGCACAAAAAAAACAAAAAAAAAACAAAACCCCCCGATGAAAGAGGGAGGTCGTGGACATGAGTGATTACGA
Source organism: Melaleuca alternifolia (assembly GCA_019926035.1). Taxonomy (NCBI): domain Eukaryota; kingdom Viridiplantae; phylum Streptophyta; class Magnoliopsida; order Myrtales; family Myrtaceae; genus Melaleuca; species Melaleuca alternifolia. Next base: position 251,491 of record JAGKPW010003071.1, on the reverse strand, counting down.
ATGTGTCGCCGGAGGTGGAGCCTTCGATCGAAGGAAGTGTCGCGGATCGCCAGAAAAATCAAGTCTCATACGAACCACCGAGCCCTCTCCCTCACGTTCTTCTTTTCCTCTTTGCTTTTCGTCTTCTAGAGAGTTCTCTTTGGAAAGCTGACCCTTCTCTCTTTGTGCTTCTTTTTACGAAGAGAAGACCCCCTCTACAGACGTTCTTGGACTCCTTTTGCTCACTCCTTCTAATCCGATAAGCTTCATCCTTTTGCCTTGTTTCAAATATATTCTGCTCAAATTTGCTCAATATTTCCTTCTCGAAAATCCACTCACTGCTGATGACTTTTCCTAAAATGCAATGAATATATTTCTTTTTTCCAGGGATTAAAAATGAATCCCTATATTTTAGTTTTTTGCCAAAATTTGGGTGTCACTAGTCACGAACCGTTGTTTTCCTGTACTCATGTACCCTTGTGAGTGAAACTGAGGATGTTGTCGTGATGGGATGGGGATGCAGTAGGGAAGATACAATTAGTCCATGGGAGTGGCATCAGGGTGGTTTGTACTAGGATTTCATGAATAGATATGTTATATCTTTAGGAGCTTTGAAGGCGGGGTTGGCCTTCCATGTACAATCTGGTCGGGGGCTAATGCCGCTCTCCTGATGGGGTCATGGTAAGCCGAAACTAGTTTTTGTGCCAGAATGATGCTGCAAGTCCCATTATGGAAGAGTTCCTCAAATTAGGCTTGAGTTAGGCTAGGCATGACATAATCCGAAGTAAGGTTGTTATTCATCGTATTGTTTGTCACGCTCACTCCCGAGCTTGCGGCAGTCTCTAATTAGCTACTCTTAAGACCATCAAAAGGTTGGCGATGTCCCAAGTAAGTCACAGGTCTTCTTAAACATTAGAGTTATTATCAATGGAAGAGAGGTAATTAAATGAATTACAACCCTTCTCATGAAAATACGTACATTCATACACCTCAAAATTGCGACTCGAAGATTACACAATTGTTGACGTCTAATTTTTACCAGTCCAATAAATCATTCTCTAGTCTATTTTTTGGAAAAATTAGAAGTTTATCTAAAAAAAATTGATAACATAAAAATGAATAAAGAGCTTAATGACCCATACTGATTAATCGGGCCTGGCTTTGCGTGGCGAACGGCCAATCCACGAGTGCTCTTTCCCCTAGGCTCATTGCCTCATTATCTTTCTTCACGAGCCCAAGGCAGAAAGCACAGCCCATCTTCTTTTACTCTTCTTCAATTCATGCTAAAAGAAAGCCTTGGGGGAAGTTTTCTTTCTTTGGGCAACAGAAGGAAACAAAAATGAGGATAACAGAAAATGGGAATGGATTTCGATTAATCTCGAAGGGAGAGGGTGGTTTCATAAAGGTGATTTCTCTATCGGTTTCTTGGGAAGATCTCGAACAAAGTTCGTCCATCGCCGATTCAAGCTTCTTCAAGCTCTTTCATCGCTGATTCAAGCTCCTTCATGGTTTTTATTCACCGGTAAGTACTCGTTTGATTGTTTAGCAAAGTTCTCGAGGATCACCGCCGAGAGATTCCAAAGAGCGAGCAATGGTTTGGCTTGATTTTCGTTCGAGTGCACCTATTTGCTTCTATCTCTGGTTCATTTAGGAATTTCATCACACTTCTGTGCACTGTTTAAGCTTAGATTTAGTCTTCATTTGCTGCGATTTTGTTAACTCGGTGCCGGATGTTGTTTAGCTTGATCCCTAAGCTTCTGTGATACTTTTTTTAGATTGTGAATTTTGTTTGTTCATCATTGATACATCAAAAGGCTCGGATCCAGGTTAGTTTTAGTATTGAAGCTTACCTATTAATTTCAAACTTTAGATGTTTGATAAAATGCCAAGCTAAAAATTCTATATATCTCTCCTCTTTCTCTAGCTTAGTTGTAGAATTTTAATTGCTTGTAGACGTTTCACTAGTCATATAATGTCGAGTAGAAATAATAGCATCACCAACTACTATTTTCGGAGGTGTAAAGTTGGTCTTGGCCGGCAGAGGAATCGTGCGTGAGCAAGATGAACAGGATGAAAGGAGTGTTCATCCTTCCTGCTAAGTTGATTTTAGATGTGTGTTTTTGTATGACTAGACATGAGTGAGCTTCGTGTTTGGAGGTCCGCTTGTTATTATCATTGAAGAGCTTTGTTGAAGAAGAACTAACGTCGGGAGGAAGAAGATGAAGTGCGGGGAAATGGGATTAAAAAAATAAAAATTGAAGTTGGAAGTACGAATAGGCTTGATAGGGATATGGGCTGATCTGATTTGTTGGGTTAGAGATTTTATTAGTTTTGGGTTCTTTCTAGTCTTGGGCTTCTTTTTAAAATAAAAATTCGTTTTTCCTTTTGGGCCTTTTACAGTTTTGGCCCAAGTCTTGCCATTTAGTTTAAAACCATTTTCTTAAAAAATTTGAAGTTTGGCTATAAGATTGGCCCAATTCGAGGTTCCCACCCGAACCATTAAGGTCTAGGTTGACTTCGGGCTAGGTTCCTCTGACCCGATTCGAAGACCTTTTTCAAAATAAAAAAATATTTAAAAAATAAATAATAATAATTCATAAAAATGACATAAAAGATAAAAAAATTGAAAGCATTAAAAAATCATAAAATCTTATAAAAATATAAGAAAATTATAAAAATAATCAATAATAATAATAATAATAATAATAATAATCACAAAATTTACATAAATTTTTTTTAAAAATGTCTAGGAGAATGATTGTAGTTGATTTCATACATTTTTAGTATCAATACTATAATTCTTGAATTAGTTTTAAGTTTTCCATATTTAGTAAACAGTTTTTTTTTTAGTTTAGCATAAAAATGAGAAAATTCTAAAAAAAGAAAGAGTTTTCAACTCAATAATAAGCTCATAGGGCTTTTCATTAGGAGATGTTTTGTTTGAATCTTCTTTTAGAGACAATATTAGGATTGTTGATTGCATGTTTTTTTTTTGTTTTATACTTGCTTGCGCACTTTCATTACATTGGTTGTCATTTTTCTAGCATTGACAAATTAGTGGAATAGTCTCTTAGCTGATAAAAACTGTAGAAAATACTTTGGTTAACAATATAATCAAGCCTAGGTACCGAAAGGGCATTAGCTAGATAGTTAGTTTCTGTAACAACTCAAGGGTAGTGACATATCATTCCCAATTTCTCACCCTTAAAATTATTACTGACATAATATTTTTACTATGTCACAAGGCCGCTCGACAACAATCGAGGAGGCAAGTGAGTATCCCTTGCCCTAAAATTCTTTTCATAAGAGTAGGAGTAGAAACTATTTGAAATGCCAAATGGCTTTATGTCTTCTCAAGCTTGTTAAAAAGAAAAAAAAATGAGACAAACTCAGAGTTGTCTCCTTTAGTGGTTTGAATAACATTTTTTAATTGTCAACCAATGCATTGGTACATGCATCTTGCGTCAAAACTCTCATGGAGGACAATTTTGACAAGTGAATTTGAACATAGAAAGGAGCATTAATTATGCTGGATATGAGTATTTAGGATGATGAAAGGCAAACCCTGTCTAAACACGTCCATTATACACCATGAGGGTTGAGTGAAAAAAAAAATGAAAGAGAAAAAAAAAAGACCTTGTCTTAGGACAATGGATTTATTCGTGGTGAGTACATGGATCAAAATGATGAAAGGCATTTCATTCTTTATCCTAAACAATATATATCTCTTGTTAGCCACTTTGAACCTGAAAAAGGAGGGTTCTTCAAATACCCCTATCAAGAACCACCCCACACTAGGACAAATTTAGTAGGGTATGTTTTAAAAAAAAAAGAAAAAAATGAAGAAAAATCATTTGGCGAAAATGATTTAGAAAGATTTTATTGTATCCACTTGCATTAACCTTTTTGTGATAGCTTTAGGTGGTTTCTCGCGGAAACTTGAAATATCTCAAAGTGAAGAACAGCATTCATTTCTCTACCCAAACACTTATATCTCTCGCTTAGCCAAGTTGAGCCTTGAAATCCCTTTTTAGAACCCAAGTGCTGATTACCAACCTACACTGAGGGAAGGCACATGATTTAGCAAAAAATGGTAATATTTGAGAATATCTCGAAAGTCTCGAGAACAAAAAAAAGAGCAAAAGCTAGGGGGCATGCAAAAGTAGTGTGCCTGTAAAAGCAAAGCCAATGCCTAGGGAAATTGTGTCCAAAGCAAAAACGCTTACAAAAAGGAAGGATAAAAAAAACGTGCTTGCAAAAAGTATGCTCTCATGCAAATGCCAAAAAAACAAAAAGGAATAAAGAGAGCAAAACTCTTATACTCCAAAATATGGCTAGTCGATGGACTGTTAAGACAAATTGAATTCAAAAGTCAAGTCCAAAAAAAAATCATTGAATGAACGAGATAATAATGATGCATTGGTAATCACCAACTTCTTAAACCTCTCTAGAAATATATGTAAGCCTTTCAAGCCTCACCTTGAACTAGCATTACAACCCTCTCTCAAAGTCTATTTGATTGGGATGTTTCGAGCGGATGTAAAGATTTCACAAAAGAAGCTACTGCTCAAAGGAGTGGAGGCAATCATTTCTTATCTTATCTTCAAAAAGTTCTTGACTTGTAAACCCAGTGGAGATAATATTGAATTTTTTTTTTCTTGGCCTCAAAGCGACTGCCTTTTGTGTAAGCCCATGACCTTGCCCACATTACAATCCTTAGAAAGACCTTTCTGATTGATCAAAATTTATTCACCGTGAATATTTTCAAAGACCTTTGATATTGGTTATGTGAGGTGTTTAGCCCACACCAATGGACGGGATCAAAAGCCCTTTTGAGAGATTGTGAGAAGACCTTTCTGATTAAGGTACTCCATTTCAGAACCTTTAACATGCTCCTTTGAATAAATCAATAAAACTTTGTTTGAAACTTTCCTTCGAAAGAATTTTGAGAAATTGATGGCAGTGGCCACAAACTGATTGACAATTACTTGAATGTAATTCAAAATCTTTACATTAACCAATAAAAAAATTGACTTGCATTACTTATACGGTCTTGGAATGACTTGCATTTGACACTAATGCTTGGCGATGCTGAGTGCTTCCAGTGCATTTTTGTTGGGATTCAATAATAATACATGGCAATACCAGCTTCCAATGCATTTTTCTTGAGATACTGTGATTTGATGACAATACTTGGTTATGCCAAGTGCTTCCAACGTGGTTTTTTTTTTTAAATTGTGAAAACGATGACTAGTGATGTCAAGTACTCCTACTGCATTTCTTCAAACCGGTCGAAACCAGTTTTTACATGGTGAGACCCTTATAAATCAATCAAAACAAGCCCTTTCTGACTGAGGATTTCTCATTTGACATGTTTATGAGCTCTTCTTATGAGTTAATCTTAAAGGAATTTGATAATTGATTATATTTCCAAATGATTAAATGAGTCAATTTTGCTTATATAACCAGTGATCTTTCACCAATGATAATTCTTGGTTAACAGTCTTGATTATTTTGCTTCATGTGTTCATTATAACATATCTTTGCTAAATGTGCAGGAATCATTTTCAGAATGTTGTGACTCACATAAAAGTCTTACCCTATACAAATGATGTATGACTAAAGCTGAGAGCCCCCAGTGCATTGTCAAACTTTCATCATGTTTTGTTATACTAAATACTACCGGTACATTTCAAACCTTTATTGATCCTTTCACTGACACGGTGAGCTTTCGTTGCCTGCGGTGAGCTTTAGTAGCCCTTGGTGAGCCTTCATAGCCCCAAAGTCCTTTCCTTGACACGGTGAGTTTTCGTTGCCCGCGATGAGTTTTAGTAGCCCATGGCAAGTCTTCCTAGCCCTAGAATCCTTTCACTGACATGGTGAGCTTTTATTGCCCGAGGTGAGCTTTAGTAGCCCGTGGTGAGTCTTCGTAGCCTTAGAGTCCTTTCACTAACACGGTGAGCTTTCGTTGCCCGCAGTGAGCTTTAGTAGCCCGTGGTGAGTCTTTGTAGCCTCGGCTCCTTTCACTAACATGGTGAGCTTTCATTGCTCGTGATGAGCTTTAGTAGCCCATGGTGAGTCTTCGTAGCCCCGTACTCCTTTCACTGACATGGTGAGTTTTCGTTGCCCACGGTGAGCTTTAGTAGCTCGTGGTGAGTCTTTGTAGTTTACCTCACATTAATCAAAACTCATTTTTACACGATAAGACTCCTTCTCTTTTGGTCAAAATCATTATTACATGGTACAAGCTGCAAAAAACAAAAACAAATAAAAAAACAACAACAACAACAACAACAAAAAACAAAAGTAAAAACAAAAACAAAAACAAAGGAATGATAATGAAAATAGAAATTAATAATGAAAAAAAGGAAAAACAAAAAATGCTTACAATTGTTTACCAGCAGATGTCTCTTATTTTTAAATGAAATCTCTTCGAGCCCCCTTTCAAAGAGTGGCAACTGTTGACGCCTAATTTTAATTAATCCAATAAATCATTCTCTAGTCTATTTTTTGGAAAAATTAGAAGTTTATCTGAAAAGAAAAACTGATAACATAAAAATGAAATAAAGAGCTTAATGACTAATACTAATTAATCGGTCCTAACTTTGCATGGCGAACGAGCCATCCACGAGTGTGCTTTTTCCTGGGCCCGTCTTCTCATTATCTTTCTTCGCAAGCCCAAGGTAGAAAGCACAACCCATATTCTTTTACTCTTCTTCAATTCATGCTAAAAGAAGGCCTTGGGGGAAGTTTTCTTTCTCTAGGCAACAGAAGGAAACGAAAAGGAGGATAACATAAAAGGGGAATGGATTTCGGTTAATCACGAGAGGAGAGGGTGGTTTCAAAAAGGTGATTTCTCTCTCAATTTCTTGGGAAGATCTAGAAGGAAGTTTGTCCATTGCCGATTCAAGCTTCTTCAAGCTTGTCCATCACTGATTCAAGTTCCTTCATGGTTTTTATTCACCGATAAGTACTCATTTGATTGTTTAGCAAAGTTCCCGAGGATCACCGCCGAGAGATTCCAAGAGCGAGCAATGGTTTGGCTTAATTTTCGTTCGAGTGCACCTATTTGCTTCTATCTCCAGTTCGTTTAGGGATTTCATCACACTTTCGTGCACTGTTTAAGCTTAGATTTAGTCTTCATTTGCTGCGATTTTGTTAACTCGGTGCCGAACGTTGTTTAGCTTGATTACTAAGCTTATGTGATCTTATTTTTGATTGTGAGTTTTATTTGTTCATCATTGATACATCAAAGGCTCGGATCCAGGTTAGTTTTAGTATTGAAGCTTACCTATTAATTTCAAACTTTACATGTTTGATAAAATGCCAATCTGAAAAATCCGACTATCTCTCCTCTTTTTCTAGCTTAGTTGTAGAATTTTAATTGCTTGTAGAAGTTTCACTAGTCATATAATTTCGAGTAGAAATAATAGCATCACCAACTACCATTTTCGAAGGTGTAAATTCAGATGGGAGCAAGATGAACAAGATGAAAGGAGTGTTCAACCTTCCTGCTAAATTGATTTTAGATGTGTGTTTTTGTATGACTAGACATGAGTGAGCTTCATGTTTGGAGGTCCACTTATTATTATCGTTGAAGAGCTTCGTTGAAGAAGAACTAACATCGGGAGGAAGAAGACAAAGTGCAGGGAAATGGGATTAAAAAAAAATAAAAATTGAAGTTGGAAGTACTAATGGGCTGGATAGGGGTATGGGCTGATCTGATTTGCTGGGCTAAAGATTTTAATTAGTTTTGGGCTCTTTCTGATCGTGGGCTTCTTTTTAAAATAAAGATTCAATTTTTCCTTTTGGGTCTTTTCTAGTTTTGGGCCAAGTCTTGTAGTTTAGTTTAAAACCATTTTCTTAAAAAAATTTGAGTTGGGCTATAAGATTGACCCAATTCGAGGTTCCCACCTAGACCACTAGGGTCCGAGTTGACTTTGGACCGAGTTCCTCTGACCCGGTCCAAAGTCCTTTTTTGAAATAAAAAAATATTTAAATAATAATTCATAAAAAACATAAAAATTAAAAAATAGAAAAAATTAAAAATAATCAAATCATATAAAATATAAGAAATTATAAAAAAATCAAAATAATAATACTAATAATAATAATAATAATCAGAAAAATTACAGATATTTAAAAAAACATGTCTAGGAGAATGATTGCAATTGATTTCATAGATTTTTAGTATCAATATTATAATTGTTGAATTAGTTTTAAGTTTTCCATTTATAGTAAACAATTTTAGTTTAGCATAAAAATGAGAAAATTCTAAAAAAAGAAAAAGTTTTAAACTCAATTTAATAAGCTCTTAGGGCTTTACATTAGGGGGTGTTTTGTTTGAATTTTCTTTTAGAGACAATATTAAGATTGTTGATTGCGAATTTTTTTTTCTATTATACTTGCTTGCGCACTTTCATTACATTAATTGTGATTTTTTTAGCATTGATCAATTAGTGGACTAGTCTCTTAGTTGATAAAAAAACTGCAAAAAACACTTTGGTTAACAAGCTAATCAATCATAGGTACCAAAAGGGCATTAGCTAGAAAAGTAGGTCGCAACAACAATCAAAATTGTTGGAAAGGGAGGTCTAGCTTTACTTATCAATCTAAGCCAGATAATCTATGGATCCATTATTCTGCCTCCAGTTTCAGCTCCTTTTCTTTTGGCACTTTTTCCATGAGCTCCCTCTCCTCGGATTTCTCCTCCAGATCTAATGGTTCCTCCTCCGGGTCCATAATTGATTCCTGAAATGGGTTTGTGGTGCGGGTGAGATATTGGGATATCTCTTTGAGTTCCCGCCTATGCCAGAATTAGGAATACTATCACCGTAGGATCCCTAATCGCATCCCTAGTATCAAATGTCACCCCTAATCAATCACATGCTACATGGCTTCTACGTAGCACCTAACCAACCCTGTCCGTTTTAGCAACCTTACTCGCCCCAATAACTTCTTTTTCATACCCCATCTACCTATGAGTCAATTGGTCTATGATCGAGACTTGGCACTAAGCCAAACCCACCTTTCAAGTTAGGGTTAGACATAATAATACCGTCATTCATTAAATAAGTAAATGCATAATTAAACATATAAATTACTAAAATTACTAATTAAATAAATAAGTTGTTAATTAAATAAATAAATTGCGCAATTAGCTAAATAAGGCCATCCACAACCGGCCTAAGACCTTAACAAAGTCTCATTGGCTCAATGTCACATTTGCGATACAATCGCCACTAATTATAGTTTCATGCCTCCCACTAGACTCCTTCGATGTGCAATTACTGATTCGAGCCTATTGCTTCATTTTCCTTGGCTATAAGCTAAAATCAAGTGAACTGGGGTCCATAACCACTTTGGTCGACTCGCAAGATCGAGACGGCTCATTGCAATCTTGTCGACACCCCATCGCGTCCCATCGACCACATAAACATTAAATAGTAATAATATCTAAGTAGCCCATAATTGGCCCTAATTGCCAATTTAAACCATCCAAGTCAGTCAACCAAGGCATCCAATCTATTCCAATAAATTTTACTAAGGTAGTAAGTAGGCCTAATTGAGGCATAGAAGTCTACTCACTTGATTCCGTCGTGAAGCGATGATTGATGGCTGCTTGCAGCGATCTGCAAATTTTCTCTCCTTTTTTTTTTCCGAGCCGAGTTAGGCTGGCTAAGGCCTACCAGGCCTTGACCTAAAGCTTCAGAGGGGCGGCCCATGTTCAGCAGCTCAGGCGACGGCGAACTCCGGTGAGCAAACCTAATTTCCTCAATCGGGTCACGAATCAGGTCCTAACAAGGCCAACCAGGTCAAGCTCGATCTCTTCGTTTTCGAACCAAACCGCTCGCAACCAAGGCCTGGGCTTTGTAGAGGGGACTCGCACGAGTCCATTGAAGGTGGTGGCGTTGCCTAAGGTGGAAGAAATCACTTGGAGAAGATGAGGAGTTGCAAGTTAGGGCTTACGGGGAGGGACTCTGACTTCAAGGCTTGATTCTCTCAAACAGCGCAACACCAATAGCCAAGATCGGTGCCGTTGTGCTCAAACGACTCCCAACTATTGATTGGAGGTGGTGGCAACGGATGGGTCTCGCTGGAGAAGGCGTGGTGGCTGGACAAAGCTTCGGCAACGAGATCTAGGGCACACTAGTGATTGGACTTAGATTCGCCAAATCTAGGTCAAATCAATCACAACAAAAGCCCAAATTAGGGTAAAGGGATACCTAGAAACTCATTGGAAGCAACTGCAAGGGCTCTAGATAGAAGGATCAAGAGAACTTGTGACTTGAAGCTCGAGCAGCAAATCTAGAAAACAGATGTGAATAGCTCCGTGAAGGCTTCTTTCAGGGCCTCCTAGCAGCGATTCAGGAGGAGTCACGGGCTGAGGTTGGTTAATATGGAGTCAATATGGAAAAATGGTGTTTTAAGGATTCCAACGCCACCAACGACATGTCAAATGAAGGTTGGAGCTTAAAGTTACCATTGCCCAAAGAGGAGGGGTCGCACAAGTCCAAAAACAAGGGGTAGGTTGAGTTCGGAGAGGAACAAGTGGCGGCCATCTGATGGCTGTGACACACTCCGATGGGATGAGTGGGAGGCCGTAGTGGTGGTTGGCTGGTGATTTAGCCAGAGGTGTGGCCCAAAATGCACATGCATGCCACGTGTTTGGTGAAATGCCACAAAGAAGAAAAAGAAAAGGAAGGAACAAAGAAGAAGAAGAAGAAAGCCCGCAACTCACACGTGCTGGCTTGACCGGTCAATGTTGATTGAAATAAATAAATTATTCAAATAATTAAAAATTAATTAAAATTATTAAAAATTTCCAAAAATCCCAAAAATTATAAAAACTTCCCTAGACCTCTTTTTAAAGGTTTTTGGGGCCAAAACCCAAACAATTAATTTTTAGGGGACCAAAATGTGATTTTCGAAAATTCAAAATCACCTGAAACGAAATTTTATGATTTAGTCCAAGGAGTTCTCGGGGCCAACGGGCCACCAACTAAACCTGTAAATTTGCACAATTAAGCCTAAAAAAGGGGGTCTGAAGTGGGAGGTTACATTGTTCCTTAGAACAACTATAGGAAGAAGGCTACCTTGGAGGCCTCGACCCTCCCAAGAGCCACACAGGCCTTTGCGCCTATGGAATCTATAGGTCCGTGACACATATATATGAGTTAATTAAGGACCTCAAGTTTTCATATTTGCATAATTGCCCTATATTCTAGAAACTCTTTCAATTAAGTCTTGGTATGGTCAAATTGCACAAATTCTCTCCAATTTGAGGAGAGATTTTGACCGTGCCCTCTCTCTTAATAGTTGGCTAAGATTTTAACTTTGCGGGCTTTAAATTCGCAAGCTTCAACCTAGCTTATTTTAATTAATTTCAAGGCTTGACAAATTAATGGGTTAAATTTACTTCAATTAAGGCTCAAATTGCCCAATGTTAAAAGGTGGAAAATTTAGCCATCTCTCCTAGGTGTTGGTTGAAATTCCTTAGGGTGCAAGGTAGGTTTGTGGGATCGATTATGATTCATGCCACTGTTGATGTGATGCTCGATGCTATCCTGGATACTTAAATACTATATGTTATGCAATGTTGATAAAATATTTATATTTAGGAAATAAATAAATAATATCTGATTTTTTTGCAATACGGGTTGTCAAGTTTAGGTGACAACAACATATGAGGATTATGGCCGTCTCGAGGAATGATGTGAGGGTAGCCATGCTCGAGGGCAAGGATAGATATACACCTCGCCAAGCGATGGGCAGGGGCATGACAACCAAAGATGCATTATAATGGTGCTATAACAATTGCATAATTAACCGAACCTTTGGATTGTGACACTTGATTTCCACCCATGAAAGACTACAATTTAAGTTTCTAATCAATCTAGCATATAGATAGATGTTGAATCCTAGAATGGATATTTTCTTAATCGCAAATCTTTTGGTAGATGATGAGAACCCTAGATAGAGATTATTCTAGAGAATTCAAGGTGCTGGAATTTCTATTTAGGATTTGCAAAATACGAAGTGCTAAATATGTTAAAAAATTTAATTATGTGTATGACCGTGTGGAAGTAAGGGTATTTGTCGAAGAGAGCACAAACAAGGGAACAAAGAGAAATGTCACGAAAGGGTAACATCTAAAAACAGTGGCTGCTTTAAAGTTGAGGATACATGTAAAGACCTTACACACCTTAAACGAGTTTTAGGTATTCAGAAAATTAGTCTAATTTCGAAAAAATTATCCAATCAATCACAAATAAAATTTATGGAACGTCAATTCAATTCTAAACTTTTCAAATTTATCACTATAGTCATAAACTTTTGCGTGAATTCCTCATAGTCCTTTTGGCCAGTTCTTGCTAGAAATTGCTTACATGCAATCTAGTCATTATCGATCGTCCTAGGTGGCACACTACCATGTCTGACTTTTAATGAAAATTGACCAAAATGACCGTATTGAAATCTTGTACATAGGTGTAAGATTTAGTAAAATTGAAAAGTTTAAACCTTCCATATACAACTCTAGGGAAAAGTTTATAACTAAATTGACATATATATAATAGGTTTAAGATTGAACAATTTTTCCTCCAATTTCAATAAGAATCAATTTGAATTAGCCTAGTCAATTAAAATTTGGTGGGGAAAGGGGGATGGATTTTGTTTTCCTTATCAAATGTGCAACCAAAATCAACCATGAGATGAGAGTGATGTTTATAAGTGAGTACTGAATTGCAGTGCGCAAAATATTGAGTTTAGGGGCAGGACATGATGATGCGATTAATTGGTGTTTAGAGGCCGGTCCGGCTGATCCATACATCTTTTGGTAGTTCGATAATAACTTTCTATAGAAAGCTGCATATGGCTGGAAAAGCTCCATTCTTTAGAAGCTAGACATATAGAGCCTTCCGAAAATATATTATGCGTCCAATATGGAGCATGAATGCTACTTCAAAACGTAGAACAACCCAACATGATCTGGGACCGAACTGGACCGGGCTGATTTGAAATTTTTTTGCATTCTCAGGACACTTTTCTGACTTGATCATGAAAAATGGGTCTCCGTAAATGATACAGGAAAGCTGAATATCGCCGAAAAAGAACGTCGCTTGGCCCATTTATCTTGAGTAAGAATCGAAGCGCATCCGACCGTCATTGTATAGTACTTCGAGATGTTGTGAGAAGATATCTTGCCATCAAAGAACTCTACACACCTAAAATTTGTAAGCTAGATGATTGTTCTAAAGGTCGTCATTCCTTTAAATTGCTTTTTATTCATCTGACACCTTCTCCGGTGGTTGACGCAGCGGAAATAAGAATAAACACTCCTAGATCATACTATATCTGTAAAACTGAAGTTGCACTCTCATCAAATGCAGGAAAAGAGGCCAAGCTCAATTTGTTACAATTCAACCAAAAAAAAAAATAACATACTCGAATCCCATTGGCAGAGAATATTCGAGAGAGAGAGAGAGAGAGAGAGAGAGAGAGATTTTAGGCCTATCATGATTAGTTGGCTGGGATACTTAGTCCAGCCTCTTATTTTATTTTATTTTTTGGTTGAAATTGCTTCTGTTAGACGCAGAAAAGTCCTCCATAGACTAGCAAGAGATCATGTCATATTTTGATTTTAACTCGCAGATGATACGTCTATCCAGGCAACAAAGATTGAATTTGCTTGTTAAATTGAGAAAATGCACAAGATATCATTGCAGAGATATTGGAAAACTTGTCTACGTCTTAAAAATTAGATAACCTGAGTTGTCCCTTTCTACCAAATGTCACGGGAGTCGTTATGTATAATTAGAATCAGAGAGTGAAGACTACATCATTGTCTTGATCGTTTGAATAGTCTAAAAACGCAAGTCAGTCTTATCGTCAAAATGAAGAAAGCGAAAGCATAGAATACGTCATTGTACCGCATGGTTGAATAGTCAAAAACACATGTTCTTAGGCCATTGTAATGCCAAAATTAGATCTCGAATCATATGATGCTTCGTTGTGCTAGTGAAATATCACTCCATACAATAGAATACATGTGGCTTTTGCTGTTGATTTATGGTAATTGTGTAGTTTGGAGGGAGTATAAAGTGGTATATACATGGAGGTGCTCCATTAGAACATTGCTTTATCTGAGGACCAACACATAGGTCATGCATCAAAGGAATTGGGCCCGAGCAACATGTTATAACAACTCAGTTGGAACTCAAATGTGAATAACCACAGCGATTCAAACCCATGAACTAACGCCACAGCCTGCGATTATTCATCTCAGTTGGATTTGAATAAATAATTTGAAACTTCCAATGCTGATTTATTTTGACTTGACCAAGATTAGAAGGGTATCTTTCTACATAAACTTTATAACGTCCAAGTAAAGCCGCAAATCAAATATGACTTCTAATTCATTGTCTAAAATTCGATTTGCGATGCCATATTGCATGTAATTATGTCTCTGTCTTTGTTATGTACATATATAATTTATTGTGTCATATCGCATGTGACTATTGTTGTTGACAATTAATTTTCGCCTAGAGATCACTATTGCATGTTCCAAAAATTAGGAACAAAATTTGCCAATAACACTAGAATTTGACCCCTAATAGAATAGAAAAAGGAACAGCCATTTTACATGACCTTTCACTCGTTTTTCTTGTTGTGTTCCTTTTGCATTTATGAACTAGAGTCGTCGATATGGTTTATTAATACCTAAGTTTCCGATCCGTAGGTAAGTTGTCCATTTCATTAAAATTGAGAATTAAAACAGTCGGTAACAGTAAAATTCGATCCCTAACCAAAACATCAAATTCTGCACCATCTTGCATTCCCATTTCTTTCTACATTTCTCTGCATTTAAATAATTGGGATGTTGCAGTTTTAGGATGTCAGACCCCAGGTCAAAGCTTAGTGATTATGCATTTCTTAAAGATTAGGAATCGGTTTTGCCGAGAGCGACAAAGTTCGGCTCCTAACAAACATACCCTGACATTCCCAGCATCATTTCTTCGCTCTTAGGCAAAAGGACATCCTCGATTTGGTACATCGGACCCCGCATCAAAAATTCATATTGATGGGGGATGACGGAGCTCCCGAATCTCTCAAGTCCCAAATGAATCCCATTATCGCCTTGTTGGTTCACGCCCTTCTGTCAACTGCATTCCCTTGCACCATCGAGCCCCATATGAACCCACCATCTTGATCCCTAATAAGGCTAAACAAGGGTCAAAATTGAGTAATGAATTGAAGAGATAAGGGCCGGAATTGAAACTAAAAAAAGGGGGGAAGGGGTCCGAATGCAAATTGAAATGTCTGAGGGGCCAATTTGCAAAATTTGATCAAGCCACTTAAGGGCCATAAGATATAATTTGTGTAGTCGATGGTGAAGTCAGATTTCGACTGAAATGAGACGATGCTGGCGACTGCCGCACTTTGATGACCATCTAGATCTTATCGTCCATGACGAAGTCAAACATCCTGCTGAAGCTCCGTGTTGTGAGGTGCGAGAAGAAGCCGAACTCCGGCCACCTGAAGATTGACGTCGGCAGCGAGACCTTAAACTTTGGCAACCGGAAAGTTGTCATTGGCCGCTGCTCACACATAGGGCTGATTATTCTATCTGTCATTGGTCATTCCATCATTATATTGATTCTCTCCCTCCATTAAAGCTGTCAAAATGGGTCTCGGATCAATGTTTTAACTCATATTTAATAAAATGGATCACATATGCTTTGCTTTAAATCTAATATATGGATTAAAATGGATCTAAAAAACAAAGCCTGACTAATAATGGGTTTTAAGGGTTGAGAAGAAAACTCAAACTTAAGAAAAAGCTCTAACGCTCATCATCAACCCACGCCTCACTAGAGACAGATCGTCTGCCTTCCTTAGCGTTGCGTTCAGTGCATCCACCACTATGCCGATCAGGATCGCCACCAAGAAATTCACTGTCGCGTGCATAAGCAGCTGGAACACGATCATCAGCATTGACAGCACGATCAGGACCACGTGTTTGTCGATCGTCCAGCGGAAGACAAAGAGGGGCTCGTCTTGGAGAAGCTGGAGGGAAGCCTAACTGATCAAATATCGGGCATGAGCTTCCATGGGCCTCTTCAACTTCCTGTTGCCCATGGTATCGGAGTTGCTCACCTCATTCTCCACGGGCTCAAGGGCTTCCGCTTGCTGCGTAGCTCGGTGGTCTAAAAGTGGCAGCAGATCTTGGCGATAGGCAGCGGCTCCGTCAAGATGAGGCTCGAGCTTGGAGCAAGTTCTTTCCTTGTATCTGCGATTTGAATAGCTCAAATTTCATGGGTATATTTTGATTACCGAGGTAGAGTGCATTTATTTCGCAGAAAAACGTATTTGTCAATATTTTTTAGGAAAATGAGTCAATGGTAAATGTTTTATTAGTCAACAAAAATACTTTGGAACCAATGCTTAAATTCACAAAAATATTTTTTACTTTGAAACAACTAATAAACGTTTTCCAAAATATGACTAGGTATTAGCATTAGGATTCAAAAATCTACGCTTGAGCATGTAAACCCCAATGTTGATTCTCAGGTCCCAGTATTTAGGATCGTTATAAAAAAAAATTGAAATTTTTTATTTTATCTTTCCCTTTTTTTTTCTTCCTTAGTCGATAGCTATCCACGGCAATGACTAGCAACTAGCCATAGGCTGAAAATGAGTTCGACTCGAAAACCCATCTATAATCTATCACAATCATTCTATCTACCGATATCCGAACTTGTTTTTAGTATATCTATCAGTATGAAAAAGGAAAACGATATATTTTTTTTTTATATTTGCTGATTACTCTGTGCAGTTTCTTTCATACAGGCTAAAGAGGCCAGATGGATTTTTACACGAAGATACATTTCGATTATGCTCCACTCTACTTATAAACATAGTCATTTTATATTTACACAAGTTAATATGGCGAAATCTCTTTGTCCGCCGGTTTTCGCTCTAGGCCCATAGGATTGCAACAAATACAGACAACCACAGATACGAAAACATGAAACTCTTCTCTCTGTTGGCTAAAGAGTCTGCTGAGACATCCCTCCTCAAGATATACATAATAATTCAGAATAAATAGAATATTTACAAGATGACAAAGAATGTATCCATAAAATCTTAACTCGCAGATGATACGTCCATCCAGGCAACAAAGATTGAATTTGCTTGTTAAATTGAGAAAATGCACATGATATGATTGCAGAGATATTGGAAAACTTGTCTACGTCTTGAAAATTAGATAACCTGAGTTGTCCCTTTCTACCAAATGTCACGGGAGTCGTTATGTCTAATTAGAATCAGAGAGTGAAGACTACATCATTGTCTTGATCGTTTGAATAGTCCAAAAACGCAAGTCAGTCTTATCGTCAAAATGAAGAAAGCGAAAGCATAGAATACGTCATTGTACCGCATGGTTGAATAGTCAAAAACACATGTTCTTAGGCCATTGTAATGCCAAAATTAGACCTCGAATCATATGATGCTTCGTTGTGCTAGTGAAATATCACTCGATACAGTAGAATGCATGTGGCTTTATTTTGCTGTTGATTTATGGAAATTGTGTAGTTTGGAGGGAATATAAAGTGGTATATACATGGAGGTGCTCCATTAGAACATCCCTTTACCTGAGGACCAACACATAGGTCATGCATCAAAGGGATTGGGCCCGAGCAACATGTTATAACAACTCAGTTGGAACTCAAATGTGAATAACCACAGCAATTCAAACTCATGAACTAACACCACCGCCTGCGATTATTCAACTCAGTTGTGTTTGAATAAATAATTTGAAATTTCCAATGCTGATTTATTTTGACTTGACCAAGTTTGGGCTAATTTTCATCGCATGAAATTCAATTTTGGCTACTTTAACAAGACTAATTTCTTCCTTCAGCCTCCACATAGCTAGGTATTTCATATAGTGGTTAAACCGCATAACATACAACTTGGCAATATTATAATTGAGTGATAAAAAATTAAGCATTAAATATGATGCGATGCATATCATGAGTCAATCAGTCACACCATGACCGCCAAGTTACGGACATATACAATACTTTTCCCATGGCATGTTGATGCATACAAGTCATGCATCTATTTAATATTTCCCATTTACTCAAAAATTCATCTATAATCTGTCACATCTCTCCATCTATCAATATCCAAACTTGTTTTTAGTATATCTCACAGTATAAAAAGGAAACATTATTTTTTATATTTGCTGATTACTCTGTCCAGTTTCTTTTATACATGCTAAAGAGGCCAGATGGAATTTCACACGAAGATACATTTCAACTATGCTCCACTCTGTCTATGAACATAGTCATTTTATATATATACACACAAGTGGGTATGGCGAAATCTCTTTGTCCGCCGGTTTTCGCTCTAAGCCCATAGGATTGCAACAAATACAGACAACCACAGATACGAAAACATGAAACTCTTCTCTTTGTTGGCTAAAGAGTCTGCTGAGACAACCTTCCTCAAGATATACATAATAATTCAGAATAAATAGAATATTATAAAGATGACAAAGAATGTATACATGAAATGTTAAATGAGGTGACATTAATCGTAATCTTTTAAATCCATTTGGAACTTTGGTATGGTCTCCCGTGATCACTGCCCACGTGTAACTGCAACTTTGGTAGGAATCAAACTCGGAATCAAACTCCTCGTCTGACAGTTTTCCTTTTATTCGCACAAGAATAAAATGATGAACAGCTTGAATCTGTCCAAAGCCACATGTTCACCTACCTATGCCCCCATAATTTTTTTTGTCAAGGCTGCACTTATTCAGCAAAATATGAATTATGGTGAAAAATAACTTCAATAGTAAAAAATTCCACCTTCCTATGTTTGGTCGAATTTAAACAAATTAATTGACGTTGACGTCAAAACTACTTTGATTCAAGTTTTACACCATGATGATGTGATATTCACGAAGTGATAGCTGTAAAATCATGATTTAGTGATAATAATGTATCGTGATAATTATAGGAGAAGTATATAAAATAAAAATTTACTAATCTAAGTGCAAAAGAAAATACAACTTTCAGCGCTATTATCAATTGCATTTCTCGTTAAGAGATTATCTTGTCACCTATTTTTTGCTAATAAATTAACCAAGTAACATATATACAAATGTAAGCTATCCAACATAAAAGTAAAATAAAAGAATAAAGAGGAAATTAAACGTTGCAATTCAGTAAGTAAATGCTCATCGTAGATGTATATGAGATTGTCATGAGCCTTTTATTGATCAAACTTTTGCTAAAATATTAGTTCTTGATCGTATAAAAAAATCTAACTAACCAATAGAAGGAAAACAACACAAAGGAAAATCACATATTGATATTTGGATAATTATCAGAGACAAACCAAGACAAACGAAATTTAAAAAATCTAATTTGCTTGATTCTTTCATAAGAATAAGGTTACCTTAAATCAAACTATAAAAATTATAACTTTAACATACATTAATCATAATCTAATATTCAGAATCATGCTGCTTTGAATCCATACACGGTTCCCTTAATCATCCATAAGCATGCCTCCAATTTTTCACATTACTTATTCACCATGAGAAGTAAAGAAATTCTGTTGGTTATTTGAAATGTATATCCTAGGTAGATTTTATACATAATGTGCAATATGCATATGGATAGAAAGTAATAAAATCTTCCAATAAAGTACTTAGCAAGAGCGACAAGGAATGTTGAGAACGTTATAATTGTCACTTTGCAACATAAAAACTCATGAAAGGTCATCTTGTCTTTTTATTAAACAAAACTTATGATTTGAATATGCTTTAAATGAGGCAAGCCCAAAATCCTAGTTGCCAGCAAACACATGCAATGGAAGCACTCCTTGCAAAGAGAATGATCAACCTCTTATTATCTATTATACTGTATATCAACATTAGAGGCAATTCTCAGAGAAGAGTTCGTCATAATATACACTGAAAATTTACTCTTGCGTTGTACGGATTGTCATGCAAAGTATAATTAAAATGAAGCATGAAACAATTTAGCTTAAAAACAACATTGTTTTGAAAGTATCAATTGTAGTAAAAGTCACGTGAAACAAAATTATAAAAAACAATTCAAAAATATACTAGATACTACAGTCTTTTTGAAATGCATATGTAGTGATAGCTTTTGTCTACTAAACTACAAGGGAAAAATTTGTACGGTAACATAAGGAAGAGGGTATAGAAGAAAGGGGGGCACTTAATAAATGGGTAAAGATTTTGCTACTTTGTCATTTTGGAGAAACTGTTGATTTTTTTTTTTTGGTAATAGTTCAATTCGAACAATGTATTCTTTACAAAAAAACAAAATTCGAACAATGTATGATAAAGAGATGGCAAAATTACAGGCAACACTTAGACAAGATCGTGGATAGGTAGGTGTAATATCAACAAATGCCGTATTCAATCTCATGATTGAAAGATAACTTGATCATTTCATATAATTAGTTAGAGAAATAGCCCCCTCAAATCTCAAAGTAAAAAATTGTCCCTTTCTATTCATTGATAAAAAGTTGATAAAAAGCGCGATCACAATTAATTGATACTTCTTCAAATCGAGTTAAAAAGATTCAACTTCAATGAGTAAAGTGTATCTTTTAAGGTGATTTTGTTTTGTGAAAAATTAAAGATTTTCAAAATATTTAAAAAAAATGATCATATATATTATAACAAAAAATAGTTTGAATTTTTTTTAGGACGCTGAAAATATTTATTTTTTAAAGAATATTTTATGAAATTTTTGGAAAAAAGAAATTATGAAGTTCCGTTAGATAATCTAAAATATTTTAGTGATAAGAAAAGAAGAATTTTCATAATTTGACCGGTACTCCCTTGCTTATTCGGCATGCTTAACCCTTTTTGTCTCTTAAACAATTTTTTAATCTCTCTCTCTCTCTCTCTCTCTCTCTCTCCTTCCTCCTCCTCCTCCTCTTCTTATTTGTTTCGACTACGTGAACAGAGGAAACAGAGTCGTGTCTGTCGCTTTCTCTCCATTATTCGGGAGCTCCTCTGTAGTCTCTGTCATTCCCTTTCACTCGAGTTCCGAAAACTTCAGGTCTGTTCAACATCCCACTCTCTACTGATCTTTGCTGCGCTTTCTTTTTGTTTTCTTTTTCGTTGTTTGATTCTGCAATTCTGCTCGATCTCACCTGCCATGGCGAAAGTGGGCTGTTCCTCTCACCGTTCAAGCCCGAAAGCGTTTTCTCAAATTCGAGCTTCGGTTCTGCAATTTAGCCTGCTGATGTGAAAGCACTTGATGATGCTCGTCTTTTGAGTTCGTCTCTGGTTGCCAAGGCTCTTCTCTTCATTTCGTTCTTGATCGCATCATTGCATGCGTCTCGGTGGTCACCAAGTGGGTTGTGATCATGATTTGATTGATTTTAAAGTTTTTAAATTGGTTAAACCGGGGAAAGGTACGCTGTGACCGATTGAATGTTCAAAAGTCAATTGTCTTGGGAGAAATGAATTGTTTTTTTTTTCTGCGAGTATTATATGGTCGATCCTTTAATTTGTATATGCCGATTACTGGTCTGGGTGTACAGAAACGCAAATTCTGAATCTCTAAACGTTTTTCATAGAAGAATCGTTCTAGTATTTAACTAACAGTAGTGTTCAACTAATGAATGCTAGTGTCGAAATCATATTGGACCGATCGATTAGTTCTGAACTACTTTCTTAAAATCAATCAGAACAGAACAAATACTGTTGATAAGATGGAGATCACTAATGTGATGGAGTATGAGGAAATCGCGAAGAAGAAGCTGCCCAAGATAGTGTATGACTACTATGCATCTGGTGCAGAAGACCAGTGGACTCTCAAGGAAAACCGAAATGCCTTTTCGAGGATTTTGTAAGTGGATATCTCACTACTGGGTTTATTTCAACTCACGTGATTTCTTTCTTTCACTGTCCATTTATTTGATTAACTGTTTTCTATGGTGATATTATTGGTTTTATGGGCTCTTGTCGTCTATGAGACCCTGAGACCAATATTGACATGCTTTTTTTTTTTCTTGACTGGTGTTGAACTATATAGATTTCGGCCTCGGATTCTTGTAGATGTAAGCCATATAGACATTACAACAACAGTTTTGGGATTCAAAATCTCGATGCCTATCATGATCGCTCCCACAGCAATGCAAAAGATGGCTCATCCTGATGGTAAAGAGCCATGCCTGCATTAGTTCCTTTCTTCTCCCAGAGGAGATTGATGCTTACTATTTCAATACATGATTTTTATTTTTTATTTTTTGGGGTCAGTGCTTTGCATCTGTATGTAAATGCATCTGTTGCTCCGCTAGGGCTTGTTAAGAAAAGTGATGTACAGTATGCGCACAAATTTATGTATTTGCACGATCTTCCTGCCACTCTGTCCATCGATTGCACCTTTAAGTGGAAGAGACTTGGTGAGTGTATCATACTAATGTTATATCTAAACAAATCTGCATATGCATCCCTTAATATGTGTATTAATCTATATGATTTTGTGTGTAGATTACAGTATGCAGACAACTAATGTTTGTTACAAACGTTAGATTAACTATCCATTTGTTGTGTTATATCTGAAAATGCTGAGCTCATGTTTGACTTCCAAAGGCTGCTTTACGCTAGTGGATCTGGGTCAAGCCTAATACCACGGTTGCAGTTTGTAATGAAGATTTCACATATAATATGATTAACTATTGCTTGCAATTTGTATTTATTTTGAGCGGACTAATCCCCATAATCTACATAGAAAGGAACTTTTAGTATATGACCAACTAATTTTGATAATAATTAGAAACTGCTTCAGTAAAGTTTACTTAGAGTAAGTGAATTTCATCTTGCTGCCCATGGAAGTCAGACAGTATATCTCTGATGTGTTGAGATTTCTCTCGGTGGTTTCCCTCACATCAGTTTCGAATAGCATGATTCCTTCTCATCTTCTTGCTCATTACAAGGAAAATATGGTATTCCCTTCACTGATCCCTTGAAAGGTAAAATGTGAGATGACTGTTTCCTGCTGATCGGTTAATTGAAAGTAAAGACACACAGTTAAATTTTTCCCAGAATAGCCATAAAAAATAATCATTTGTTTATATTTTCCTTCAATCTTTACTTGAGAAATCTCTGCCTGAACATTATCAGCAAGCTGGTGCATAATTGATGGTACATGACCAGGAAAGAAAAAAGAAGCAAAGAAACTAACTTGGGAGTACCATTTACTCTACAAAATTTGAAGTTAAAGATTATTGACGTTTTTTTTAACTCTTGGCATATTTGACCTTTTTCATCACTAACAACTGCAATTATAGGCATGCTTCTTTTCTGCAGGAGAATATGCAACAGCTAAAGCTGCATCAGCAGCAGGGACGATTATGGTACTTTTGATTTGCTTCTTCACCTTCTTTCATAGTTTGTAATTTAGTTGATTGTGTTGACATCGATTGAGACTATGTAGGCAACGTGCCACCTGTACTCTTTCTTAAGGAGTCATTCTTTGAACAATCAGTGCCGCCTCACTCCTTTAGTGGATTGTCATTACAGACTCTATCCTCATGGTCTACATCAAGCGTGGAAGAGGTTGCTTCAACAGGACCTGGAATTCGCTTCTTTCAGCTTTACGTGAGTTTGATGAAATCTCAAACTTTCTCTTACACTCTGTTTATCTGTTATTTTTTGCTGTGGGCTGGTCATTCAGTCTTTTGAACGCGTTTGTCATTTGTTATTTTATTAGTGTAAAGTGTATATATAATTTATCTACCACAGGCACAACCTAATTATAGAAGTTAAAATGTCATTTTTCATGCTGTGCCTGCATGTCATCTGCTTGTGGAAACGGTTGTCTTTTTCCTTTTTGGTCATTGTCTGCTCAGAACGTGCTTTCTTTGTTCAATTTTTTGCCAGCTTTGTTATAATGTGTTAACTTTTCCGATTAAAATCAGAATATCTGTTGACGTCTTGAGAGTGAAATTTTTCTCAAGATACTTTAGAGAAACCATGTTTATCAATTGACCAATGATGCACTGCCTAATGCATTTAGGTGTTGAAAGACAGAAATGTTGTTGCACAACTTGTGAGGAGAGCTGAAAGAGCTGGTTTCAAAGCAATTGCTGTTACTGTAGACACACCGAGGCTTGGTCGCAGGGAAGCTGACATCAAGAATAGGTGAGAACTCATTGGATAACCCATCCTAAATGAAAGTAGCACATACATGATTGTAGGAATGATAAGTAGGATGCTCTAGCTGCCTTTTACAGTCATCATTTTTCTGTGTTTGGTGGTGGAATAATGACTTGAATCCATTATGTGGTGAACATAAGATGAATTGCTGAAATTCTGGTGTTCCTTATTGAAATTATCAGTCTTCCAGTTCTGATGCTTACTTCTGCAGATTTGCTTTGCCTCCAAATCTCACACTCAAGAATTTTCAGGGTTTGGATATTGGGAAGATTGATAGGGTACGCTCTCTCTCTCTCTCTCTCTCCCTCTCAGTGTGTTTCTAACTGCTCCACCTCTTAATCTTGCAGACAAATGACTCAGGTCTGGCCACTTATGCTGCTGAGCAGGTGGAC
Source organism: Melaleuca alternifolia (assembly GCA_019926035.1). NCBI lineage: Eukaryota > Viridiplantae > Streptophyta > Magnoliopsida > Myrtales > Myrtaceae > Melaleuca > Melaleuca alternifolia. Next base: position 226,897 of record JAGKPW010003071.1, on the reverse strand, counting down.
CAATCTCTAACCTGGAAGGTGATGTAATTGACCTAAATATTTTCATCCGGAGAATTGTATAAATCAGACAATATTTAAAATGACTTTCTTTTTGGTGTACAGGATATCAAGTGGCTTCAAACAATCACTACACTGCCAATTCTAGTGAAGGGTGTATTGACTGCTGAAGATAGTGAGGATTCCTAGTGGAGAAAACCTTCATCCAATTTATGGCCTTTATGTATCTTACCTCTGATCACGCCTTTTGGATGAAATTGCAGCAAGGCTAGCTATTCAAGCTGGAGCTGCTGGAATCATTGTGTCCAACCATGGAGCTCGGCAACTTGATTATGTGCCTGCAACCATCATGGCTCTGGAAGAGGTTCGTTCTTGATGTGAAAATTATATTCTGATTGAACTTCTACTATTATTTCATAAAGAAGGTTGAAAGCTTCTGAGCTAGAATCTGTAACTAGAGGATTCTGTCCATGTCATAAAGTTTCCGATTCCTAGAAAATCAGAAGCACTGAACAGATATTATCGGCTGTCATCAAGGGTTACATTCTATCCATCAAACAGATTCATTTTTAATAGCCAATTTTCTATTTCCTGTCACAATTTCGGCTGCGATGAATTGGTTATTGTGATTTGCAGGTTGTAAAAGCTGCACAGGGAAAAATGCCAGTGTTCCTGGATGGTGGGGTTCGCCGTGGAACCGATGTCTTCAAGGCATTGGCTCTTGGAGCATCAGGGGTGTTTGTGAGTATTCAGACTTGATTGCATTAGTTCCTTCCCTAGATGGAGGCTATGGGGCCCATACATACTATCACATCAATCTACATAAGCCTATTGGTTTTATCATCCATTTGATATTCCAGCCCAAATATCCATAGGCTTTTTAATGATCCTGGGGATTTGATACTTGATAGATATAGAATGAAACCATTTTTTATTTTCTTTTTTTTTTGTAAAGTTTATTTTTTATTTTTATTTTCTTTTTTTTTTTGGTAAAATTATTTTTATTTTCTTGATCATCAGCAAAGGCTAAAAAGTGAAACTAAGGTGATTTCGCCTTGTCTTACAGATTGGAAGGCCTGTTGTGTTCTCATTGGCTGCTGAAGGCGAAGCTGGTGTGAAAAAAGTGCTTCAAATGCTCCGCGATGAGTTTGAGCTGACCATGGCATTGAGCGGATGCCGCTCGTTAAAGGAGATCACCCGCAACCATATCATGACTGAGTGGGACCGTCCTCGGGTCTCACCTCGCTTGTGAATGGGGTGCCTTTTCTTGCCTGTATGGTGGATTGACAGTGTGGAATGTTGTCAGCCAGGAACTTGTATTTTGAGAATAACAACGGAATGTCCGTGTTTTGGGATTATGGGAACGGGGTCCTACTGTGAGTTCCTCGCTTGTATTAATGGCAATGTCTGTTCTTAGTGGTTCTTGCTATTTTACGGGTAGTTTCCACCTAGGCTAAGCTCTACTGGTCTATTGCATAAATTAGGGATCAATGGTCCGACGGTTTGGTTATATGTGGGGAAGAGTTAGCATCCCTACAACGCTCTTATAGTGTCATAATCCTATCAATAAAGCTTGATCTCTTCTTATTGTTTGGTTTTTTTAGCACAATGCTATGATTTTTTGGGGGGTTTTGAAATGACATGTTGCCGAGTTCAATATTCAGTGTGGCTATTAATTATCACCCCAGTTTTTCATGAAATAGCATCACTCTATAAGCGCATGTGTCTAATTTTTAAAATAAATGCACGACGGTGCAGGAACTGCTGTACATTCGACATGATGACGTGACATAGTGATAATGTGTAAATATAAATATGAATGTGTAAATATAAATATGTCACGTCACATAGTGATAATGTGTAAATATAAATATGAGTCGCAACGATGACGTGCAGCATAATGGCAATACAAATTCATATAGATGTGGTACGTAACAAAGTACCTAGACATAATCATAATGTGGTGAAAATATACGGAGCATTTTGGCAATACAAATTCATATAGATGAGGTAAATCATAATGTGGTGAAAACATTCCGAGCATTTTGGCGACACAAATTCATATAGATGTGGTAACAAAGTACATGAGATAATCATAATGTGGTGAAAACATACCGATGTCAGATGATGACAAGGCAAAAGTTACTAAACATATATTAGATGATGTCCCAAAAGTACGTGGATGGCCATGACAGTGACATGAAAAGATCTGCCTTAGAAGATCAAGGCTTGATAAACCCTTATTAGAGAGAAAGCCCATCGTGCTTCTGTGATCTCTTCTCTTGTGATGGTTCATTCGGAGAAATTCCTTTCATACTTCCTAAGTCGAAAAAACAATTATAAAGGATGTAATGAAATTCCTTTCATACTTCAAGCTTACGAGAAGAGCTTGTAATCATATATTCACATATACCCCCATATTGCACGGATAGTCACGCAAAAATACACTCAAAATAAGGCTTGTAAGACTTTAGCATAAATTCAACATTGTTTTGAAAGTATGCTTAGTTGCAAAAGATACATGAAAAACTAATATAGTAGAATAATTTCAACCATGTAGTATAAATATTAAAATTCATGAACACAAAATAAATATTATACTATCTCTGAAATGCACATAAACAATAGAAGTTTGTGTCTACTAGCTAATATAGCAAGAATTTCAAAAAATGAAATAATAAAAAGAGAGGAGAGGAATGAGGGGCAATAGATTAGTGCATCTATGTTTTTGCTAATTTTGTGGAGAGACACTTGAGGGAGATTTTGTTGTAATACACTAATGTATATATATTTTTTCCTTTTTTTTTATTTTTTATTTGCACCTATCGTGAATAGAACAATTTACTTCTTCCTTCTAAAAGTGCAAAAACAAAAGCCATCATATCCACATTTTAGGTTGTTTAGCTAGAATTCATTTCAGGATTCATTTAGAAAAATGTAAAGATTAAAAAGGATAATTAGCTGTGTTGGTTAAAAAACTTATCCCTCATCGCCGAAGTTAAAGGTTCAAAATGCGCAGTTGTTAGCGTTTTAAGTGGGGGTCATGGTGTATGGGTCATGTGTTAGTCTCCTCCAAAGTATAGGGGCTCAGCCCTTCAGTACCGTCTGGGCATGGGAGGCTCGTGGTAGAGTCCACGGTTAAAAAAAAAAAAGATAGAAAAAAATTCGAATATGGAAGATCAAGACTAAACCTATTGCAATGAGACTATTTACAACGTTCATAACTCGATATTTCGTGCCCTTAAAAAAATTCCATGAAGGAAAATAAGTCGGAGGCACGAAATTGTAACTGAATTTTAATCATGGGAAAAATCATGAAAAGCGTAAAGAAAAACACAAGCGAGCGATTTTCTGACAACCCAAATTAACAAAATTACATCAAATCAATGAGTTCATCATCCTATAGAGGATTCGGCTTTGAATATTTTCTTTACTCAACAAGACATCTTTTACTCTCAGGGATTGATATGACAACAAGTTCCTCTTTTTATACTCCGTTCGTTTCACGGAAATATAACATTTTCGGAAAATATTTTCCAAGAAGTCATTTTTCTCGAAAAATGACAATATTTTCTGGTGTTCGCTTAAATTTTAAAAATGGACCAGAAAATATTTTCCGTTGTTCGGTAGAGAAAAATATTTTCCAGACTTCATTTATCGCTGAAGCAACGGTCACATCGAGCTGAACCACAGTCAAACGAGGCAGACAATGGGATCTTTGTTCTAGGTGTATGCAGTGTATCCATCATTGGGAAAGGGAAAAGGGATAGAGAGGAGTTCGGTTGGAAGGAGAGAGAAAAGGGAGAGAGAGAAAGAGAGAGATCTGAGTTTGGCTGGGAGTAGAGGTGATAAAATGGGTCAAAGACCCATATTTTAACCCATATTTGATAATATGGGTCATAAATGGGTTAGCTTAAAAAGTTAGTTAGGTCTAAAATGGATCACTTAACAACCCCATAGGTCTTAAATGGGTTCTAAACGGGTCATAAATGGGTTACCTAATTAATTTTAAGTATTATTAACAAATCATTTTAAATATTAATAACAAGTTATCTTTAAACTACGAAAATTCTGATATTCTAATTATTTTATTTTTTAAAAATAAAATTTTGATTATTTTTACATGTTTTTAACAATACGGGTCTGGTCGGGTACGGGTTGGGTTGGGGTCGGGTCGGGTATGGTCATTATATTTACACTACATGAATATGGGTCAAAACGGGTTAAATGAGTCAAATATGGTCCGACCCAAATTTGACCCGACCCAAACCCGACCCGACCCACCCGTTTGATGCCCCTAGCTGGGAGGAGAGATAAAAGGGAGAGAGAGGAGTTTGGTTGGGAGGAGAGAGAAAGAGAGAGAAAAGGGAGAGAGAAGATGGAGATTGTTACGGTAGACTAGAAAATGTTTTCCTCTCTTCAGGAAAGGAAAATATTTTCTCCATTTTCAGAAAGATATTTTTCATTGACTGGAAAATATTTTCCATGATAAAACATATTCCGCCCTTTGAACACCACAGTTAAAGGAAAATATTTTCTGGAAAAATATTTTCCGTGAAACGAACGGAGCCTTAGTATTTTTTCTTTCTTTTCGAAGTTTGATTCTGCGATTTGGCTCGATCTCATCTGCCATGGTGAAACTGAGTTGTTCATATCGCTCTTCACGTGCAAGAGTGTTGCCCAAATTCGAGCTTTGATGAAGCTCGTCTTTTGGGTTCATGTACGTTCGTTGAGGCTCTTCAATTCACTTCCCTTTTGATCGCATCATGCGTCTCGATTGTCACTCAGAATTCTTGACTAATATGTTTTTTTACAACCAAGTCCAACAATTTCTTGAGATTGTCAATTATTTCAGAGATTTTATGCTAAAGATCACCAAGTTACTGAGTCCCTTGCAACATACGCTTAAGAAAGATAATCCTCCATTGGAACTAGAACAGACCAAGCTGATGCACGACTCCAAGAAGTTTTGCTGCATCTTCCCTCTTTATGGTTTTGGATGATGTTCAAAGTTTTTACAATGATGAAATAATATGTGCAAAAGCTGAATGTCTAAGATTCTGTTTATTTCGCTCAAATGAATGTTTTTAAAAATATTATCTTAAAGAATCGTTTATATCGCTTACAAAAATAAGTTAATGAAAAAAATGTATTTTCGTTGTAGATAATGAAAACATTTTCAATTAACGGATGCTTTCATTCGATACAAGTGATTATTCTTTGAAAAATGTTTTCCTATCACTCATTTTCACGAAACAAATTAGCATAAGTAAAACAATTTTTTGTTTCTTCTCTGGCCCGAAGGAAGTATATGCCGATTAGTGTAGTAGTTTGGTATTTAAATGACAGTATTGCTCAATATATGAATGCTGTGGTGAAATCATATTTTACCAATGGACTAGTTCGGAAATAATTTCTCAAAATCCATGAGAACAGAACAAGTGCTGCTGAAAAGATGGAGATCACTGATGTGATAAGAGTACGAGGAAGTTGCGAAGAAGAAGCTGCCCCAGATGGCGTATGAGTACTACACGTCCAGTCAATGGACTCTCAAGGAAAACCGATTTCAAGGATTTTGAAGCGCATCTCTCACTATTCAGTTTATTTGAACTCACGTACCCCTACGGTAGCGAGGAGTCGGATCCAGAGGAGGATTGAACATGGGAGCCAAACACTTTTTGGCGTCAGGGGCTACAGTAGCTGATAACTACTTTTAGAAACGATAGATTGATGATGTAAGAAGAATAAGAAGATTGTGATTAGAAATTTTTATCTTTCTATTTTGTACTATCGCTAACATAATCAAAATTTATAAATGAAGCTAACGTTTTTTTCGAGGTGATTTAATGTATGTATAAGTGTTTTGTCCCCGTCCATTTCATGCTTCCGATACCTCTTATCAACCGTTACCTATAAACCAAACTAATAGATACTGTAGGCATTATGGTATCAATAGGTTGACTGTAGGTATTATGGTGACGCTAGAGGATGCCACACCCTTTTGGGTATCAAAATGATAGTGGCGGGAGGGTGTCACATCCCATCTCCAGCTGCAATATCCCGAAGTGATGCGTGTTCCAAGTATCTCTAGCACTTTCTATCTTGAATCGAGATGCAAGCTGGGATTTTCTTTCCTGTATTGTCCTTCGTTTGGCACTCATTTACTCGGCAATACTCATTCATCGGACAACTCAAGTGTCCCTTTCGTTTGATGCAAATTAAAGTTGATCTCTCTTCCAGTGCAGAGCTGATAAGCCGTTTGCTGAAGAGTAACTGATGACTTCCTTCTTATCTTTTAATGGACAGTGCATAGCCGAGACATGGTGAAACTTTCCTTTGCCCTCGTGATAATCCTTGTTAAGTGAGTACGTGACATTCTCCCATTTACTGTATGACCTTCCTCCAGTACCACTGTAAAACTCCGCCCATCAAACTCTTCCAAACACGGAGACCATTATCTGAATTGAATATTTAGCTGGTTGATCGGGCATCAATTTCCATCGTACATCCTGTTGAACTGGACCTGCTTGTAGACCTGAAGGACCCTTAGGAAGTTGAAATCCTCATATGGATAATCTTCTATTTCTACTTCTCCTTCAATGGGTTCCGGCACTTCAATCATCACTTCATCCTCAGATTTTCATGACTTCATCGGCTGACCTCTTAAATCATATCATTCACCTGGCCAAATTCCTCATTGCTTCTTGCTAAGTCGTCGATGGCATTCAAGACTTCCTTAAGGTCAGCTCTAATGGTTTAAGCGTCTTGTTCAAGCAGAGCAACACTCGTTGCAAGTTCAATTTCGTGCACCATTCTCAACGAGAGAACCCGTTTAAAGAAAGGAAAATCGAAATAGCATTTTGGGAGAAGCATACAATCAAGTTAGCTAGACCCACAGATTGTACTCTATCGTCATAAAAACATAGAGATGCAAAAAAATGATGGATGCTAGTTTATTCGGTCTAGGTTAAACTATACTCCTCCAGGTCGAAAGGTTCCCGTCTCATCATCCCCACCTAGTTAGGGTCGTCGGACGAGCGGAGTCGAGCAAATGAGTTTTGCACGGACGCATGTGGGACTAGCCCCAATGATCATGAGACTAGTTCATTATCATTTTCTAATCCTAAGGGTTTCTAGGAGCCACCTGGCATTTGGTTGCGTGCACGTAGGCATATGTTTATAAAATGCAATTATGGCATGCGGATACATTAACAAGTATGAACAATGATAAGAATCAATCGAATTTATAAAGGAAAAACAATCAAAACAAGCCCCGAAATAGCGCAGGTGGCCTCGGAAAATTAGATAGCTAAATTAAAGGGTTTTCAATGATGAATGGTTCTTACTAACCAATCCCCAATGGAGTCATCAGGGTTGTAGATGTCCTTCCATCAATGTCATTTGCCAACTTATGGAGAGATAATAACACATGATTTATAAACTTTGATCCAATATGCAATATAGTTCAAAAACTTTTAATTTATTCAATATGGTACCTAAACTTTAACCAAATGTGCAATGTAATATACAAACTTTTAATTTCTTCAATTTGATTTCTAAACTTTTTGCATATATTCAAATTAGTCCCTACATTATATAAAAATATTCAATATAATCTCTAAACTTTAGATATATGTTCAAATTATTCATCGGATTATATAAAAATATTTAATGTAGTCCATAAACTCAAATTGATGGAATGATAACATTGAACATTTTCACATAGTCTATAAACTAGTTTGAGTATGTACAAAAGGTTTAGGAAGCATAATGAGTAAATAAAAAATTAAGAGATTCTTATGACCAAATTCAAAGTTTAAAGACCACATTATATATTTGGCTAATATTCAGAAATTATTTTACATATTTTTCCAATTTATGGACTTCAGGCTCAAAGTACTTAAGTTACTAATATTTTCTGAAATCTTAGTTTCAAGGTCTTTAGAAATAATTGATCCACTTTTTCATCGAAATTGGAGTTGTCACCAATTTATTCGTACAAGTCTTACACCAAATGGAATCCTATTACCTGAGCATTGGGGAGAACTTTACCGAAAAACTACAAAATGGTCTCAGCATATAAGCAACATTCCAAAGGTTTGGGGGCTTGGTCACATGTGCCGAAGGTTAGCAACCTCGCTCACCCTCACAACGCCCTTTCTATACCAAGATCCTACCGATTGACCAACGAATTACAATTTCACATAAAATTATATCCATTCTACATCAATCTGATTACGTATATATTCAATTTTTTTTTTATGACCGATGAATCTATCACGGGCTCTCTGTGCCCAGACAATACTAAAGGGCCAGGCCCCTATACCTCGAGAGAGACTAGCATAGGACCCCAGTAGCACGGCCTTCCACTTAGAAGCTCTCAATCAACACAGCTATCCACCATTAGATTACGTATATTCAACTTTATCGTGTTAGAAAGAAACAAACCTTTTCTCTTTAAAGTTAAAAACTACATATGATACCTGTCAAAACCTTTTGTTTATTCAAAAGGATATCACCTTTATTTGAATACATACATTAAAAAGATCCAGAGAGAGATGAAATACGAGATATATTCTTAATAATTCAACTAACACAATAAAATGAAATTTATTATTAATAGATTAACTTTTAAGTTTTTACTAAAAGATCATCAAGATATAACTTTTGATTGTTAAAAAACCTTGAAATAATTAAATATGCTATCATGTCCATCTTGCCAAAGGCACAAGTTTATTAAAAGTTTACAAGACAATGCAAATAGGAACTATACCCACCATTTCGAAGCAAATCTACAGCTGCCACCTCCATTCGCCAATCAACGTCCAAAATCTTGAAATTATATAACACAGTAATTTTCATTATACAAAATTAAGCATACCTCTATAACCATGGAATGATCGCAATGATATTTACCATGGAAGGACTCTCTTCCTATTTATTGCACCATCTGTTTCGACTCATCCTGTCATAAGCTATGCCGTACCAGCTTGGACATCGCATCGGACAACTGATCATAGTTCTTACTTCAAGCTCAGCCATGACAGGGCCTGCATCAGTCACCTTATAAGCGGCTTGGTGACGATAACTTGCTAACATGGGCTTTCACGTCCGTCAACCTCCTCACAGACAAATACAACCTGTCTAATATTTAGCCACCCAAGCTAAAAGTTGTGCCCCATCGAAGTGTTTAAGCATTGACCAGAAACCGCTGCAGTAGTTAAGAAAAGAATTCTATACAGCAAAGAATTAGTCTATACTATATGTCCGACTAATTTCTGGCTAGCTTACCAATTAGTGATCCGCTGGTTTTGTTTCCTTACAATCTAACCAATCTCAAGATAATTGGTACAGACTCCAGCAAAGCAGGTCCACATCAGCCAGTAACACTTTGCAACTTCAAACAGACTAAATTCTGAGAGCTCCATGTGGAGCTGAAGCCTTCCAGACTTCAATCGCACCAAGGACTTCATATCCAAATGGCAGTGCTTCTTGAAGGTCACAATAATCGTTGAGTGACCTTATGTGAATCCTTTTGAGCAAAACATTCAAGATTATGCTGCTGGTCAGGACGACTCTTGAGTCACTTAGAAGTAAGAAGACTGATCAGGAAGCACGTTTAAGTGAGCAAGTATTCTGGCAGCCAAAGATTTCATTCTGCTGCTTCCACGCTGTGTCAAGTCAACTAGAGGCATTTGTACCAATGGTCCATACCTCACTTTGAGTTCTGGCAACCTGAAAATCCTTTCCAATGCCTCTAATGATTTCTCCTGCAAACTCGAGGAAGAGGAAACAAGAAACTTTATCATTGGAGGAATCACATTTGCTTCTGCAAGAACCTTACTGCCACTTTGCAGTTTTTGGCCCTCGATTAATGTCAATAATGCATCTAAAGAAGCCTCACAGGCTTCAAGATCGGCCTCATTGAGGACCCTCACAAGAGGTTCGACAGCATTAGCTTCGATGAGGCAAAATGATGATTCCACCGAACAGATTCCTCCATGAATTGAGCAACCAGATTCCATAGGAGCTGAGAAGCACAAGAATCCCCTATGTTTCGTCATTGTCCGGCTCAATTGAGATGAGCTGCACGAGAACTGAGCAAGACATAAGGAGGCACGCCTTTTAGTCAAACTAGTTCCAAAATTTAACAACTGCACCAGCAAAGGAATAAGCCCCTCTTTAGCTGCTCTCTTTTGCATTTCCTGGTCACCAGGTACAGTAAAACGACAAATAGCTCCAACAGCATTTTCCACTATTTTACTCTTTAGAGAATTGTTCTGACTAGGGATCTGCAGTAAGTTGACAATAATGGGGAAAGCTCCATTCTCCCAAAGCCATTCAGTGAATTGAGGCTCCTCTGGTAGTTTGGCGATTATCCCAACTGCAGAAGCAACCTCTTCATCGTCACTGGAAGTTCTGATGATCTTAAGCAACGTCTCAACGCATCTTACATGCTCTGTGATGATTGCCTCTTCACTTTCATCAACCAAAAAATACAGAAGCTTTACAGCATTTGCTCGAACATTTAGCTTATCAATCTCACATAGCTGAACCAACGCTTGGATAACAGAGCACTGCATGTGGAGTAGATCACCAGCATTATAAGTAGATGTAGATAGAACATGCAGCAAGAGCAAGACTGACATTAAATGTCACGTAATTTTGACTTAAGATAGAAAATCATGAGTATCATTTGAATAACAAAGTTTTCAGGTGACAGTTTCTTAACTGTTGGATCAGCATAAAAAACTACGATTTGCTGCACTATACAATTCCTCCAAATACGGGAGCATATCTAGACATTGAATTATATCAGTCCTTTCTTGTCACACGTTACTAGGTAGGTCATAAATTTTGCAAGTTGCAAGCATGCAAAAGCCTTTTCAGAGGATTTTGACCATTTTCCTTTCAATATAAAAGCATTCATGACATTTTGGAAAGACTCTTTGAATTGTTGATAATTGCATATCCAACACGACACACCTTACATAAGCAAACGTCACTGCAAAGGAACAGAAGAACAAGATTGCAAAGATCGCAGGATGTTACCTGCCTCAATCTGGTCCTGACATTAGTACCACAAGGGGATTGCCACAGGGCATGAAAAGTTCGAAGAATGAACTCTTGTACATTAGGGCCAGAGAATATGGTCAATGAAAAGAGCTTGAAAATATCTTCCGGTTCCAACAATAAACTCTGCGTCCGACCTGGCTCTTGAGACATGGTTGATATAGCGATTTGCATGATTGTGGCAGCTACTGTTTCACGCAAGCTCAAGGATGATGAGCTGTGATTAAAGAGAACATCAAGTAAGGGGCTGACTGCTCCATCTAGTATCATCTGGAGACCATTCTTCGGTAAAGTTGAGAGGGTGCAGATGGCCTTGATAGCCACTTCTTTCACCTGAATGTCAACATGTTCAATCAGGTGAAGGAGGGGATCCAACACTCCGTCCGCATAAAGAGATGCCTTGTTGTGGTCAGTCAAATCCATTTCTGCCAAAGCTGTTGCAATGGTTATTTTGACATCCTCCGGTCCTGCATTTATGTTCTATCATAAGCTGTGTTACCAAATTAACCTTGCAGTACAGCTCAATCAAACCCAAATTAGACATTTGATTAAAAAAAAAATGAGCAGTGTTGACTTGCTTCCAGAGTGTTAGTGCACACCAATAAACACAATTAAATGTTCTGTAAGTTGTTTTCAATTAGCAATTATATTTTATTCTCGCAGCGCAAGATTCCAAGATAAATAATTATTATAACCCACAATAAAGTACACTCGAATATCACTGGAATAGATCAGAATATGAATGTAAACCTCAAAAGACAACATTAGCAGTTATGTCAGGTTAACTGTTTAAATGAGATTCAACTAAAAGAGGGTTTGGAGCTTTTGAATGAGATAAATGAACAAAATCTACAGAAAAAAGATTCCAACTTCAGAAGCCCCTATCAGGCACACTGAAATAAACGACTATTCGAATACGAGATCAAACTTTTTTGTCTACAAATAAGCTCATTCTAGTTTCATACAACCAAGTTCAGATAAATGATCTTGTGTTTGTCAGGAATAAAAAAGAACAGCTAACTGCTTCTCTAGTGATCTTTTAGACTTCTAAAGGGCGCAGAATCACTTTTGCTAACATAAAGACTTTAATTTAAGCAATTAGAATTGAGGATTTCACCGGAAGAAAGACGCTGCAGAAAGTACTTGAAGTAATTTGCCTTTGCCATCTGCACAACATTCTGATCTGAAAAGGACAGATTACCCAGTAGCTCTACTGCATCACTTGCAGCTTGAATATCATCACCCCTTGAAATGGTCACCAAAAGAAGTATGCATCCTTGAACCTTCCCCAGGCGGTCTCTTATAGAACTATCTTTGGATAACTCTAGCAATAATCTTACAGCCAAATTCCTCTCACGGCGTCCAAGAGAACCAACAATAACTTCAATTGCGTTTTCAACACTCGCAATTCTTTCCTGTATCATAAACCATCATATGCAAATTTAATTGATGTTAGCATTAGCTGTAGCTAAAAATTAATCACATAACACAAATCCAGGTGATGCAAGCATAATTGGGTTGACTGACTCATTTAGATATGCTAGATATGCTAGTCTGCTAATTCTTTGCAACAGTTTCTGCACGGAAGGTCCTCCCTTGCTAGAACCAATGAAGGGAAATTTGCAGAAGGTAACTAAACCACCATCGTAAAATCTGTCTCATGTTTGGTTTGGAGTAACCGTTATAAATGAGGAGGGTGGAAAACTGTCATATCTTGGGGTACGCAAGAATCTAGCAGATAAAGATCAAACTAGGATACGGGTGGAGCTTTAAGTATCATTTAGCTTCTAATTTGTAGTGAGCAAATAGCTGCTTCATTGACAGCAAAATCAAATTTTAATGAATTTTTCACTTGACAGAATTAATTAGAACTTGATAAAGCTGAATAGCAAAGACAGTAACTTTCATACACAAATAGCATATCTGGCTTCATAAATGCGAGAAACTGAAGTGTAACAGTAGCATGTTGCTGAGAATCCAAACTACGCCACTGCAACAGCCTGTAAGCACTCATGAGAATTATAGAATTTAAAGCATTAGAAAGAGGAACTCTCGTTCTCCCACTTCCATGCAATTAACCATATACAGAAAAACATGACTTTTGTACCTTAGCATGATCAGTATCCCTTGCCACTAAGCACAGGATAACGAGAACACAACTTTTAATGTCTCGAATATCTCGACCTTTTGAACGCAAAAGTTCAATCAATATGGGTATGTAATCCTCCATTATTACCCACTCTCGATGCGCATCTCTTTGTTCACAGAGATCCCTTAGCTGCTCAAGGCAATGGAACACTTCTTCTTCATCCTCTGACTCAAGCTTCTTTTTTATGGAAGCAATTGCAATCATGTTATTTCTGTCCTTCCATTCTTCAATAGATTGTCGCAGAGTTTTATTTGGCCGTAAAACTAATGCATCTATACGAGTCATTGTCAGGGGACAAGTGTTATTCCCTTCTGCAAACCATTTTTCTATTGCACTTCGCTCAAAAGTATGTCCAGATGATGTCTCCACAGGGTCGACCATGACATCTCGAGTGATTGGGCAGTAAAATGACTGGAGAGGTTCCAGTGGTTGAGTTCCCAAAGACTTCCGCTTAGTGAAATATTTTATCTCCCTCTCCTCAGGAGATGAAGTAGCATCTGCCCTTTCTAACAAAGCAATTATCTGCTCCATCTGTATAGCTTCTGCCTGATCCTTCCGCAGCTGGGCATTTTCAATCTCACTCTTGAACTCATCAAATTCTCTCCTCAGGGATGTCTTCTCAGTAGATACACCAACCGCCTCCGCAATACTAACCAGCAAATTATTTGCGTAGGATCTGTCAACAGTCCTCTCCTGTATTCCGGATTCAATTTTGCCTAGAATCTCTTCTTCAGCTGAGGCAGCCCGAAGCTCTGCCTTCTCCATATTGTCACATAAAATCCTAATGTTCTCACTTATACTGGAGGAGAGATCCATGGATGCCAATGGGAGAAGGCTTAACCCTCTACTGATCTCTCTTATGCTGTTCTCCAAGCTTTTCACAATTTTCCGGCAATTCATTAAAAGATACACTTTGCTCCTCTTGCTGCACTCCCTCGTGAGTCGCTTGGCATTATTAACTTCTCTATTAAGAATCTCAATAGCACCGTGCAAGCTTGGAGAATTACTGATTTCTTTCCGACTCAATTCTTTAATTACTGGGACAATCCTTTCCAAGTAAGTAGCAAGTACCTTAAAACTTTCCTTCTCAACGAGAACATCATTGGAAGCAACTACAACTTCAACAATGAACTCCACCAGTTGAGAAAGGGCTTCAGATGCAGGAGCCAATGACGCATTAGTGATCACATCCAATGTCATTTTGTGTCAAGCAAATGGGAAGAAGCAATCAAATTCCATACACAGAGTGGAGACAACCGTACAATAAGGATGTCGACCTCATTTTCCTCTACAAGAGATTCCCTGCATCAAAAGAAAGAATCAAAGCAGGAAACATTCCCCCAACTAAATGAAGATATCCACGGCTTAACTGTGGATTTACACATCATGAGATGAGCAATCCAATCCCTTTTCATTATTTGTAAGGAAGCTTTCATCTCATGAAGTTCCAATTTGAACGTATCTCATGTATCCCAGAAACTTTGTCAGTTTGTCAGTTCTGGCTGTTTTCATGGGCGTAACCAACGGTGGCAAGTAATGGAAAATGCAAAGCTCGATAAGCAGTTAGAAAGGAAAAGAAGCCATCCACATTCCCACCCAGGAAAAGTACAAGATTACACATGAAAAATTTCTCACCGGAAAAAAATAAGCTATTTTAGGATAAAGGGAAAGACATCATATATGATTACGGAGAAACCACATACCGGGCACGGTTATATGATGGCTCGCTCCGTTCTTCATCACACATCCGCTGAAACTCCAATTTCGTTCTCAAGCAATTTTTGCGAATGAGAAATCCGAGGTACCCGTACAGAAATCCAAGTCATTACCATCGCAGGAGGCATAGATGCATTCTCCAGTACCAACATCACAGACCTCAACGCGGACTCTAGCAAACGTAACCCGCATCCGACAGCACTCAACACATTCTAAAAGTCAACCCAGTCGGTCGAAATCGTCCATCTCGAGATCCGATCGAAGAGGAGCAAAACCCAAAGCGAAATCCCGACTACTCACCGCGCCCCGTGAAATCCGAGTCTCCTCCCTTCGTTTTGAAGCTGATAGGCGAAGAAGAGACCGAACAATTGGGCAAGAGCAGATCGATCGAGCTACGGGATCGATGTAGAGACCACAACCGCGAGCCAAGACTCAAGAAGGTTGACTGTAGGTTAACAACATCTCTCACTCCGAAGTCCCGAAGAACGCGTGCCGCGAAGAGGGAGAAGAGATCAAATGCCGGCGAGGAGGGAGGAGAGACAGAGAGAAAGGGGGGCAGGGGACGGGGGGCTCGGGCAACGGAGACCGGATAAGAAAATATCTGATGTCATGTCGGTCCGTTCTCGTCCGTCTTCGCGTCGCCAACAGCGGGGCACGAGACCGGAGTGAGGACCCCGGCAGTTGACGACCCCGTCTTTGGACCGTCCTCGATCCGACATCACTATGGTGTGCCCGAAGTAACGACCCGCGCTTTTATGATTAGATCCAGTCCATATGTAGTTTCTTCGATCCAACCAATTTCTATCCAAAGTCTAATTATAGGATATTCAGTTAAGCTCGACCATTGACTTGTGGTAATTAGATGCATGAACTTCTTAAAGGGAAAATTAGACTTTTTTGGGTCATAGATGTTCGATTTTGATTTCTCTTTCTGTCTTTTGACAATGTTAGAACATGTGTTTTTTTAACCCCGATTAAGCATGGGACTGGTTGTTTGCATTGTTTAAGATGCGCAAAAGGAAAAAAAAAAAACCTTACTTTTTTAATTGAAATTTGAAATTTTATCCATATTTCAGAACAAGTTATGAAAAATTTATATAGGATTGTAGGTGTCGGATTTTTTTCTTATGTCGTGAAGATTTCAAGTGATTCAATTTACGAAAAAAATCAAAATGAGTTTGCTGCAAATGTTAGATTAAATCAAAAGAAACACACTAAAGAAAAGAATCGCTCATTAAAGTTAAGCCTTTTTAGTTACTCTAAATAACTACCATCGACTCCAAAGATTCAAGAAATCAATAATTCGCTTCAATTGATGAGTAAAGACAAGTTACTTTTCCTAAGAAAAAGTAATATTGACAATCTAGTCTAGTATAATATAATCTAAGATAGTAAAGTTATAGTAAATAGTAATACTTAAATGTGCTTTTGACAAATGTTCTTCTAAGGGTGGCTCATTTGGATTTGAAGCTCCTCAATTGGTTCACTTATAGCTTTCTTCAAATTTTCTTGAATAATTAGCAATATTCATGTCAATGCATTCTAAACTTCATTCGCCTATCTGCTTTTAAGGGTAGTAACAGAACAATCACAGACGGTATGTTTAGGCCAAAAAGATATCGACATGTACTCAACTCTTCAACTCCATTTTCCTCGTGATCTACATGTCCCTCCATGTTACAGACTCAAATTTGTAATACCATTGGAAGCTGGAGATTGGGAAGATGCCTTGGAAGGGAAGCATTTTCCTAAGACTGTTTTTTGTGCTAGAACGTTCATTTCGATTTCGAGTAGACTTTTCGACTCGGCACAACAAGTCTTTTGTCGCTAAACTTTTACTCGAAACTGTGTATCGCCATTAGGACAACCACGACAATTGAAGAGCTAGCTGTGGGGGTGACATGGTGCCAAGGTGGAAGACACCTAGCACCTTTGTGACACAGTTAGTACTACATGGCACGCCGCCTCGCCAAGTGGCGCAGGTGGGGCCAAGTAGAGGCCATTTGCACCACAAGGTGTTAACAGTCAGCCAAATGGCGCCAAGGAATACCAAATGGCCAGCAAAGGAGACACTCGACCATCTTCCTTACAATTGTCTTCATCAGTGGAACGAATGGCAAAAATGTAATGCCAAGTGGCAAAGGCGCCACTTTGCGCGTGCAAACAAGGAAGGCTAGCTGGAGAAGAAGAAACTGTGATAGAGAGAACAAAGGCATTTCTCTTCGAAAATTTATGTAAAAAATCTTTGACAAGCATTACTTGGGGAGCTCACAAACTACATGATGAACCCTGTCTTCCGACTGTCCAACACCTTGTTCCAGCCGTTCTTTCGTCACTACCTACCGTTCGCCACCGATCTTCCGTCGCCGTCACTGACCAATTCACAAGAATCCCCGGCCAACCGAGCTTAGTTGAGGCAGGTGGTGTAGTCATTCACCATGTGCAACTTCTAATCTCCTTAGTTTCATCAGTTGAGAACAATCCTTGCATGTGTGTTCGTTTGAGTATTCTAGACCACCTTTGATGATGTTGCTAATTTCTTGAAGTAAACGGAATTGTTTTAGTTTAGGGATGGATAGTACTCCTTGGGCTAGCGATTTTCTCTAGGCTTGAACGATAGGAATTTGTATTGGCTACCTTGACGAAAGTTTCTCCTTACATGTTTTTCTACAACATGAATTAAATTGGGATTTTTCTGAGTTCATAGAAGTCCCGATTCGTTCTATTTCTAGGTGGGTTTCAAAACATGCTCAGAGTGCAGATTCTGATCTTTGTTTGCACGTAGCTTTTCCTAGCCTTCCGTGTAGCGGCTCTGAGCCACTGTTCTTCGTGGAAGTTGTAGTACACGTCTAGGGTTACAACATGTTAAAATTCCAAGCGTTCCGATGTCATTTGATTTGCCTTTTGATTGTCTCTATGCTTGATTCACTTCTGGAATCAACCTTTGTTTTCTCAGTTTGCCTACAAACCTTTTTCAACGACTTTGTTCAACGAATTTGAGGTGAATTTCTTGTTGAGGGTTGTTTTTCTAAATCTCGACAACAATGTGTTGAAGTATTATGATTTTAGGAGAAATGACCCTTTACTCACGGTTAAGATAACATATGTGACTCATTCAGTATACTCACTAGAAGGTGTGATGTGCATTGAAAGGCTTTTTCACAAGAATTTTACGGTTCTTGGCCCAAAGAATCAGTGATTGGACAGAGGTCTTGACTGTTCTCCCTTAAAAGACTAATGTTGAGGTCATATGCAAATTGAATAATTGAATTACCGCATATAAGTTGTGGAATCTCTACTCATTATTTATATAACGCATGTGCTTGTTGAAGTGAATGAGATTCTGCAGAAACAATCCGCGATGCCAGAGTAGTAGGGACGCCTCAAGTGACCGAAGTGGTTCAGTAGTTGAGGTGGAGGCCGGGATGCCCCCGCGACGAGATGCCACGCTAGGCACGATGCCTTTGGAGTGTGAGAAGCCTGGATTGGACCCGGTGGCTCGCGGTACCAGGCAACACGTGCCTCTAGAATACATCGACCAAAGGTGGATGGAGCCTTGCGGGAAGGTGTGATGGCAGTCTTGCCGATAGAGTGTGATGATTGCGACATGCATTGCATATAACATTAAATGTTAGCATTTTGCACATGAACTCTAGTGTAGTAATTGACTACAATTTGGTATACATTGTGCATGTGTTCTAGGATGCACGGTATCTTGAGCTTTGTGTAATAGTGTTCTCGTATGCACGACATTTGAATTTGGGCTCACAGAACACTGGTTGATGTTGGATGCATGCTGGAATGTGTATCTGTGTGTGTGGTTGAGTTGGGTGCGACGGAACATAAGTTGATGCTGGATGCATCATGGAATGCGTGTGTGCAGTTGTGTCATTTGTTTGCTAGATTAGTGAGTTGTTTGTATGCGAATGATTATACTACTTGCTAAGCAAATGCTTACGCCTTTTATGTACCATATTTTTCATAAAAGAAATAGAATGTCTAATCTTTCAAGAGACCTTCGACCGAGCTATGGTATCATAGACGACATCTTCCACGAGCTTACTGAGTTTCACTTCTCCAGCAACCCCGACAAGCAATTTCTTCTTGCAAAGACCGACATCAAGGTCAATCGCGGCCACCACCAGGGACGATCACATACAGCTTCTATGCAGTTTATGCCTACCAAGGAGGAGGATGGGTTGGTCCACTTCCCCTGTCGGATCCTTTTAGTGGAGGCCTTGATCTTGGACTGGCCGGGAGCACTTAGGAGACCTCGCGCAGCTGTTCTCTTTTTGGATAAAGTGGACGGCTACGTCACACACACACGACACGCTTTTGTTAGACACCGAATGATGTACAACCAGTGAAGAATTTGTAGATAGTCTAACTTCACTTCTTCGTCATTTCGGTTATGTGTCGTGACCAGTAAATAATAGTTGACGTTTCTCGATTTTGGTTGGTTGCGTATTCTCCATCTAAGTCATGTTTCCGCTACTAGATAATAGATAATAGTGAATGCGCAAAGAAAATTTCAAGTATAGCCACTAGGGCAATCGCCCTGTTGACAAGTTATTGAAAACTTCTAGCACCAGAGATGGAAAGGAAATCTAAACACTAGACGCTGGACTAATTTGGTCCTTGGGAAACGATGCTTGGGTGGGGTCGGTGGCGCCTCACACTTCTTGGTTTCAGAGTGTAGTTGGATTCAGAGTGTAGTTAAGGATAGATAGGATTAGAAAGATGGAGAGTAGGAAAATGCAACGAAGGCAATTTGATAAAACTGAAACTTTTAATATCATGTATTTAAGAACATGTTTACTTCGTTAATAGTTAATCAAGTTGAGCGCACATGAACTTTGTACTAAGATGGGTTCAATATGTGCAGCAAGCAAGAATGACAAGGTCAGAGTCAACATGTGAACTGGTACCTCAAGGGATGAATCTTCAAGCATTCCTCCTCTTGTTGACGCTCGAATTGAAGGAATTTTGAAAGCCCTGGCTCAAGTTGGAGCGATGATGGAAGGACAAGTATGAAGACAAGTGGCCCCAAAAGGAAGAAATTGCGAGGTATAAAGTCTTATTGAGCAATTTTTAAGACTAAAATCCATTAAGTTTAACGGAATGGGAGGTCCTGAGGAGGCAGAAGAGTGGATTAATGGGATGGATAAGATATTTCTCCTATTGAATTGCAATGATCAAGATAAAGTCACCTTTGCATTGTACAAATTCGAAGGCAATGCTGAACATTGGTGGAAGGCCATCAAGGGGACTGTGTTTCCTCCTGAAATAGAGGTTACTTGGGAACGGTTCTTAAAGGCGTTCTACGCCAAATATTTTTTGGATTATGCCCGAAATAACAAAATAATAATGAAACTTATGGAGCTATGCCAAAATAATATGACAATAGACTAATACAAAGCTAAATTCTCTGAATTGTTTAGATATGCCACTGAACTTGTAGAGCATGGGGAGGATAAGGCAGTTAGGTTCATGAAAGAATTGTGAACCGGTATTTGGAGACAATTAGTGCCCTTCAATAATAAGGACTATAACGAATTGTATGAACAGGCACAGTTGGTAGAACATGAAGTGCTAAGAGAAAGAATAGAGACCACTTCGATTGGAAAATGAAATGTTTCTACCAGTCTAGGCAACTTCTGCCAGGACAAGAGACCCATTATGTTTGAGAGGAAATACTCAAATAAAAGGAGAAAGGTAGATATGAATTGGTGGATGAAAGGAAAATAAAGAACGATGGAGACACCAGGAACTGAGATTAAGAAATGTTTATGTTAGTGAACAACCTAGACATTTTCGTTAGGAATCCCCACAAAATAATCAATTAAGGATAGAGGGTCACATACCTCAATACCACAGTCAGTTACATCCATGTCATGTAACAAGAGTCAACAAAGACCTCAAGCACAAGGACGAGTACATGCCTTCACACAAGAAGAGGCTAAAACATCTAAAACCCTTATAACATGTACGGTTTTGATATTTAGAACAAAAAGCATATGTGTTATTTGATACGGAGCTATGCATTTTTTCATTTATGCTAGATTGGTAAAGTTATGTGCGTTAATACCCAACAAGTTAGAAACCCCTTTTCAAGTCTCAACTCTACTAAAAGAAATCAATTTGTCTACATTAGTATGTAAAGATTGTCAATTGGAAGTAAACGGGCAGATACAAGAAATTAATTTAATTGTTTTGGATATGTATGATTTTGATATCATACTTGGAATGAATTGGCTTAGTTATTAGAGAGCTAAGGTGGATTGCCATAGAAAAATGGTACAACTAGAACTACCTAGTCAATTTGAACATGAATTCTACAGAAACAAGTTGGATTCTTCCTTAGTGATAATATCCGCCATGGAAGCGGGCAAACTCTTGGAAAAAGGATGCAGGATACCTAGTAATGATGAAAGGTTGGGATAATGAGAAAGTCAAATTTGATGTAGTACCAGTAGTGCGGTATTTCTTGGACGTATTTCCGGAAAGATAACCCCCAAATCGGGAAATATAATTTGTGATTGAATTATTACCAGGAACAAAACCAATTTCAAAAGCTCCGTATAGGATGGCCATAAATGAAATTAAGGAGTTGAAAGTTCAAATACAAGAATTATTGGACAGAGGATTTATAAGGCCCAGCGTGTCACCATGGGGTGCACCAGTCTAGTTCGTAAGGAAGAAGGATGGATCCTTACGATTGTATATAGACTATAGACGATTAAATAAGGTAACGATTAAATAAATATTTGTTACCTAGAATTGATGATTTATCCTACCAGCTACAAGGTATAGATGTATTTTCTAATATTGACTTGAGATCATGATACCATCAACTAAGGATTAGGGATGAGGACATTCCTAAGACAACATTCCGAGCTTGATACGAACATTACGAATTTACAATAATGCCGTTCGGACTAACTAACGCACCTGCAACATTTATGGATGTGATGAACAGGGTGTTTAAGCCGTATTTAGACCAATTTGCTATTGTCTTTATTGATGTTATCCTAGTATATTTTAAAAGACGGGAGGAACATGAGAAGCACCTTAGGATTGTGCTCCAAACACTTCGTGAACATAGATTGTACACCAAATTCAATAAATGTGAATTATGGCTAGACCAGATAGTATTTTTGGGTCGTGTGGTGACTATGGATGGCATATCTGTAGACCCATCAAAAGTGGAGGCTGTAGTGAAATGGCCAAGACCAACCACTGTATATGACGTTAGAAGTTTCATAGGACTTACTGGTTACTACTATCAATTCATGGAAGAATTCTCACGAATTATTGGACCACTTACCCAATTAACACGAAAAGGGGTTAAGTTCGAATGGAATGAAAAATGTGGAAAAAAGCTTATGTGAGCTTAAGAAAAAGACTGGCCATTGCCCCCGTGTTAACCTTACCTGTTAGGTTTGAAGGATTTGAGGTGTATAGCAATGCATCTCATAAAGGATTCGACAGAGTATTGATGCAACATGGAAAAGTCATTGCTTATGCCTCCAGGAAATTAAAGTCATACGAGTTGAATTACCCGACCCATGATTTGGAGTAAGCTGCTGTGATGTTTGCACTGAAAATTTGGAGACATCAGTTGTATGGAGAAAATTTGATGTTTACACTGACCACAAGAGCCTTAAATATTTATTTTCCCAAAAAAGTTGAATACAAGACAAAGAAGATGGATGGAATTTTTAAAGAATTTTGATTGTGAAATTCTTTAACATCCAGGGAAAGCAAAAAAGCTTGCAGATGCACTTAGTTGGAAATCAACAATAGAATTAGCCAACTTAAAAGTGCAAAAATGGAAAATGCTTAATGAGATGAATAGTATATCATCTACTCTCCAGATGGAACTGGAGATGATATCTAGAATTAAGGAAAAGCCGCAACTCGACTCGGAGATTATTAAGATTCGTGATAGAATCAAGAAGGATAATGAAACGGTACCATTAGATTTCAAGGACGTCTATGGGAGCCCAATATGAGCAACTAATAGAGGAAATCTTAGCAAAAGCGCACCATAGTGAATATAGCATCCACATATGAAGTACAAAGATGTACCATGACCTACGTCAACAATATTGGTGGAATGGATTGAAGAAGGACATTGCCCAGTATGTTGCACAATTACTTGTCAACAAATAAAAGCTTAGCATCAAAAGCCAATAGAACTATTAAAACCTTTAGAAATCCCAGAATGGAAATGGGACTATGTGATTATGGAATTTATACAAGAATTACCTAAAATATCAAGTGGTCATGATTCAATTTGGGCGATTGTAGATTGGTTAACAAAGTTTGCCAACTTCTTGGCAGTAAGGCAAGACTTTTCATTAAAGAAATATACGAAATTATACATGAAAGAAATTGTTAGTTTGCATGACCATTACCTCAGATCGTGATCCTAGGTTTACATCCGTTTTTTAGAAGAATTTGCAGGTAGCTCTAGGAACCAAGCTACATTATAGTACAATGTGTCACGCCTCGGTCCCGAGCTCGCGAAAGTCCCCGAAGATGGTCCTCACCGGTCGATAAATTAGCCACATTCCCAAGAGTAGTCGGTGACCAGTTAAAAATTTATCAAATAAATTATTATAAATTATCGCCGATCGATAAAATCAATAAATAAGTATTTACAATAAATACGCAACATGAATAATTAAATAAACCTTGGCAAACCCTAGGGTATATGAAAATCTCCTCGTTTTAAACAAATTGATTTGGTATTTAGAAAAGACCCCTAAGGTGGTCAAACCTATATATAATATAATCAAAATCATGGGCAAGAGGTAGTCACATGTCTCTCAAAAATACCCCCGACTAGTTACAACAAAACAAACTAACTTCTCGGCATCACTAGGCTCCTCCAGCCTCACCCGACCCTCGAGGAGTGACTCCACGGTCCAGATCTATAAAAATGGTTAAACAACAACAACGAGATAAATCTCAGTGAGTCTATAACCTAATTCCCAATTAGGGGGCCCTCACTCTAGGGTCTCTATCCAATTAGGTAACCTAACTCTCACGTCACACTTTCCCGGTCCATTTATCTCAATAACTCATTAGTCCTCACTCCACACTAGTCCCAATCAATTTAAATCAATATAAATAAATATCAATCACAATCAATGATCAACCATAGTCAATTGGCAACCACAATCAATAATCAACCACATCCAATATTCAAACAGAATCAATCGCACAATCAAAGATATTAAATAACCAAATATAATGGCGAAATCAATTTCCAGAATAAATTCCTAAAAGTCAACTTCCTAGGTCCACCAATTAGGCATTTGCTCGGGTCCCTATTTCGAATCCAAAATGTCTCGATCCAAAAACTACGAGCGCCATTGCCTCAATTGGCAGCCATTTGGCTATTCACTAATTTTTTGTAATTTACGCTAAAATATGGCAAATTACCTATATTAGGTAATTCGCTCCTAATTAAGTAGAAATTGCATCCATAAGTCTTAATTGCACAAATTACCAATCCATTGCCACCCAACTAATTATCAAAATTAACTGTAGCCCAAAATTTATCCAATTGCTTCCATATTCTCAAATTTACCAATTTGCCCCTAAAATCCCTAATAATTCCTAATAATTACTAATAATTTTTAATAGCAAAAAATCAAGAAAATTTCTAATAATTCTTAAAATTACTAAATCAGATCAAATAGCTAATTAATCAAGTAACTAGAGCTAACAAATTACCAATTTTCCCTTTAATTATCCAATTTTACCAAATTACTCCTAATAGGCCAAAATTACCAAATCACCCCTAAATCCTCCAAAAGTCACTAAAGTACCCCCTAATCATTCAATTGACAATCAATTTTACCCAATTAAGTCAA
Organism: Melaleuca alternifolia; assembly: GCA_019926035.1. Classification (NCBI taxonomy): domain Eukaryota; kingdom Viridiplantae; phylum Streptophyta; class Magnoliopsida; order Myrtales; family Myrtaceae; genus Melaleuca; species Melaleuca alternifolia. The sequence continues at coordinate 202,075 of JAGKPW010003071.1, read as the reverse complement.
TAATTAACTACTAGAGCGTGTAACCGCCCTAATTGGGGATTAAGAGGCGAGTCACAGTCCGGTCCGAGCTTTTTGGATCCAATTGGCGGCAACGATCCTCGACATCTCTAATCAATCCTCAAATTCGTGATCCGGGTGTACAATTAGGCCTTAAAACTCCGTGGCACAACTAAGCGCGACATGGCTGTGGTGACAGCAGATTTGCCGGTGAGTCTTCCAACGAGTCGCCGACAAGATTTTCTAGCAAGTCTTCCGACGAGCAGATTTTTCTCCGGCGAGCCGACAGAGGCAACCTCACGGCTTGGTGGCTTGGCTCAGAGGCTGAACAAGGCCAATCGTGACCGGAAATGACGAGTGTAGGTGTCGGTGGCCAAGAAATAGAATAGGAACAAGCTAGGGAGGCGTCGGCGAGCTGGGTTTCCGTGCTAGGTTGATTTGGGGAGGAATGGAACGATGGAGGTGATGGCGAGGCTTGTGATGGTGTCTAGAACAGCGTCGACGAGGCTCACGACTTGCTCGAATGGCTGAATTTCAGATGAGGAGAACAAAGGAGATCTAGGGTTTCGGATTGAGGGCGAGGTGAGCTCGACGGCATCCAAGGCAGTAGTGGAGAACTTCGGCGGCTCAGGCGATGCTCCACGGGTGAGTTGGCAAGATTTCCTGGTCGATTGGTGCCTTTACGAGCCAAGGATCTCCTCCATTGCTTGCTAGGGTTTCTGGCTAGGGGAGCTCGCGCCTGAGAAGAGAGGAGAGAGAAAGACGAAGGTGACATGGCAGAGGGGAGGCCAGCTGGCGCTTGCGTGCCTGTCGTGTGCCCGCGGCCTGCATCCACGTGTGCCACGTGGTGTCGACGAGCTGAGTTGGAGTCAACGCGACGAGGAAGAGTTGACTAGGCGCGCTGGGAAGAATAAGATAAAAGGAAAAATAGAAAGAAAATAAGAAAAAGGAGTAAAATACAAGAAAAATGGGGAAAATTAGGGAAAATCCCGAAGTTGAAGAGAAAAATAAAATAAGTTGCCATAAGTCTAAATTTAATTATTCAAGGCCAATTTGAGTATAATTTCCCCAATTTAATTTCCCAAAATTCCCAAAAATGGGCTGTCACAATTCTCCCCCTTTAAGAAATTTCATCCTCAAAATTTACATTACTAGTTCCCTCAAACAGGTAAGGATATTGACACTTCATGGCTTCCTCACTTTCCCAAGTTATTCCTTCAGTATAGTGGTGTTGCTAGACTACCTTAATTAGAGGGATCACCTTGTTTCTTAAACGCTGCTGTCTCTGATCTTCAATCAAGATCAATCTTTCCACAAACGACACCCTGTCGTCGACCTCAATTTCTACGTAACGCAACATATGGTATAAATCCCTTTGTCACGGACCTACAACTTCCACGGCCACAAGGCCCATGTGGCGTCTGTGAGGGACGAGGCCTCTAGTGATGTGAAAGAAGTTGACGAAACTCTGAAAGGTAATTGCTCATAAATCAAACTCTCACTCAATAAATCAACAAGAAAATAAGTATTGAGGTCAAATGAAGCAAACAAACCAATAGAACCTACTTCAAGACCAACAAAGTGTAGTACTGCATAATCTTTAGGTTCGATTTTATTTATTTATTTATTTTTGCTTTGGTACCATCCCAATTGTGAAGAAGCTACGCAATAGTGTAAGTAAAAAATTGAATGATGAGCTCTAAGCAATTCCCCGGGTTGAAACTGAAGCTAGGCTCTACCTAGCTTCATAGCAAATGAGCCATTCAACTAGAAGACTTGATGGCATAGGACTGTCCTTTTGAGGAAGACAACAAAATCAAAAGTCGTTCCAAGAGATACAAGAAGCAATTCGGGATGATGTGTTCTCTTGCTTTCTTCCAATTGACATTGTAGTATCATCCAAAGCTTGATATAAATTCCAAGCCAAAGAAAACTTCACGGATCCCTCATTATAATTGCTGGCTCAAGGAAGGTCTGATCTTAAATCCCAACAAATGCATTTCATGAATACCTTTCATGACGTATTTCCTTCTAAAGACTGCCTTAATTTTCTATACAATTCATCATTGAGCATCCAGACCCAAGTATTAAAGTCATAAGCTCTCCCATCTTCCCATGTGGCGGTTGCTTCTTTAAATTATCAGGTTCATAGTTTCTCTGAGTATATTACAAGAAGCCTCACTTCCTCTCAGAAATATTATATTCTCTTATGATAATATTCTCATGTCAATAGGAAATATGTGGTCAAAGTACCTCTTACTGGATGTTTCAAAACTCTCTAGTGCCTTATCATTTCGGGAGGAGTGATTTAGACAATCTAGTTCTCGAAGGAATTTAACAACCTCATATAAGGGAGCAAGACATCTGCTTTGCTAGAAGTTCGTCCAAGAACTCTTAGGCAAAAATTGATAAAATGCATCCAATATGTGCAAGAGCTCCGTGCCAATATAAATAAGCTCATAACACCAATACGTTTGAGCTGCAAAGATTAATCATTGAAGCTCCATAACACTAAAGTAATTCAAACAAAACTCCCAATTACAACTATTATCCTTTTTCCAAAAATTCTAAAAGCAGACCAATGAATCAACAGAAATATGATTCCCTAATAACATTTGTTCAGGAAACTTTATTCGGTCGATAAACCAACTACATTCCCAATGAAAATTTAAGCTACTCTAACTAACATGGAAGTCCAGAATATTTTGTGTGCAAAGTATCTCACCTCTGACACTTCCACGTTTACTGGAAGCACTCAAATGTTCTTTCTTCTCGGCCAAACTATTCAGTTTATTTAATAGAATGTTCAATTCTATAGAATCACATTCATGGAAGTCCATTTGTTCTATTTATTTGACACTTCCACGTTTACAGCCTTGTTTTTCCCAGACGACATCTAATTTTACGATCGAATGTCACCTTTCACTTTCACAATCTTCATTCAATAATTTCATTGGTGGCGTCGTTATGCGGGAAGACTTTTCTACACTACGGCTATAACATTAGCCATATACAAGAATTTGAACTTCAGTCACTGTTGTGGGTCTCGGCTATTCCATGGTCATTTCTATCTTAGCAGGGTCTATTGAGATCTCCTCGCTTGAGATCATGTGCTCAAGGGAGCTGCACAGCTTACCCAGAACTCACATTTACTAAACTTGATAGTGTGTGTTCTTGAAGAATCACATGCATCATTCTTAGGCATTACTCAATACAACTTCAGCTCCAATCACGACATCTAGTAAGGAGGCTTCGAGATGGGTCTCGTACTAGGAACTAGTTCGATAACAGCTCAATTTCTCTTTTCAAGCAATCCTAGTAATTTCCATTTGGAAACTCATATGTCAATTCTCAATTATTGGTCCCTTGACCGACAAGTCTACTACTATTGTCAAGAAACTCTAGTAACCTTCCTCGAGCAGTTGCATTGTCTCGAGGGATAAAATCAATGGTAGTGGACATCCTCCTCGATGCCCTACATATTCATAGTTTGGACTATCCGACGGTCAAAATTATATCACCTCACTAAGTAGTTAATCGTGGCTTTCGATTACTTCAGTTGGACTAATCCAATAAGCACATCGAAGTCACACGTGATTGTTACAAGCAAGTCTATCAATCAATTCATTTCATTAGTCACCATTTCACACACCTTAACCCCAAAATCAATAACACGCTATCATTCAAAGGGGCCGAACACTGAAGACCGCATCTAATGGTTCCACTTCTAACACAACCAACTTAGCGAATTGCTCAATAATAAACGAGTAGATAACTCCATTATCAAACCAAGCATATGCAGGATGCTGGTGTAAGGGGGTAGGACCTGTAATAACTCCTCTTGGGTTCTAAGCTTCAACTTTTCCTAAGGCCTATTCTTCAAAAGACTCCGTATGTGCTTTACAAAAAGAAGAAACCAAAATTTCTTACTTTCACATCTTTGGATGTAAATGCTTTATTCTTAAAAATGCTTATGATAATATTGGGAAGTTTGATGAGAGATCAGATGAAGGAGTTTTTTTGGGATATTCTACCTCTAGCAAGGCTTATAGAGTATTCAACAAGAGATCTCAAACTATGGAAGAATTGATAAATGTTAAGTTTCATGAGGATGTGCAATGTCAGGACAATTTGACTCAACTCGAAGAAACTGACATGTTCTCACAACATACAAGTTCTGATCTCCAGAAGATACTTACAACATTTCAAAACGTTCTTAAGGAAAGGAAGTTGCCAACACTATAATTCAAAGGAACTGGAAACATAGGTCTAGTCATCCAACTGACTTAAACATTGGAGATCTTGAAGAAGGCATTCGCACAAGATCAAAACGATTTGTACTTCCTGAAGAACATGAAGAATCAAGTGCCATTGCTTTAATTTCAAAAGTTGAACCAAAGAAGGTAGATGAAGCCCTGATAGACAATAGCTGGATAGAAGCAATGCAGGATGAACTCAGACAGTTTGCTATTAATGATGTTTGGGAATTGGTTCCTAAACCCAGAGGAAAGTCTATTATAGGAACAAAGTGGATCTTTAGAAACAAAATGGATGAGAAAGGAAATGTGGTTAGAAACAAGGCTAGACTAGTAGCCAAGGGATATACTCAAGAAGAAAGGATAGATTATGATGAAACCTACGCTCTTGTTGCAAGGTTAGAAGCTATCAGATTGTTACTTGCTTTTGTTTGTTATAACAATTTTAGGTTATTCCAAATGGATGTGATGAGTGCCTTCTTAAATGAATTCATTCAAGAGGAAGTTTAGGTCGAGCAGCCTCCTGGCTTTGAAGATCCAAAGTATCCTAATTATGTTTACAAGATGAAGAAGGCTTTTTATGGTCTGAAGCAAACACCTCGAGCCTAGTATGAACGGCTAAGGAATTTCCTAATTAAGAGTGGCTTTGATAAAGGTAAAGTTGACACTACACTGTTTATCAAGAGAGAAGGTAAAGACTTTCTATTATTACAGATTTATGTAGACGATATTATCTTTGGATCTCCTAATGAAAGTCTTTGCAAGAAATTTTAAAGTGACATGCAGAATGAGTTTGAGATGAGCATGATGGGTGAACTCACCTTCTTCTTAGGACTACAAGTCAAACAACAAAAGGAAAGGATTTTCGTCCATCAGGAGAAATACGCTAAGGTCATAGTTAAAAAGTTTGGTCTGGAAAACTGTAAGAAGACAGATACTCCCATGGCTACCACTTCCAAACTTGAAAATGATGAAGAAGGAAAATGAGTTTATCAGAAACTCTACCGAAGCATGATCTGTTCATTTCTTTACCTTTATGCTTTTCGTCTTGACATTCTATTCAGTGTGTATATGTGTGCCAGATATCAATCTAATCCTAAATAATGACACCTATCTGCTAGTAAGCGTATTATCAAATATATTTCTACTGCTTCTAAGTTTGGTTTGTGGTATCCCAAGGAAGGAAACTTCACTTTACTTGGCTATTCAGATGCAAATCTTGCTGGATGTAAAATTAATAGGAAAAGCACTTCTGGAACTTGCCAGCTTCTAGGGAATTGACTTATCTCTTAGCTCTCCAGAAAGCAGCACACAGTTGCTCTCTCCACAACTGAATTTGAATATGTGGCTCTTGGGAGCTATTGCTCTCAAATCCTATGGATGAGACAATAGTTACAGGACTTTGGTATTAAGAAGTATTGTATGGAAATACGCTGTGACAGTACAAGTGCAATGGACCTAACAAAAAATCAGATCATCCACTCAAGGGCCAATCACATCGAAATACATCACCATTTCATTCGGGATCATGTTCAAAAGAAGGATGTAAGAATTGCTTTTGTTGATTCTCAGAATCAACTTGCAGATATCTTCACCAAATCTCTGGATCGACGGTTATTTAAATCCATTCGAAGTTAATTAAACATTCTCTCATTATAGTCTATGTCACTTATAGACGGTGCTCTCATTTTCTATAATCACGTGCCTCACAGCTCTTTTAGCACATTCGGACATCTTCCCGCCATCCGGGTATTTGTTTAATAATTTATATGAAATGGTAAGCTTTTCTTATATATTGTTGCCTTTTATATTTTGCTTATTTTCGAATAATTGATCGTGTGTTGCCTAAACTGTTTTTACGATTTTCCTTTTTTAAAATTTTCTTTTAGGAAACCGATCATCTTCTTTCCTTCCTCTCGGCAAAACCCTTCCGCTCTGCTCCTTTGTTCTTCAAAACTTCGTTCTTTCGTCCAAAATTTCTCCTTTCTTTCTTAAGATTTCACCTTTCTCCTTTGCATGTATCAATCGTCGAGCAGAATGTCTCCCCCTCGGAAATCTTCTCGGATTGCACAAAAAGGATTTGGTTCTTCAGGAGGACCAACACATTTTGATCTCACCGAAGAGGTTGTTTCTCCTTTTGCCTCTCCACAAGATCCTAACGCTGTGGTGCCTCCTACAGAGGTAATTAGTGCTAAATCTATTCAGAGTCGTAGCACTAAAGCCATTTACAAGGCTTAACTAGAACTGAAAAGGATGAACACCCCATTAGAAGCTATTATTGTCTATTTGAAAGGATTGGGTTTTCCAAATGAGCATCAGTTCTTAAAACAAGTTGAAGCACCAAAGGATGCCACTGATAAAGCACGGAAGAACTTTCCTTTGGATCCTACTATTGGATCTCCCGAAAGATTTGAGGTTCGTGATGAGGATGAAAAGTTGTATAATCAGTTTAAACCGCTAAAAGGGGTTGCGGTTGATTTGCCAGGGAATGAGAAGAAGTTGCTTTGTTCTAAAGATCATAAGAAGGCTTATGATCGTCTATTGGCTCAAGGGGTCATGAACCCTAGGATAGTAGGTTTTGATTATCTGGATTCCTTGAAGGTGAAGTTGCATTTAATTTTCCAGATTCTCAAAATTGAAAAATTCTGCTCAGAATCTACACCTGCTCATCCCGAACTCATAGCCTACTTTTACTCCAACTTGTTTTTTCCCAATTGCCATTCTTTGCAATTTTCTGTCAAGGACCAAAAATTTTACTATTGATGTCGATGATCTGGCTGAGATCATCGGAGTCTCCAAGACTCGGTTCTTTCCTATCAAGGTCTCAAATGGTGAGGCTATGGAATTTTTGTCAAAGGACAAGTCCCTTGAGGGTCTGCTAGTGTACCATCGCATGACTCCTACCAACATCATTCTCCACAAAATTCTCATCAACTGCCTCAGGCCAAAAGCAGCTTCTAAGACTAATGTTTCTAAATCTGAGACTCGAATAATGTTTGGCATGCTTCATGACCGCATTATCAACCTTCCATTGATAATCCTCTTTTAGATTTACTGTGCCTTTCAGAAGGACAAAGGGAAATTGCCTTATGCTGCTTTGGTTACTAAAATTTTCCGCCACTTTTGTATTGACATGCCTCCTCAGCTATGCAAGAAATCTATCCCCATATCTGTGAGTGGCAATACCATGATTGCCAAGATGAGGCTACCTGATTTCTTGTTCAGTCAAGCTAGGTCCAGTACTTCTAAGGTAGGTTCTTCTGTTGCAAAGAAAAAGGGGAAAGTACCCCTAGTTGAACCTTATCCCAAAAAGGGACGTACTACCATTTTTCGTGATGAAACTAACAATGAGGCTAGACACCTGATGAGGATGAGGATGAGGATGATCTGGATAAGGAGATAGATGAGTATGTGGATGATGACATTGAGGGGGAGGTACAAAAGGATACTCCTCAGGGAAGAGTTCTTCTTAGTTCGTTTGACGATGAAGTGGGTTTTTCTGTGGGTCAGGTCAATCATTCAGCAGAAGGATTGGCAGGTGACATTGTTCCCGTGGGTGGCACTAACAAGGACATATCCTCTTATGCCACACCTACAACTAGCTTGGATGCAAGGGGAGTTCGCACCAGAGTTGCTTCTCTTTCTTTTGTAGACATTCGAGTGTCAGAACCTCCTTCGCATGTTCCTCCTCCAAGTCCACCCTTGACTGATCTTCCTTCATCTTCTGCTCCGCCTAGCACTGAATAGCCTATGACACTCACTCAGATTTTGCAACTACCTTCTGCTGTTCAAGCCCAACAGTCCCAGATTATCCTTACAATCGATCAATTCAAGGCCTCTGTTGATCAATGCCTTGATCAAGTGGCTACCGAGAGTAAGGTTGCACAGGTCAAGGAAGAACTTCACCGTGACATTCTGAAGCTAGAACAGTCTGTCTTGGTGATTGATTCGTTCAAGCTTGTCTGTTCTCCTATGACTCTTAATTCTTTTTTTGATGTCAAAAAGGGGAAAAAGAGCAGTTTTGATGACAACTTTATTCTTTTAGTTGATCAATGTTTGTTTTTGATGTTCTGACTTACTTTGAATTGTTCTGAACCTTGTTATTTTGTGGTTGGATTAACTGAACTTTGTGGTTGGTTATTATGCTTTGAACCTTGAGACCTTGGCTTATCAATGACAGACTAATGTTTTTCTATTTCGAAGATTTTCTTTGATATCTATCACAGGTTCTTGTATGTTCTGGATTTATCAAAACTGCATGGTTGTTTTCTCATCTTCAAAAAAGGGGAGATTGTTAAAGAATCTCTTAGTATTGTTTTGAAGTTGACAAATCACAGTTTTATTTGCAAGTGTTATTTGTTGAAGAAGACAAACTATCGTATCGTCTAGACAATGTTAGAACATGCATCATCTGGATAAGTCATCTACACAGTCTGGGAAGACATCATGACGCACATCGTCTATATCCATATTGTCTGGAAGATGTGAAACTAAGATGTATCTTCGAGCTTCTTGAATATCTGATGGATATTTAATACCATTAATCTTAGTCAATCTAAGGAGAATATTTACTTAAAGATCTATCCTTAAAGGGAGATATATTTGGACAGTTCGTGGATTGATTCACCAGTCGTATATCTGGTTATATATGGAATTTGTTGATGGACTAGGAGGCAAGTATTTTGAGTAAGTACTCATTCTTGGAAACTAGAGATCCTGATTGTATGGACAATTATGATTGACACTATCTCTTCTCGGTTTCTAAAAGCAGCTCGAGATTCCTTGATTGATTCTATCTAATGGTATGATTGGAAGAACCTATTTGGTAAGTGCCAACGGTCAACAAAGCCAGAGGAAGTATTTAAGGGATTGGTCTCCAGTTGTGAAAGGTGTCGAGAACATAATAGAAATTTCCACAGTTTGAAGCTACTCACTCTACTTGACCTCGTGCACATCGTGTAATCAAAAGAGAGAAATACTGCAGCTTCGTTGAAGAAAAGAAGCCTGGTTCTTGATCTTGTAATCTCATTTGAAACATATTGAATTCCAGCTTATTGGCTGTCAGACTGAGAGTAGACGTAGGCTTAATCAAAGCCGAACCAGTATAACTATTGTGTTCAACTCTATTCCTTAACTCTCTATTCTTAATTTCCATTTAGTTTATCTTGCAAGAACACCTATTCAACCCCCCTTCTAGGTGTACGCACTAGCACTTTGAATAACACAGCAAGCCTCAAGTAGCAAAGCTATACAACAATACTTTCCCAAAGATAGTTTCAACAGGGGCTGTCCCGCCCCGGTCCTGAGCTCGCGACAATCCTCGAAGATGGTCCTCACCGGTCGATAAATTCGCCACATCCCCAGGAGTTGTGATGCCCCAAACACCAATTAAGCTCAAGGGCTCACCACAACCGGATTTATCACGCCCCGGTCCGTTGGGCACGTGACAAATCCCCACATGGCCATTAATTCATTTATCACTTGCGACAATATTATCCCAGGACCCATTGTCGACTTAATCATCAAGCGGAAGCAATCCCCATACAATAGTTGGTAGTTAATTAGGCAAACCAAGCAACATGTGACATAAAGATCTACTTCATGTATCATTTACATATCAACACAATCCACCATTATCAACATAACAAGCATCCATCGAACATAATCTCCAACAACAAGTAACGTGATTACAACAAGACGCGCCAAAAGCACTTTTAATCATGAATTAACTAAGATCGGGGGTTGGTTATCCCTAGCTCCTCTAGCCTAATATCTTCAACAAAAGGGAGCAAGGAGACATTCACCGTCAATTGCTCCTACTTCGGTGATCATATCGATGGCACACCAAAATGAATCATGGGTTAACCATGGTACGATCCTAAAAATGTTAATAACCACGGGGGTGAGATAACTCAATAAGTAGAAATCGCCTAGGAGGTGGCCTCGCAATCAACAAGCAAAGGTTTGAAAATCACAAATAAAGATTGTCATCAAATCATTTCAAAACCTTGCCCCTTTTGAAAAGATCACATTTCGAGGACTTCCAAAAATCACCCACAAATCCCCAAAAATCAGGGAGACTCCACACATCATTGCATGCATTTATCTTTTATAATCTTTTGGCCCTCCCCGGCCACCGGTTCCATAATGATCCGGCCCTTTAGACCGCAGCCCAAGCATCTCCTAGCCCCATCTAGACGGCATCCTCCTACTTAAAAGCCGGGCATACCCCGCAAAGCGCGTCTCCCCCGAAGTCCATCCGACGAGGATGCTTATCATCCAGAACTCTTTCGGGTTCATCATCATCGCCAACACGACCTCGGTCGAGTGGCGGGTCTTGTCTTATAGCATGCATCACACACAATCACCCATTCCCAAAAATCATTTCTTTCATTTTATCTTTGAGATTATAACTAGCACTTTTATTTGCAAAAGAGATCATCCATTTTGAAATTCATTTCTTTCACCTTGTTCTTGAAATCAAAGACATCATTTTGCAAAAGAAAGGAATTTTGACTCAACAAGTAAGATGCAACTTTAAGGTCAAAACAACAATCTTTTTAAACAAGACTGGGAAGACCAAAGCTCCATGATAATTTTATAAGCTCAAATAAGATGTTACTTCACCAAAAGATAGATTTTTGAACCCAAGAAACGGATTAGAAACCATAGCAAGAACAGAAACATTTTTTGTAAAGATTAGTAAGACCAAAGCGGGCAATAAATTTAGAAAACCACTTCACAAGTTAACTACATAACGACACGCCCTACCCGAGGGTTAGAAAATCCACTTACAGACAGGTGTCACTCAAAAACACAGAGAGGAGTCGAAGAAATAGAAGCAGGAGCTAATCGGAGTAGGCGAACAGCAGCCCGTCATCCAGCACGGTGGTTGTATGGACGGATTCCCGAGGCTCTACAGTGGCGAATACTCAACGTTTCGGAGTGTGGTCGGTTGCGTTAGAAATCTCTGGATGTTACGAAGCGAATGGCACTGGTTTCGCTCGATTCGGAGGTTGTTTGGTTGGTCAACCAGGGCCAAACAGAAAGGTCGATGGTGCAGTATTTCGGTCTAGGGGTCTGTAGCTTCTAGAGTTGGTTCGGGAGGAACCAGAGCTCCGTTGGTGCTGAAATTTTGCAGGAAGGACGGTATGGAAGTATATAAGAAGCTGGTGGAGGGTTTTGGTGAAGCAAATGGCTGCTAGAGGGTGGTTGAAGGCAGAACAGTGGCTGGGTTAGCAGAGCTACGAATTTTCAGAAGCAGGCAGAAGAGGTTTGTGTGTTCTTGGTTGTGGTGTGTGTCCAAATGAAGTGAGCTGATCTCTATTTATAGGCAAGAAAGATTGGGGCCCAAGGCTAGTGCTATCTCACATATTAATTGCCTAAGGTCTAATTTCATAAAGTAACTATAGGACCACTATTCAACCATTAATGTCTTTGTCCTTTCTCCATTATTTTACTTCATTCTTCCTTCCCCTCTTGCCTTGGACGAATTTCTCCCCTATTTCTTATTATTTCTTTTGTCCATGTGATCATTAATTATCCTATCTATCCATCTTGGTACTAAGGCTATAGTATTATTTAAATGTTAGCCCATGTGCCTAATTTTATATCTTATATTAGCCCTTTAATTGCCTATCCTTCTAAGAGCTTCATAGGATGACTTCATGCTATATCTAGGTGCATTATGTCATCATGATTACATCATCCTATGATTAATAGCTCACATGGCTATATTTAACTCTCATGATGACACTATATTAGACTCTTAATTAACTATTCATCTAATAGCCTTCTAGGATGACATAATCCTATAACTAGGTGCATTACATCACCCACATGACATCACCCTAAGCTTATTAGGCCACAAGCCTAATTATAACCTTAAGATAGCCTTATTAATGACTAAATAATTCTGTTTTTCTTCCATTTTTGCCCTTGGATTGCTGCCGGCCACTCTCCCACGTGTGATCTTCTTCTAATAGATTATAGGTACTTTAATCTAGGCTTATGTCATCTTGAATCAACCTATACTTGTACCCCTTGAATTAATAATTCTCTAGGTCAAAACTACTCTAGATTTTCTTGTCTTTCTTTGACTTTAATAATTGTCAAGACACCACCAAATCTTATTATTCTATTTTCCTTCTCTTTCTCTTTCTATTTTTCTTTTCTTTTTCTCTATTTTCCCCATTCAGCCTTCCCTTGGCCGAATGGCCCTTGGGTCATGCTTCTTGATCCCCCACTAATTCCTTAATTTCGGTTGGAGTCCATCTTTCTCAATTTAGTGCCCAAAATTAATCTAATAATTTTGTGATAAAGAGTCGCCTTTCGGTGACCTTAAAATAGCTTCCTTGAGAATGTGGCAAACAGGGCATCGCTTGCGAATCTCACGATCGTTGCTCGAGTCGATTCACGTTCGAGCCTTGTTGTTCCCTAGAGAATTCTTGGTTGTCATGTAATCGAGCAAGATGATCATCTCGCCTAGTCACAGGGTCGTGCCGACAATTGAAGGGTCGATTCGGGTTAATTATTGCCACCTGGAATTACCCATGAGTTGGCCATAACCATCCAACGAATCAATTCCTAAAAGATCGCGCATCAACTTGTGCTAGTGCAAGGTCATCTTGCTTCGATCCTTATGGTCGAGTAACTACTCTAAGGCTGACTACTTTCCTTGATCACGCTCATCGATCCCTAATTGTCTTTATCCAAGGATTCAACGGGCTAATTACACCACTTTGCTATTTAGGCCTTGACACCGTAATCATTTTATTAATCAAGGCCCAAAATCGAGGATGTTACAGGAGTAGTCGCCAACCAACTAAAAATTTATCAAATAAATTATTATAAATTATCACCGATCAATAAAATCAATAAATAAACACTTACAATAAATATGCAGCGGGAATAATTAAATAAACCCTGACAAACCCTGGGGTATTTGCAAATCTCCTCGATTTAAACAAACTGATTTCGTATTTACAAAAGACCCCTAAGGTGGTTAAACCCCTATATAATACAATCAAAAGCATGGGTAAGGGGTAGTCACATGTCTCTCAAAAATACCCCCGACTAGTTACAACAAAACAAACTGACTTCTCTGCATCACTAGGCTCCTCTAGCCTCACTTGACCCTCGAGGAGGGAGTCCATGATCCTGACCTGTAAAAATGGTTAAACAACAACAATGAGATAAATCTCAGTGAGTCTACAACCTAATTCCCGATTAAGAGGGCCCTCACTTTAGGGTCTCTATCCAATTAGGTAACCTAACTCTCACGTCATGGCTTCCCAGTCCAATTATCTCAATAACTCACTAGTCCTCACTTCACACTAGTCCCAATCAATTTAATTGATCAATTTAAATCAATGTAAATAAATATCAATCACAATCAATGATCAACCACAATCAATAATCAACCAACACTGATATTCCACCACAATCAATCGCGCAATCAAATATATTAAATAACCAAATATAATGGCACAATCAATTTCCAGAATAAATTCCTGATAGTCAACCTCCTGGGTCCACCAATTAGGAATTTCCTTAGGTCCCTATTTCGAATCCAAAATCATTCAATTGACAATCAATTTTACTCAATTAAGTCAATAATTAACTACTATAGCATGTAATTGCCCTAATTAGGGATTAGGAGGCAAGTCACAGTCCGATTCGAGCTTTTTGGATCCAATTGGCAGCGGTGATCCTCGACATCTCTAATTAATCCCCAAATTCATGATCCGGGTGTACAATTAGGCCTTAATACTCCACAGCACGGCTCAGCCCAACGTGACAGGGGCGACGGTGGATATGCCGGCAAGTCTTCTGACAAGTCACTGGCGAGATTTTCCAGCAGGACTTCCGGTGAGTAGATTTTTCTCTGGTGAAGAGATAAAGGCAACCTCATGGCTTAGTGGCTCAGTTCAGAGGCTGAACAAGGCCAATCGTGGCTGGAAACAGCGAGTCCAAGCGTCGATAGTGGAGAAACAGAACAGGAACAAGCTAGGGAGGCGCCGACGAGTTGGATTTTTGAGCTGGGTCAATTTGGAGAGGAATGGAGCAATGAAGGCGACTGCGAGGCTTCTAGTGGTGTCTAAGAGCTCCAAGGCATCGACGAGGCTCACGGCTTGCTGGAATAGCTGAATTTCAGACGAGGAGAACATAAGAGATCTAGGGTTTCGGGTTGAGGGCAAGGCGAGCTCGATAGTGTCCAAGGCGGCGGTGGAGAACTCCGACGGCTCAGGCGGTGCTCCACGAGCGAGTTGGCGAGATTTCCTGGTCAATTGGTGCCTCCACGAGCCAAGGATCTCCTCCACTGCTCGCTAGGGTTTCTAGCTGGGGGAGCTCGCGTGCGAGAATAGAGAAGGGAGAAAGACGAAGGTGACATGGCAGTAGGGAAGCCAGCTGGCGCTTGTGCGCCTATCGCGTGGCCATGGCCTGTGTCCATGAGTGCCACGTGGCAAGGTGAGCTGACGTGGAGTCAATGTGGCGAGGAAGAGTTGACTGGCGTGCCGGGAAGAAGAAAATAAAAGAAAAAATAGAAAGAAAATAAGAAAAAGGAGTAAAATACAAGAAAAATGGGGAAAATTAGGGAAAATCCTGAAATTGAAGGGAAAAATAGAATAAGTTGCCATAAGTCCAAATTTATTTATCCAAGGCCAATTTGAGTACAATTTCCCCAATTTAATTTTCCAAAATTCCCAAAAATGGGCTGTCACACAATGTATCACCCGTAGACTGATGGTCAAACTGAACGAGTTATTCAAGTACTTGGGGACATGTTGCGGGCATATGTGATGGATCTTGGTGGAAATTAGGAAGAAAAATTACAATAGAGTTTGCCTCCAACAATAGCTATCAACAAAGCATAAGGATAACGCCCTATGAAGCTTTTATATGGAAGACCCTATAGAACTTCGACCTATTATTATAAAGTAGGAGAAAGAAAATTGTCTGGGCCGAAGATAGTGCAACTCACAACGGAAAATATCAAGATTGTGAGAGATTGATTGAAAATAGCTTGGGATCAACAAAAGAGCTATGCGGATAGACGAATAAGACCTCTGAATTTAAAGTTGGTGAACATGTGCTTGTTCAGGTAACACTTATAAAAGGCATAACTAGATTTGGATCAAGAGGAAAACTAAGTCCTTGGTATATTGGTCATTTCACGATATTGGAATGAGTTGGAGAACTAGCATATCGAATAGCCTTACCTCCAAAATTATCTAAGTTGCATGATGTATTACATGTCTCATTGTTAAGGAAATACAATCCCCACCCTAATCATATTCTAAAGGATGAGTTAGTGAATGTGGATGACAAGATACCTTATGTAGAAGAACCTGTGCGGATATTGGACAAATGGGAGAGAGTAATGAGAAACAAAGTTATCCCATTGGTAAAGGTACAATGGAAGTACCATAATGCAGAATAGGCGTAACAACTATGTTTTGGACTTCTCGGGGATTTATCGTGTGATTGGATGGACCGCGTTCGCAATTTAAAGGCCTCGGGAATTTTCTCGGAAATTTCCATAATTTCCTTTCAGTTCGAGAACTTTTACGAAAGTCGTTTTGGACTCCCAAAAATTTATTAAATCATGTTGGGGCCCAAAAATGCTTAATTCTGGTGTTGAGAAGCTTTTTGGAATTTTTGGTAATTTTCCTAAATTTTTATAATTTATTATTTTATTGAAGTATTTTATTAAACACCGAACCGGTTAGCAAACTAGCCGGTCCAACCACGCGAAATGGACGGTCCGACCAGATCGTACCGATCTTCCTTCCCCGCGAATCGCCGCACGCACCGCGCACGTGCACAAGCCTACCTCTTCTTCTTTCTCTCTTTCTTGTCTATGCCGTTCTGTTGAGTAAATGGCATGCATTGTTCAACTGAGGCAACCGTCACCTCAACAGTCACCTTGCCACTGCCATCAACCACCGCCTGTCCTTGAGGGATGGTCGGAGTGATTCGCGGCCAGTGGGGAGCTGCCACGTGGTGTTGGCGAGCCAAAAATCCGCTTGGCCTTCACCCACTATTTGCCTCACCATCCGAACTCTCTCCTTACTTTCGAGCCTCGCCATTTCTAGCTCAGAACTCTTATCCTCTCACTCTTGGTGTCGTTATGGACCTTGCAACTCTTTCTCTCTCTCGGAAGCCGCCAACCGCCGCCCTCAGTTTCGCCTAAGCAGCCGCTGACGGCCCCCGAAAGGAGGCTCCACAATTCGGGTTTTATGGGTTTTCCAGAAAAACCCGTGACCTTCAACCGGTAAGTTCTCACGATCCCGAGCATTATGGCTTAAACCAATGCATCCAATTGATTCATAGGGGCCTCTAAACCTTAGATTTGACTCTTGTTTGGTTCGATTTGGTCTAGAATCGCGCGGGTTTGGCTTGGTTTGAGACGACCTCAAACTCGAGCTCGCCGGAGCCCTAGCTCATCACCGCCGCCGCCGTTCCAGCCATCGTCATTCCTCGTCGTTTGTACTGTTAGACTCACAATCACCTCGTGAGTGAGTTTAACTGCTTCACTTCGATCAATTTGGTCTAAAACCCACGGATTGAATCTCGAAAACCCTAACTCCCTTTTTGGAAACCCTAGCTTCGAGCCATCGACTTCAAGGCAAGATTCATCACAAATCTGACTGGTCTTAAGCTTTGGTTTGGCCGGAGGATGGAGAATGGTGCCGAAACCCAAGAACCCCCGTTGACCCGACTTGCGACCTTTGTGCCTGTATCGGATTTGCTCAAGTCTCGCCTAAAGAGGTCGCCGCCACCGAAGGCTCGCTGGAGCGGCGACTTGCCGGAAAATTTACTGCTGACATCGTTTTTCTGCGTCCATCTCGATGAGTGGACTCTAACGCTTAATTAGGCTATTTTACTGCTTTAGTAGAAATTAGGTGGAAATTAGTTGATTATTTGGAATTCGGTGAAAATTAGTCAATCGATTAGCCTAGGTGATAGGGAAATTGCATGATTGAGGGGTACAATTGAGAATTCAAAAATTTCATGGGTGACTCGACAATTGGACGATTGAGTGGTGGATTCGAAAATTGGGATCCGAAAATTGGGATCAGTCATGTAAGTGAAGTGTGACTTACTTCGGACGATGCAAGGATGATATTTGAAGGGCTGGTGAAGTTGTCCTTCGAGAGACGAACTACATAATCGACAAGAGGTTGATTATGGTCTTAGGCTGGTTGTGGACAACCTTATGCATTCAATCATGATTTTACTATTTAATTCTGCATTTCAATTATTTAATTGCACAATTTATTGATATGCCAAGCTTGCTTCCAACCATTGCATTAGGTAGTAGTCATACTTAGTTTAATAGTCAAATTAGTGCTTGTGTGATAGCTAGGAAAAAGTGTAAAATAGGATATTGCAATATTTTGGCAGTTCACTTATGAAATTGTATGTGTGCTCATGGTGGGGTGCATTAAGAGGCATCATTTGAGATGTAGGAGCAGTTATTTTCTAATAACTCCCATCATCTCTATATTAAGAAAGGAGAAGAATAGAAAAATATACAAACGAATGCATATTCTCTTCTCCATACAATCTGTTAATATTGTTTTGAGAAAACAATCGATATTTACATTGTGAAATGTAGTATTATATCGGTTCACCCATGGGGTGCGATGAAGAGGTACTGTTTGAAGAGTTTGGAATAGTTATATTCAAATAACTCCCTTTGTCTTCTGAGAAAAAAATACATAACATAAGAAAGAAGTGTTCTCCTCCCCAAACAATCCGTCATTCATGCTTTGAGAGAACGATTGGCATTTATGTTGTGAAATAAAAATAATTTCCTCTTGATTATATTCGGACTGTCGTTTGAGTAGAAATTCTCTACGTGTTAGTGATCCAACCGTGATTCTCGGGCAATTCTCTAATCATTCCGAAGAGGTAAGTAAATTTCTTCATCGTAAATTACTTCCTACATTAGTATCAAAGCCACTAGGTTGTTTCCTAGCCATAAATTCGAAAGTCGGTATTTTTTTTGTTATCATGCAATGAGTTTCATATCTTTATGTTAGAATATTCTTTTAGTGCTTGAAACAAGCTTTCCAATGATATATTATATGTAAAATTCCAAGTTGCGTAGACAAATAACAATGGGTAACAAAAGCCTTAAGGTAATTGCCGATTTCGACCAAATTTCGGCCAAATTTTGGAGGTGGTAGAGGGCCGAGAATGAAATTGCCGATTTCGGCCAAATTCCAGCGAACCACCACTCGACTTCTGACAAGCATGATTGCACCACCTTGGGTAACAAAAACCCTAAGGGAATTTGGCATATTGTTGGTCGCTGGAGATAAATTGCGCGGTTGAAGTTTTGGATCATTAGGGTTTGTGCTTTGGGTTTCTTTGGTTTGATCTTTGGCTAATATTTTAGCCATTTTCATCGATTCCAGGATCAATGTGATCGTACTGCCGTCGCCTACAAAACTCATGTTTTTCATTTGGCCGGAGATTGACTGTTGATGACAATATTCACCGTGGAAGGAGCGGCAATGACGATGAGGAAAAAAACAAAAGAACCATTGCGATTTGGAGCAGGTGTGTGGGGTCCACTCACTAGCATGTTGATTCCACGTGTGCTGGTGTGTGCACGGCACGCGCTCGTAGTGTTATTTCCCATATTGCCCCTGTTATTTTCGCAATTTCAGATTCTGCCCCCATTTATTCAAATTTCTGCTTCTACCTTTGACTTTTTCCTGTAATAACCATTTTGCCTTTAGTGCTGATTTATTTACCTTTTTGCCTATAGGACTGCTGAAATTCCATTTTTGTCCTTAATGGCTGATTAATTGACCAGTTGACCAGAGTTGATTGTTTACTTTGACCATTGACCGGTGTTGACCATTGACAAAAAAATTAAAATTAAAATTTTTATTTCTTTGCTTTGGTTGACATTAAGGGATTGGTGTAGTCTTTTACTTTTTGCATGTTGACTGCAATTTGTTGATTATTCTATCAATGTAATTTAATATTTAATGATCCAATTGTGATTTAAAAAAAATTAGTGATCATTACATGATGAAATTTAGTATTTTTACCTAGTGGGAGATAATAGGTTGGTAGGATTCAAAAAAAAAACTTAGTTTTTTTTTGCACAAATTGAACTATATTAATGATTGTTGGACAATTGTCACATATAAGTTGATTGGGAACATAGTAAACTTTTTCTTCTGTGTCTTTTGTTAGGCAATCATTAATTTATTTTCTAGTCTTTACTGCAAAAACATGTATATGTGGATGTGATGGACGTACTAGTATTAACTTTGTGTTAACTATGTCAATGTAACAATATCATTGATTATGGCTTTGGCATTTTAAGACCATTGTGGTTGACCTCAACAAGGGTGAGAAACTGGACGGTAACAATTTTTATATTTGGCATCGAAAGGTTCAGTACATCCTTGAAGAGCAAGAGGTTTTGGAAATACTCAACCACATCATGGCTAAACCTGAACATGAAACTTTTGCTCAACACAGAAGAGATCAAGAAACTTATCAAGTTTGGAAAAAGGAAAATTGCATTGCTTGCATCACGTTGCTAAGTTGTATGCAAGATGATCTTATGTGTGAGTTTGAAAGTTATATACCG
Source organism: Melaleuca alternifolia (assembly GCA_019926035.1). Classification (NCBI taxonomy): domain Eukaryota; kingdom Viridiplantae; phylum Streptophyta; class Magnoliopsida; order Myrtales; family Myrtaceae; genus Melaleuca; species Melaleuca alternifolia. The sequence continues at coordinate 182,197 of JAGKPW010003071.1, read as the reverse complement.
CTCAAGAAATTTGGGCGGCCTTGAAAGATAAGTTCGATGGTAAATCTGCTACCAAATTGAGGAGGCTTACTATCAAGTTCGACACCTATCGAAAGTGCCCAAATCAAATTATGAGGCATCATCTTTGAGAGTTGAAGATAGCATGTCATAGCTTAAATGATGAAAAGAAAGTCCAGGCTATTATAAGGCCTCTTTTCGATAGTTGGGAGCATATGAAAATAAATATGACGCATAATGAAAATATTGTATCTTTGATGATATAATGTGTCATTTAGAGTTAGAGGATGAGCGCCTCGAGGCTACTAAATCTTCTACACATGCTTATGTTGTTGAAGTTAGTTCGTGCAAAGTTTCGAGCTTCAAGCGTAAGAGGAACTAGAAATTAAACAACAAAGGGAAGGAGACTAGTCGGGCACCTAAGAGAGCTAAAACCATCAAGCACAAGAAGCACGGTGGGAGGAAGAACAAGACTAAGAAGTTTGAATCAGTGAAATGACGGAATTCATCAAAATTATTCAACAGGCTCGAAATGTTATAATTATGGTAAACTTGGTCATTTAGCTCGTGAATGCATTGAGCCAAAAGAGTTACCAAATTACTCCATTACTTTAAGTAATGCTTTTGCTTCTAGTATTGTAATGCTTATTGAGACTTATCCTATATGGACAATAGACTTAGGAGCCATAGAGCACGTAGCTAGAGATCGAAGAGCTTTTGTGGAGTATTGCTGAATACAATCTAAAAGTAAATGGATATATGTTGGAAATAACTCTAGAGTTAAGGTAAAGGGTATCGGCACATGCAAATTAAACTTACGTGGTGGTCTTGCCCCACTTCTACACGATGTCCTTTATGCTCCTAATATTCGATGAAACTTGGTTTATGTGGTTGTTCTTCTACGTTTAGGTTATGTTTTAAATTTCCATGGTAATTGTGTTGACATTAAGTTTGGAACAATTTATTATGATTCTGGTTATGACTAGATGGTTTTAGGATTTTAAACACTGACTATGCTGTGTATGAAGTTGATGTTGATAGTTGTTTTTCTTTGATTGTATCTTCTGACAATGTGAATATTGATGCAAATATTTGGCATGCTAGATTGGGTCATATTGGATTAGAAAGAATGAAAAGATTAGCTAGTGAAGGCCTTTTAGGGTCAGTCACTAAGGTTGATCTACCTTTATGTGAACATTGCCTAGTAGGAAAAACAACTAGAAAACCATTTGGTGAAGGAACTAGAGCTGAACTTCCATTACAACTTGTACATTTTGATATTTGTGGTCCATTAAACGTAAGGGTGAGGCATGGAGCTTCATACTTTATCACTTTTATAGATTACTTCATGCGTTTTGGTTATGTTTTTCTGATCTCTCATAAATCAGAAGCATTTGATTGCTTCAAACGATTTATAAGTTTGGTTGATAATTAATTACACAAAACTATAAAGTATTAAGAACTATTTTGCGGATGTGAGTATCTATCTAAACAATTTAAGTCTTTTTGTGATGAAAATGGTATTAGAAGATATTTAACAATTCCTAGTACTCCACAACACAATGATGTTGCTGAAAGAAGGAATGAAACCCTATTGAAAATTGTTAGGTTTATGATGGCACAAGCAAATCTTCCTATTCATATTGGGGAGATGCATTATTGACTGCTGTTTATATACTAAATCGTGTACCCTCTAAATCAGTTACTTCTACACTTTATAAATTATGGACTGGTAGGTAGTTAGATTTAAGCAATCTACAACTATGGGAGAGTGCAGCATACGTTCATTATTCTTCCCATAAATATGGAAAATTAGGTCATAGAAGGAAGAAATGTATATTCATAAGATATTCTGAACACTCCAAAGGGTATGTGTTCATAGGTGAACAAACTGATGGAAGTGTGACTGAAATGGAGTCACGAAATGTTGTGTTCTTAGAGAACAATTTTTCTATTAGAGGTGAGATTGATAATGATTTTTAGCTATATGAAATGGAAGATCCTAATAATACACCCCCTAATGTTATTGAGGGAAATGAAGATTTACCTTAGTATATAATATTTAGTGGGAGTATTGCATCGCTTAATGAATCAAATCTGCAAGGGATTCAAGTTACGTAAAAGTAATTGTATAAGTGTTCTCCGTCGTCGATTTGAGATTGAAGGGGAAGTGTTTATGATTGCTTCACAAAACGAAGCAGAGCCTAAATCAGTTGAAGAGGTTCTCTCATCTCCTAATAAGGAAGAATGGAGAAAAGCTTTGGAAGATGAAATGGAGTTTATGAAAGTAAATCACATCTGGGACTTAATGGATTTACCATCTGAACACAAGGCTATTGAAAATAAATGGGTTTTCAAGATCAAGCGTTGGGCAGATGAATCCATTGAAAAGTACAAGGCTTGCCTTGTAGCAAGGGGCTATACTCAACAAGAGGGTATAGACTACGAGGAAACTTTTTCACCAGTTGTAAGTTTTGCCTCCATACGCCTTATCCTAGCTATTGTCACAAATTTAGACTTAGAATTACATCAAATGAATGTAAAAGATAGCATTTCTCAATGGAGAACTAGATGAGGAAATCTATATGAAACAACTAATAGGTTTCATTGTTAAAGGCCATGATTGTAAAGTTTGCAAGCTTCATCGATCAATATATGGCCTTAAACAATCATCTAGACAATTGTATCTTCGTTTTCATCGAGCTGTAACTTCTTTTGGGTTTATGATGATCGAAGAAGATCATTGTGTGTATGTCAGATGGTCTGATGAGAAATTTGTGATTTTATCACTTTATGTGGATGATAGTCTATTAGTTGGGAATGATAAGGGTTTGATTATCACCACACAAGAATTGTTGTCCTCTAACTTTGAGATGAAAGATATGGGAGAAGCTACTTATATACCAGGAGTTAAGATTGAAAGAGATCGATCGAGAAAACTTCTTTCTCTATCACAAGAGTCATATATTAAAAAGATTCTTGGACGTTTCAATATGCAGTACTGTAATCCTACTAATACCCCATCATGCAAGGTGAAAACTTGAGTTCTAAGATGTGTCCTAAGACTCCAAAAGAAAAGAAAGAAATGGAAAATGTTCCTTACTCTAGTGCAGTCGGAAGTTTGATGTACGTTATGATGTGTACTCGACCCGACATATGTTATGTCATGGGATTAGTAAGTTAATACCAATCAAATCCTGGTCAAGCACATTGTAAAGCAGTTAAGAGGATCTTAAGATCTTGAAAGGCACTATGGACTACCGACTCTGTTTTCAAGGGAATGATTTTGGGCCATCCATGATTCTTCCCTCATTGGGTTTTCCACGTAAAATCTTGATGTTATTTATAGGATTTATTGCTCATCACTTGGCATTATATTTAGTTATTACAAGGTTGTATTGGCTGGTTGTTGATGAAATTAAGTTGATTTTGATCGATTTAATTTTGAAGAAGAGACAGATCCTGAATTTGGCATAGTTATTGATGAAGTGTTGCCGGTTCTCCCCAACATGCTCTTATGTATATTTTTCTCTCAAAGCACGCCAAAATGACACACGAATTGTCGGGAAGTGTTTATAAAGAAATGAGAAAGGCAAGTGTTGTTCATAAGGTTCTCTTTATACCCTATATGATGGTTGGCACAATTTCACGGACCAACTTCTCTCGAATTTTTTGCTGTCCATTGTTGGGGAATTCTCAGATTTAACTAGAATTTCATCATCAAAATTAAGTACAAAACTATCCATCGAATAAGACATCTCTATCTTTTAAAAACTTAATCCTTGATTTCTAATAAGCAAAGTCTAAATTAGTTTGATTTAGAAACACAATTCATCTTTTTACTGAAAAACAATTGGGGACGAAGAAGAATGTGTAGAGAAATCTTATTACTTTGTAAGTAAACATTTGGTAATTTCCTAAATCTTTTTCTCCCTTGAATTTCTCATTATTTTGGGCAAGTCCCTCAATGGTAATTTAGCAATGCATAGACAAAATGAGTAACATGGACAATCAAAAATAAGGAAAGAGAGGATATAGCCTGCCATAGAAGGCACACTCCAACGAAAATCTCTTCCATGCCCTTAGTGGCTAAATGATTTGGGCACTCAATGGTAAAATGAGTCAACTCGGTCATTGGATTTGTGAACCTTATTACGTTTGACCATTAATTCCGACAGTTCAAGTCATCCGGTGCACCAGGAATTAAGATTAAGAAGATAATAAACCTAGGTATTCTCAACTTCAATCCCATATATGGGTACGACAATGGCGAAAAAGGGAAAATAAACCCATCCAATGGGTTTTCCTCTCATTGCCAGCTTAAAAATAGAGAAGAGATAGTTGTTACCTACAGTCAAATGCACTCCCTGAAAGCATGGCATGGTCGATTTCTCTTCTTTTGTCCTTTTTTTCCTTTTTTGGCTTCATAAAATTTTTACCCAACCTAGTGCAACCATCCATATAAAAATTTCTTGGGTTCTCTCATACAAGTTCTCTCTATGACATTTCTCTCCCAAATTGTGTGTTCCTCTAGTTCTCTCTATCGTAGCAATGGCTTCAAATCCCGTCCAAAGGCTTTACGACGTTCTAGATATGCTGGTGGTTACGGTATACCTTTCTCCACATTCTTTTGAAGTTCTAGAGCTGAAATATTATACGGGTCGTCTGTACATTAGCAGAAGATTGAATGGGAGCACCGTTTCCTTGATTTGCATAAATTTGTTGAGAAAAGGAAAAACTAATTTTTTTTGTGGGTTTGATACTATTTTATTGGCTTCAATTGAAGAAAAAGGGGCCTTATTTGAAACAAGCTTTTGGTTTTTTTATTAAAACAAGGACGGATGAACTTATTTGGTTAGGAATTTTCCAATTGTCCTTGTGAGTAGTGTCGTAAAATGTCATTATTTTTCAGCAAAAATTGTTAGATACCAATTTCACTGAAATCTAGTAAGTCAGTCTTGCTTTAATGTTTTCTAGGGCGACTTGGACGACACTTTGATGAACGCTTATTCACAGAAGCCACGTACCACTTCCAAGAAATTCAAAACCTTGCTCGAGGACTTCCACAACGATATGGATAAAGAGCTGACAAAGATCGCTCGTACTTTGTACGTCTCTACTACATTCCTCATGCGGTGTGATTCTATCTCACTTGTTCTCTTGTGCTTATGTAAGACTCATTGTGTTTATTTATCAATTTGTAAAAGGCAAAAGAGTGTCATGGACTATGAAAAACTGTACAATCACTCTCTACAGATCAAACGAATTGCAATACGGTAAGATAGTGTTTCGGCTCATGTGGCCATGCATCAATTGCACGATGTTGTTTCACTTATTTGTCGGCATTAACGTGAATATCTCAAATGTTAGCATCAAGAGATCAAAGGAAGCAATTCCTCTGCTGTATCAACCTGTCATTACTTTACTTTTGTCAGTTATGTTTTTCTACTTGAGTTGTTCGGATAGTCTAATTAGTGCCATGGAATATCAATTGATCTTCGTGCATTATCCTTCTTGACAATATCATAGTGATTCCCTATTACATCAATAGCATTGATGTCTTAGGTCAGCTAACATTTCTTAAATGGTTGTTTTAGAATTGGTGCTGGTGAATTAATTTTCGCGGCTGAAGAATTACGTGGAGCTTGTCACTCGAATGAAATAAACGAAGACAGGTGAGGAAACACGTCTTCTCTACGTGCAAAGGACAATGCCATTCCATTGATATGTTGGAACTCTTGCAACATTCCACAGCTTCTTCTATTACTTTAAAGGCGGGAAATTAGCATCTCAAATAGGAAAGTTTAGGCAATTTGACAGTCATATGACATGTGAAGTAAGAAAGGTCCCTTTGCCGATTGACTAGCCCCGCGAAATCATCTCTTAGTGATCAATGAGGAAAATATTTTCATGCTCACTTACGTATCATATATCAACGATAAAGTAATGAAGATTTTTTGACATGCTCATTATGCAGGTGTCGTTCGGCAGTGGGTCGCATCCAAGGGAAGTACTCGGAACTGCGTCCGTCCTTGGACACCATCATTGAGGTAATAAGACTTGAATCGTTCTCTTTTCTTTTGCTATTAAGAGTTTTACTTTCATTCCACAACTTTAACTCGGATAGGTTTGACAATTCTGAGGTCATGGGGTACAAAGATAAATAAAAGATCGTGTTTGACTTAATTTAAGTCATTTGGGCATACACTTTGCCAAGTAGATCTTATGCTTGGAGAACTCTCAAATGCAGATTGAGAAAGAGGTCATCAACCAAGTTAACTAGCCAAGACCTGGGACCAGCTGAAATTGGGCGACTATCGGATCAAAGCTTGCCAATGATATATGTCAAGAAGTAAACTTCGTTATTATCTATTTGAGTCTAAATAAATATTGGCTAAGTCTTGTGTCGTGTTTCAATATCTGAACTTGTCTAAATATGTATGTGTGTTGTTTCATGTCTTGAGAGTCTAAACTCGTCTTTGTTGGTGCTATCGCTCGCATGTAGTGCGGCCCTCATCCAACATCAATAAAATCCCGTGGTTTGACATGTTGATGTTTGATTTCATCAATTATTCTGTTGCACATCATATATTATCTAGATGTAGTAGCTAGATTATATAGTTCAAAGTGTTGCAGCCAATGCTTTGTTGGCTCAAGACAAGCTTTCTACTTGTCGTTTTCTGCAAAGAAGTTTTCCCAAAAAAAAAAATTGCTCGTTGAATTTGTGGAATCGCTTGACGTGCCGAGATTCACTTTTTGAAGTTCCAAGTTCCCGATAAAATTTTTGTCTCGATATCTTTTGGCGTGTTTCAAACGGTAAAACATTCTTCAAATGTGGGAAATCTTTTACTGAAGTATCCGTAGTTGATTAGCAAACATCTTTCTCAAGTAGCTTCTCATATCTCATTAAAAATGAAAAAGAAAAACTTCTTGTCAAGAACAAACTGAGTCCCTTACTACGGCCCCTCCCCTTCATTGAAAATGTACAATTACATTTGTTAATATTAAAATACAATTACAAATCTTGACTTCCACTTTTGTCAATATTACTTTTGGACATCAACTCATTAATCATAAAAATTAAATGCCCACACAATCGACACACACAATTAAAACAACCAACAAACAGAACGCGAGATTTGAGAGTTGAGATATGCAGCATGCTCGTGTGCAGACTTACCCCATCAATTTAATTTCCATGGTCAGTTTAGAAAATCTCTTATCCTAGTAAATAAAATTCTGATGTGCATTAACAAACCTTTAATCAATGTCCAAGAAATAATAGGGCGAAACATATTTTGTTAATAACTAAAATCCTGACAAACCTCTGATACTTATGTGTATTCTAATAATAAACCTCCAATCTATGTACAAGAAATAAAAGGGAAATGCACATTTTTCCAATAAATAAAAATAATTATACATGTATGTAAATTCTACTTAGACGAATTATCAAAAATCTGTGGCACGTTAAAGTTCTATTTTGTTCTCGCATCTATTTCCCGAATATGTCATCGGTCTTCATTGGGCAGATGAATCATCCATTTTTAGGAGGATATGAGAATAAGACTTAAAAGGGCTGATGACATTGCATTGCAACAAATTCAGATTTCTATTCTCGTGCTCCATAGTTTGTTTATCCTTATTCCGAAAATCGTATTTCAATCTGATCCAAAATTATTTGTGTTTAAAATATAACATTTTATTTCACTTTTCTTTTTTTGTCAATTAACTTATATTAGAGTTTAGAGATAATATGTTACATTTAGAATATGTCACTTTCATGTTCCTTGTAAGAGCAACTCCTCTAGATGCACCTTATGAAGGTGTAACTTGGCAATGCTATGCATCGACTAGAGTACCAGCTTCTGTGTCCGTGCCGGGCCACCATCGTTGCGATAACAAGAAGCGAAATTTATCTGTCATCATAGGTAAAATAAAACTATGGGTGTCCACCATATGCGCGCGGGGAACTGTCATCACCATGCGATAATGTTATGTAATTGCTCGTACGGAATCTGGCAGGATTGAATTGAGATCATGATAGCCACTAGGAATAAGAAGCTCAATTCACATGTATTTAGATTCTAAAACGGACTTCATCTATTCATGTCCTAAACTTGGAAATTGATTAAGCGACCCTTTTGTGATTAACTGAAGTTCACTCTGTAGCGAGTTGCGATAATACTTTATTGTTGAAATCTTGAAAAAGAAACAAGAAATCTTATCGCGATTGTCGTTCTTTGCAATTCCTTCATTCATTTTTTTTCTCTTGCTAGTAAGATCATCATTGAAAGTTCCACAACTTCACCTAGGATAGTTTTAAAGTTATGTGGTCATGGGGCACAAAGAGATAGTGCTTGGTTTAATCTAGGTTGTTTCAGCATAAACTTCGCTATGTATATCTTATATTTGGTAAATTTTCATATGCAGCTCGAGCGCAAGATTATCCATAAATAGGCTAGCAGACTAGGAACCTGAGAACAATTGAACTTGAGCGATCAATATTGGATCAAAGCTTGCCAACCTATAAGTGTAATGGACCCGATTCTATCCCGACGTACTTACTTACCTTGATTAAGTCCAACGGATTATGCTAGTGATCTTGACTCTTGAAAATCCACTTCGAGATATATAATGAATTTTGCAAGGGGAGTTGTCTCGTGCCAATCAAGATTGCAAAAATGTGTTGTTTTGTCTACAACTGAAGCGGAATATATCGTTATCGCCGAAGGAGGTAAGGAACTCTTATGGATGCAGAAATTCCTACAAGAGTAAGACTTGAAGCAAGAGAAGTTCGTCATGTATTGCGATAGTATGAAGGCTATATATCTTAGAAAAAATCTAGTATTGCGTGCACGATCGAAGCATATTGATGTGAAGTGTCATTGGATCTGGAAGAATTTAGAAGGGAAGCTCTTCCTACTTGAGAAGATCCATACTGATGACAATGTATCCAATATGATGACGAAAACCTTGCCCATTATGAAACTTGACTCTTGTAAAAATAAAGCAGGCATGATGGAACTCCCCACATGAGGTGGAGGGGGAGATTTGTTGGCTGGGTCCATCTCTTTTTGTGGGGCCCAACTAACATATATAAAAGAAAAGTCAAAAAGCCAAAAAAAAATAAAAGACATGGGCTGGGGCATTATTAACTTCTCTATTAAGAATCTCAATAGCACCATGCAAGCTTGGAGAATTACTGATTTCTTTCCGACTCAATTCTTTAATTACTGGGACAATCCTTTCCAAGTAAGTAGCAAGTACCTTAAAACTTTCCTTCTCAACGAGAACATCATTGGAAGCAACTACAACTTCAACAATGTACTCCACCAGTTGAGAAAGGGCTTCAGATGCAGGAGCCAATGACGCATTAGTGATCACATCCAATGTCATTTTGTGTCAAGCAGATGGGAAGAAGCAATCAAATTCCAAACACAGAGTTGAGACAACCGTGCAATATGGATGTTGACCTCATTTTCCTCTACAAGAGATTCCCTGCATCAAAAGAAAGAATCAAAGCAGGAAACATTCCCCCAACTAAATGAAGATATCCACGGCCTAACTCTGGATTTACACATTATGAGATGAGCAGTCCAATCCCTTTTAATTATCCGTAAGGAAGCTTTCATCTCATGAGGTTCCATATTGAAAGTATCTCACGTGTCCCAAAAACTTTGTCAGTTCGTCAGTTCTGGCTGTTGTCATGGGCGTAACCAACGGTGGCAAGTAATGGAAAATGCAAAGCTCGATAAGCAGTTAGAAAGGAAAAGAAGCCATGCACATTCCCACCCAGGAAAAGTACAAGATTACACATGAAAAATTTCTCACCGGAAATAAATAAGCTATTTTAGGATTACGGAGAAACCACATACCGGGCACGGTTATATGATGGCTCGCTCCGTTCTTCATCACACATCCACTGAAACTCCAATTTCGTTCTCAAGCAATTTTTGCGAATGAGAAATCCGAGGTACCCGTACAGAAATCCAAGTCATCACCATCGCAGGAGGCATTAATGCATTCTCTAGTACCAACATCACAGACCTCAACGCGGACTCTAGCAAACGTAACCCGCATCCGACAGCACTCAACACATTCTAAAAGTCAACCCAATCGGTCGAAACCCGAGTCTCCTCCCTTCGGTTTGAAGCTGATAGGCGAAGAAGAGACCGAACAACTGGGCAAGAGCAGATCGATCGAGCTACGGGATCGATGTAGAGACCACAGCCGCGAGCCAAGACTCTAAGAAGGTTGACTGTAGGTCAAGACCATCTCTCACTCCGAAGACCAGAAGAACGCGTGCCGCGAAGAGGGAGAAGAGATCAAATGCCGGCGAGGAGGGAGGAGAGACAGAGAGAAAGGGGGGCAGGGGACGGGGGGCTCGGACAACGGAGACCGGATAAGAACATATCTGATGTCATGTCGGTCCGTTCTCGTCCCTCTTCGCGTCGCCAACGGCGGGGCACGAGACCGGAGTGAGGACCACGGCAGTTGACGACCCCCGTCTTTGGACCGTTCGTCGATCCGACATCAGTATGGTGTGCCCGAAGTAACGACCCGCGCTTTTACGATAAGATCCAGTCCTTGTGTTGTTACTTCGATCCAACCTATTTCTATCCAAAGTCTAATTGTAGGATATTCAGTTAAGCTCGACCATTGACTTGTGGTAATTAGGTGCATGAACTTCTTAAAAGGGAAAATTAGACTTTTCGGGCCATAGATGTTCGATTTTGATTTCTCTTTCTATCTTTTGACAATGTTAGAACATGTGTCTTTTAACCCGATTAAGCGTGGGACTGGTTGTTTGCATTGTTTAAGACGCACAAAAGGGGACAAAAAAATCTTACTTTCTTTACTAAAATTTGAAATGTTATCCATATTTCAGAACAAGTTATGAAAATTTATATGAGATTGTAGGTATCAGATTTTTTCTTATGTCGTGAATATTTCAAGTGATTCAATTTACGAAACAAATCAAAGTGAGTTTGCTTCAAATGTTAGATTAAATCAAAAGAAACACACTAAAGAAAAGAATCACTCAATAAAGTTAAGCCTTTTCAATTACTCTAAATAACTACCATCGACTCCAAAGATTCAAGAAATCAATAATTCGCTTCAACTGGTGAGTAAAGACAAGTTATTTTTCCTAAGAAAAAGTAATATTGACAATCTACTCTAGTATAATATAATCTAAGATAGTAAAGTTATAGTAAATAGTAATACTTAAATGTGCTTTTGACAAATGTCCTTATAAGGGTGGCTCATTTGGATTTGAAACTCCTCAATTGGTTCGCTTATAGCTTTCTTCAAATTTTCTTGAATAATTAGCAATATTCATGTCAATGCATTCTAAACTTCATTCGCTTATCTGCTTTTAAGGGTAGTAACAGAACAATCGCAGACGGTATATTTAGGCCAAAAAGATATCGACATGTACTCAACTCTTCAACTTCATTTTCCTCGTGATCTACATGTCCCTCCATGTTACAGACTCATTTGTAATACCATTGGAAGCTGGAGATTGGGAAGATGCCGTGGAAGGGAAGCATTTTCCTAAGACTGTTTTTTGTGCTAGAACATTCATTTCGATTTCGAGTAGACTTTTTGACTCGGCACAACAAGTCTTTTGTCGCTAAACTTTTACTCGAAACTGTGTATCGTCATTAGGACAACCACGACAATTGAAGAGCTAGCAGTGGGGGTGACAAGGTGCCAAGGTGGAAGACACCTAGCACCTTTGTGACATAGTTAGTACTACATGGCACGCCGCCTCGCCAAGTGGCGCAGGTGGGGCCAAGTAGAGGCCATTTACACCACATGGTGTTAACAGTCAGCCAAATGGCGCCAAGGAATACCAAATGGCCAGCAAAGGGGACACTCGACCATCTTCCTTACAATTGTCTTCATCAGTGGAACGAATGGCAAAAATGTAATGCCAAGTGGCAAAGGCGCCACTTTGCGCGTGCAAACAAGGAAGGCTAGCTGGAGAAGAAGAAACTGTGATAGAGAGAACAAAGGCATTTCTCTTCGAAAATTTATATAAAAAATCTTTGACAAGCATTACTTGGGGAGCTCACAATCTACATGATGAACCCTGTCTTCCGACTGTCCAACACCTTGTTCCAGCCGTTCTTTCGTCACTACCTACCGTTCGCCATCGATCTTCCGTCGCCGTCACTGACCAATTCACAAGAATCCCCGGCCAACCGAGCTTAGTTGAGGCAGGTGGTGTAGTCATTCACCATGTGCAACTTCTAATCTCCTTAGTTTCATCAGTTGAGAACAATCCTTGCATGTGTGTTCGTTTGAGTATTCTAGACCACCTTTGATGATGTTGCTAATTTCTTGAAGTAAACGGAATTGTTTTAGTTTAGGGAGGGATAGTACTCCTTGGGCTAGCGATTTTCTCTAGGCTTGAACGATAGGAATTTGTATTGGCTACCTTGACGAAAGTTTCTCCTTACATGTTTTTTTTTCTACAACATGAATTAAATTGGGATTTTTCTGAGTTCATAGAAGTCCCGATTCGTTCTATTTCTAGGTGGGTTTCAAAACATGCTCAGAGTGCAGATTCTGATCTTTGTTTGCACGTAGCTTTTCCTAGCCTTCCGTGTAGCGGCTCTGAGTCAGTGTTCTTCGTGGAAGTTGTAGTACACGTCTAGGGCTACAACATGTTAAAATTCCAAGCGTTCCGATGTCATTTGATTTGTCTTTTGATTGTCTCTATGCTTGATTCACTTCTGGAATCAACCTTTGTTTTCTCAGTTTTCCTACAAACCTTTTTCAACGACTTTGTTCAACGAATTTGAGGTGAATTTCTTGTTGAGGGTTGTTTTTCTAAATCTCGACAACAATGTGTTGAAGTATTATGATTTTAGGAGAAATGACCCTTTACTCACGGTTAAGATAACATATGTGACTCATTCAGTATACTCACTAGAAGGTCTGATGTGCATTGAAAGGCTTTTTCACAAGAATTTTACGGTTCTTGGCCCAAAGAATCAGTGATTGGACAGAGGTCTTGACTGTTCTCCCTTAAAAGACTAATGTTGAGGTCATATGCAAATTGAATAATTGAATTACCGCATATAAATTGTGGAATCTCTACTCATTATTTATATAACGCATGTGCTTGTTGAAGTGAATGAGATTCTGCAGAAACAATCCGCGATGCCCGAGTAGTAGGGACGCCTCAAGTGACCGAAGTGGTTCAGTACTTGAGGCCGAAGTGGTTCAGTAGTTGAGGTGGAGGCCGGGATGCCCCCGCGACGAGATGCCGCGCTAGGCACGATGCCTTTGGAGTGTGACAAGCCTGGATTGGACCCGGTGGCTCGCGGTACCAGGCAACACGTGCCTCTAGAATACATTGACCAAAGGTGGATGGAGCCTTGCGGGAAGGTGTGATGGCAGTCTTGCCGATAGAGTGTGATGATTGCGACATGCATTGCATATAACATTAAATGTTAGCATTTTGCACATGAACTCTAGTGTTGTAATTGACTACAATTTGGTATACATTGTGCATGTGTTCTAGGATGCACGCTATCTTGAGCTTTGTGTAATAGTGTTCTCGTATGCACGACATTTGAATTTGGGCTCACAGAACACTGGTTGATGTTGGATGTTGGATGCATGCTGGAATGTGTATCTGTGTGTGTGGTTGAGTTGGGTGCCACGGAACATAAGTTGATGCTGGATGCATCATGGAATGCGTGTGTGCAGTTGTGTCATTTGGTTGCTAGATTAGTGAGTTGTTTGTATGCGAATGATTATACTACTTGCTAAGCAAACGCTTACGCCATTTATGAGCCATATTTTTCATAAAAGAAATAGAATGTCTAATCTTTCAAGAACCTTCGACCGAGCTATGGTATCATAGATGACATCTTCCATGAGTTTACCGAGTTTCACTTCTCCAGCAACCCCGACAAGCAATTTCTTCTTGCAAAGACCGACATCAAGGTCAATCGCGGCCACCACCAGGGGAGGATCACATACCGCTTCTATGCGGTTTATGCCCACCAAGGAGGAGGATGGGTTGGTCCACTCCCCCTGTCGGATCCTTTTAGTGGAGGCCTTGATCTTGGACTGGCCGGGAGCATTTAGGAGAACTCGCGCAGCTGTTCTCTTTTTGGATAAAGTGGAGAGCTACGTCACATATACACGACACGCTTTTGTTAAACACCGAATGATGTACAACCAGTGAAGAATTTGTAGATAGTCTAACTTCACTTCTTCGTCGTTTCGATTATGTGTCCTGACCAGTAAATAATAGTTGACGTTTCTCGATTTTGGTTGGTTGCATATTCTCCATCTAAGTCATGTTTCCGCTACTAGATAATAGTGAATGCGCGATGAAAATTTCAAGTATAACCACTAGGGCAATTGCCCTATTGACAAGGTATTGAAAACTTCTAGCACCAGAGATGGAAAGGAAATCTAAGCACTAGACGCTGGACTAATTTGGTCCTTGGGCAACGATGCTTGGGTGGGGTCGGTGGCGCCTCACACTTCTTGGTTTCAGAGTGTAGTTTTGGAGTAATAAGGATAGCTGGATTAGAAGCCACCCTTCTTGGTTTCAGAGTGTAGTTTTGGAGTAATAAGGATATATAGGATTAGAAAGATGGAGAGATAGGAAAATGCAACGAAGGCAATTTGATAAAACTGAAACTTTTAATATCACGTATTTAAGAACATGTTTACTTCGTTAATAGTTAATCAAGTTGAGCGCACATGAACTTTGTACTAAGACGGGTTCAATATGTGCAGCAAGCAAGAATGACAAGGTCAGGAGCCAACATGTGAACTGGTACCTCAAGGGATGAATCTTCAAGCATTCCTCCTCTTGCTGACGCTCGAATTCCTTTGAAAGCCCTGGCTCAAGCTGGAGCAGTGGTGGAATGACAAGTACAAAGACAAGTGGCCCCAGAAGGAGGAAATTGTGAGGTACAAAGTCTTATTAAGCAATTTTTAAGACTAAAACCCATTAAGTTTAACGGAATGGGAGTTCCTGAGGAGGCAGAAGAGTGGATTAATGGGATGGATAAGATATTTTTCCTATTGAATTGCAATGATCAGGATAAAGTCACCTTTGCATAGTACAAATTTGAAGGCAATGCTGAACATTGGTGGAAGGCCATCAAGGGGACTGTGTTTCCTCCTAAAATACCTGGGAACAGTTCCTAAAGGTGTTCTATGCCAAATATTTTTTGGATTATGCCCGAAATAAAAAATAATAATAATAGAACTTATTGAGCTATGCCAAAATAATATGACAATAGACTAATACAAAGCTAAATTCTCTGAATTGTCTAGATATGCCACTAGACTTGTAGAGCATGGGGAGGATGAGGCAGTTAGATTCATGAAAGAATTGTGAACCGGTATTTGGAGACAATTAGTGCCCTTCAATAATAAGGACTATAACGAATTGTATGAACGGGCACAATAGGTAGAACATGAAGTGCTAAGAAAAATGAATAGAGACCACTTCGATTGGAAAATGAAATATTTCTACTAGTCTAGCCAACTTCTGCCAGGACAAGAGACCCATTCTGTTTGAGAGGAAATACTCAAATAAAAGGAGAAAGGTAGAGATGAATCGGAGGATCAAAGGAAAATAAAGAACGATGGAGACACCGGGAATTGAGATTAAGAAATGTTATGTTAGTGAACAACCTGGACATTTTCGTTAGGAATCCCCACAAAATAATCAATTAAGGATAGAGGGTCACATACCTCAACACCACGGTCGGTTACATCCATGCCATGTAACAGGAGTCAACAAAGACTTCCAGCATAAGGACGAGTACATGCCTTCACACAAGAAGAGGCTAAAACATCTAAAACCCTTATAACATGTGCGGTTTTGATATTTAGAAGACAAAGCATATGTGTTATTTGATATGGGGCTATGCATTTTTTCATTTATGCTAGATTGGTAAAGTTATGTGCATTAAAACCCAACAAGTTAGAAACCCCTCTTCAGGTCTCAACTCTACTAAAAGAATTCAGTTTGTCTACGTTAGTATGTAAAAGATTGTCAGTTGGAAGTAAACGGGCAGATCCAAGAAATAAATTTTATTGTTTTGGATATGAATGATTTCAATATCATACTTGGAATGAATTGGCTTAGTAATTAGAGAGCTAAGGTGGATTGCCATAGGAAAATGGTACAACTAGAACCACCTAGTCAATTTGAACATGAATTCTGTAGGAATAAGTTGGATTCTTCCTTAGTGATAATATCCGCCATGAAAGCGGGCAAACTCTTGGAAAAAGGATGCAAGATACCTAGTAACGATGAAAGGTCGGCATAATGAGAAAGTCAAATTTGATGAATTACCAGTAGTGCGGGATTTCCTGGACGTATTTCTGGAATGTAACCCCTAAATCGGGAAATATAATTTGTGATTGAATTATTACCAGGAACAAAACCAATTTTGAAAGCTCCGTATAGGATGGCCATAAATGAACTTACGGAGTTGAAAGTTCAAATACAATAATTATTGGACAACAGATTTATAAGGCCTAGTGTGTCACCATAGGGTGCACCAGTCTAGTTCGTAAGGAAGAAGGACGGATCCTTATGATTGTGTATAGACTATAGACAATTAAATAAGGTAACGATTAAATAAATATTCGTTACCTAGAATTGAAGATCTATTCAACCAGCTACAAGGTATAGATGTATTTTCTAATATTGACTTGAGATCAGGATACCATCAACTAAGGATTAGGAATGAGGACATTTCTAAGACAACATTCTGAGCTTGATATAGACATTACGAATTTACAGTAATGTCGTTCAGACTAACTAACGCACCCACAACATTTATGGATGTGATGAACTGGGTGTTTAAGCCGTATTTAGACCAATTTGCTATTGTCTTTATTGATGATATCCTAGTATATTCTAAAGGATGGAAGGAACATGAGAAGCACCTAAGGATTGTGCTCCAAACACTTTTGTGAACATAGATTGTATGCCAAATTTAGTAAATGTGATTTATGGCTGGACCAGGTAGTATTTTTGGGTCGTGTGGTGACTATGGATGGCATATCTGTAGACCCATCAAAAGTGGAAGCTATAGTGAAATGGCCAAGACCAACCACTATTATGAGGTTAGAAGTTTCATAGGACTTGCTGGTTACTACTGGCAATTCATGGAAGAATTCTCACAAATTGTTGGACCACTTAGCTAGTTAACACGAAAAGGGGTTGAGTTCAAATGGAATGAAAAATGTGAAAAAATGCTTCTGTGAACTTAAGAAAAGACTGGCCACTGCCCTGGTGTTAACCTTACCTATTGGGCATGAAGGATATGAGGTGTATAGGATTGCATCTCATAAAGGACTCGATGGAGTATTAATGCAACATGATAAAGTCATCGCTTATGCCTCCAGGCAATTAAAGTCATACGAGTTCAATTACCCGACCCACAATTTGGAGTAAGCTGCTGTGATGTTTGCATAGAAAATTTGGAGACATCATTTGTATGGAGAAAATTTGATGTTTACATTGACCACAAGATCCTTAAATATTTGTTTTCCTAAAAATAGTTGAATATGAGACAAAGAAGATGGATGGAATTTTTAAAGAATTTTGATGTGAAACTCTTTATCATCCAGGGAAAGCAAAAAAGGTTGCATATGCACTTAGTCAGAAATCAACAATAGAATTAGCCAACTTAAAAGTGCAAAAATAGAAAATGCTTAATGAGATGACTAGTATATTATCTACTCTCCGGATGGAAATGGAGATGATATCTAGAATTAAGGAAAAACAACAACTCGACTCGGAGATTATTAAGATTCGTGATAGAATCAAGAAGGATAGTAAAGCGGAACCATTAGATTCGAGGACGTCTATGGGTGCCCAATAATGAGCAACTAATAGAGGAAATCTTAGCAAAAGCGCACCATAGTGAATATAGTATCCACGTATGAAGTACTAAGATGTACCATGACCTACGTCGACAATACTGGTGGAATGGAATGAAGAAAGACATTGCCCAGTATGTTGTACAATTACTTGTCAACAAATAAAAGCTTAGCATCAGAAACCAACAGGACTATTAAAACCTTTAGAAATCCCAGAATGGAAATGAGACTATGTGATCATGGAATTTATACAAGAATTACCTAAAACATCAAGTGGTCATGATTCAATTTGGGCGATTGTAGATCGGTTAACAAAGTCTGCCCACTTCTTGGCAGTAAGGCAAGACTTTTCATTAAAGAAATATATGAAATTATACATGAAACAAATTGTTAGGTTGCATGGAATCCCAATGACCATTATCTCATATCGAGATCCTAGGTTTACATCCATTTTTCAGAAAAAGTTGCAGGCAGCTCTAGGAACCAAGCTACATTATAGTACAATGTATCACCCGTAGATCGATGGTCAAACTGAACGAGTTATTCAAGTACTTGGGGACATGTTGCGGGCATATGTGATGGATTTTAGTGGAAATTAGGAAGAAAAATTACAATAGAGTTTGCCTAGAACAATAGCTATCAACAAAGCATAGGGATAATGCCCTATGAAGCTTTATATGGAAGACCTTGTAGAACTTTGACCTATTAGAATGAAGTAGGAGAAAGAAAATTGATTGCGCCGGAGATAGTGCAACTCACGACGGAAAATATCAAGATTGTGAGAAATTGATTGAAAATAGCTCAGGATCAACAAAAGAGCTATGCGGATAGACGAATAAGACCTCTAGAATTTAAAGTTGGTGAACATGTGTTTGTTTAGGTAACACCTATAAAAGGCATAACTCGATTTGGATCAAGAGGAAAACTACGTCCTTGTTATATTGGTCCTTTCAAGATATTGGAACGAATTGGAGAAGTGGCATATCGAATCACCTTACCTCCAAAATTATCTAAGTTGCATGATGTATTACATGTTGTTAAGGAAATACAATCCCACCTTGATCATATTCTAAAGGATGAGTCAGTGGATGTGGATGACAAGATACCTTATGTAGAAGAAGCCGTGCAGATATTGGACAATGGGAGAGAGTAATGAGAAACAAAGTTATCCCATTGGTAAAGGAACTATGGAAGTACTATAATGCGGAATAGGCAACTTGGGAGACCAAAAAAGAGATGAGGCGTCGCTATCCCCAATTATTTGAGGAATCTAAGGACGTTTAAATTTCGAGGACAAATTTTTTTAAGAAGGGGATAATTGTGACAAACTCAAATTTGTAACACCATTAGAAGCTAGAGATTGGGAAGATGCCGTGGAAAGGAAGCATTTTCCGAAGACTGTTCTTAGGGTTAGGACGTCCATTTTGATTTTGGGTAGACTTTTCGACTCGGCACAACTAGTCTACCGTTGCTAAACTATTACTCGAAATCGTGTATCATCACTAGGAGAACCATGACAAATGAAAAGCTAGATGTGGGGTTAACTTGGCGCCATAGTGGAAGCCACCTAGCACCTTTGTGATACGGTAGTACCACTTGGCATGCCGCCACGCCTTGGAGAGCTCACAATTCACACGAAGAACCCTGTCATCCGCCCGTCCAAGACCTCGTTCCAGCCATTCTTTTGTCACTGCCTACCGTCTGCCACCGTTCTTCCTTCGCCGTCACTGCCCAATTCGCAAGAATCCCCGACCAACCGAGCTTAATTGAGGCAATGGTGTAGTCATTCACCATGAGCAACTCCTAATCTCCTTAGTTTCATTAGTTGAGAACAATCCTTGCATGTGTGTTTGTTTGAGTAGTCTAAACTAACTTTGATAATGTTGCTGATATCTTGAAGAAAACAGAACTGTTTTAGTTTAGGGAGGGATAGAACTCCCTGAGCTAGTGATTTTCTCTAGGCTTGAACAATAGGAATTTGTATTGGCTACCTTGATGAAAGTTACTCCTTACATGTTTTTCTACAACATAAATTAAATTGGGATTTTTTTTCGAGTTCATAGAAGTCCCGGTTCGTTCTATTTCTAGGTGGGCTTCAAAACGTGCTCAGACTGCAGATTTTGACCTTTGTTTGCATGTAGCTTTTCCTAGCCTCCCGTGTAGCGAATCTGAGTCAGTGTTCTTCATGGAAGTTGTAGTACACATCTAGGGCTATGACATGTTACGATTTTAAGGGTTTATGATGTCATTTTGTTTTATCTTTTGATTGTCTCTATGCTTGATTCACTTCTGGAATCAATCTCTGTTTTTCGAGTCTACCTACAAACCTTTTTCAACGACTGTGTTCTAAAACTTTGGGTGAATTCCTTCTTGAGGGTTATTTTAATAAATCTCAACTACGATGTGTTGAAGTATTATGATTTTAGGAGAAATGACCCTTTTCTCACGGTTAAGATAACATATGTGACTCATTCAGTATACTCACCAGAAGGTATGGCAGGTATGGCGTGCGTTGAAAGGCTTTTTCACAAGAATTTTACGGTTCTTGACCCAAAGAATAAGTGATTACACAGAAGTCTTGACTTTTTTGCCTGAAAAGACTAATGTTAAGGTCACACGCAAATTGAATAATTTAATTGCCGTAGATAAGTTGTGGAATCTCTAGTCATTGTTCATATGACGCATGTGTTTGTTGAAGTGAATGAAATTCCGCGGAAATAATCCTCCATGTCACTGAGTAGTAGGGATGCCTCGAGTAAACCAGGGGGGGTCCGGTAGCTGAGGTAGAGACCAGGATGCCTTCGTGATGAGATGTCACACTGGGTGCGATGCCTCCAGGGTGTGAGAAGCTTGGATTGGATCAGGTAGCTTGCGGTACTGGGCAAGACTTGCCTTTGGAATACACTGATTGAAGGTGGATGGAGTCTTGGAGGACGAAGTGATGGCGGTCTTGCTAGTAGCGTGGGATGATTGTGAAATGCATTGCATATAACATTAAATGTTCGAATTTTGCACATGAACTCTAGTGCTGTAATTGACTACAATTTGGTATACATTGTGCATGTGTTCTAGGATGCACTGTATCTCGAGCTTTGTGTAATTGTATTCTCGTATGCTCGGAAACTTGAGTTTGGGTTCACGTAACATTGGTCGATGTTGGATGTATGCTAGAACGTGTATGTGTGTGTGTGGTTGAGTCGTGTGCCACAGAACATAGGTTTGATACTGGATGCATGCTGGAACGTGTGCGCTTGTGTACAGTTGTCGTTTGTTTGCTAGATTAGTGAGTTGTTTGTATGGTGATGATTATATTACTTGCTAAGCATACGCTTACCCCTTTATGGGTCATATTTTTCAGAGAAAGAAATATAATGTCTAATCTTCCTGGAGACCTTCGATTGAGATATGGTATTATAGACGACATCTTCCACGAGTTTACCGAGTTTCACTTCTCCAGCATACTCGACTAGCGATTTCTTCTTGTGACGATCACATACCGCTTCTATGCAGTTTATGCCCACCTAGGAGGAGGATGGGTTGGTCCACTCCCTCTATTGGATCCTTTTGTTGGAGGCCCTGATCTTGGACCGGCCGGGAGCACTTAGGAGACCTATTGACAAGGTATCAAAAACTTCAAGCACCGCACCGGGGATGGAAAGGAAATCTAAACACTAAATGCCGGACTGATCTGGTCCTTGGACGACGGTGCTTGGGTAGTGTCGATGGTGCCTCACACTCCATATCTCATCTTGAAATATTCTAAAGAGAAAATGCGAAACACTCTCCTCACCTTTTGGACTCATCAAATAATCTCCACAATTTTTTAAATATGCAATTTTCAACTTAAAAAAAGATTTATATAAATAAGTATAATATTTCCAAAAATGGCATCATGCTCTTATAGGTGAAGAAATAAATTATGTTCCCTTCTTGCTGAATAATAGCAGTTTTGCATCATACTCCCTCGGTGAGAAAAACTCGGTCCAACGTGACTTATTCCTTAAAGTATACTAAAAGTTTAAACATCAAATCTGTCTTGTTCAAAGGAATCGAAACACGTGGACTTTGACTTGATCAATTATTACGTGGATTTTAGGAAACAAGTTTGATTTTTTTTTTTGTGCGGAGAATTGTCAAACTGACAAAGGGCTCGCATGACGGTCTCAATACTAGAGGTGGCAAAATGGGTCAAAAATTTATATTTCAACTCATATTAGATATTAAGAGTAAATGTTAAATGAGTTCTAAATGGATCACTTAATACCCTAATGAGTCTTAAATAGGTTATAAATAAGTCATAAATAGTTACCTAATTAATTTTATGTGTTATTACAAATCATTTTAAATATTATTAACAAGCCATTTTTGACTATGAAAATTCTCATATTCTAATTATTTAATTTTTTAAAAATAAAAATTTGATTATTTTTTCATTTTTTCCTTTTTTTCTTTCCTTTGTTTTCTCTTTTTTCCCTATTTCTAAGTTGGTTGCCGACCAAGAGGCGAGGGATGAGCTCGCTAGACTTCAGCGACTAGAAGTAGAAGAAGAAAAAAAACTTAATATATTTTTTTTATAAGCAAAAATAATCAAAATTTAGAAAAAAAAATACCAAATAAATTGTATTGCTTAAAATTATTTTAATAATACATTTAAAAAAAATCATGAATGAAAATTTCCTGAACTTGATCAAATATTGAAGTATTTTGACAATATGGGTCGGGTAGGATATGGGTCGAGGGTATGGGTCACAAAACTGTATTGTATGAAAATGGATTAAAACGGGTTAAACAGGTCAATATGTGTCAGACCATTTTTTACCCGACCCAAACTCGCCCTGACCTACCCATTTGACGCCCCTACTCAACACTTGGTTGCATGGTATTGTCAAGCGGCAATCAGAGCCTTCTTATTATTGCATTAACAACTTTTACAAAATGTTTGCACCGAAAAATGACCAACTTTTAATTATTATTGACATGTGATAAACTTAATTAATTAAAATAGAGTTTGGTCGTTTATGAAGAAATTAACAACATGAAAGAATCAACAACTTAAGGAATCGATAAATGGAGTTAGCACTTGAACACAACCGTCCAAAAAGTAACCACCAACATAGTTAAATAAAAGCAACGGTTAAGATATTGGAGTTGATGAACCCATCAAAACAACATAGTTAGTGAAACCATCAATGTAGTGAAGTCAATATAACCATTTGATAACTATTTGTAACTTTCATTTGTAACTTTTGATTATAGCCATCTATTGTGGGCTTTGAATAGCCACATCTTACTCATCATAGAATCCCTCCCCCCCGCCCCCCAAAGCATCCAGCACAAAAAAATCTTGTTTTTTTTTCAATTTTTATATTATCGTCATAAATATAATTTTTAAATATTTCGTCATCGTTTATATTCTAGCATGTTGGTTTCCAAATACCTCGTCATCGATTAGATTTTGACATCATGTCTTGTTGTTATCTCACTTCATCATCAATTAAATTTCATTGAAGTATATCTATTGTTTTCGTTATGTACCAGTGATATTTTCAATTTGGAGTCATCACATAACTTCTCTCATCTTATAAAAAACCAAGAATGATGGTGGAAGGTATTTCGTTGTCGAGGAAAATCCCTAATGAAACATCTCTTTGGCACATATGGTGGGATCATTTTGGTCAATATGATGAAGTATAGGGTGCACATGGTAACGTTCCAATTTCTTCAAATTTCTGTTCTTTGTTCCCTGGAACAAAAAAAGAACAGAAATCCGTTTGGTAACGCCAATTTTTTTTTCCCAGGAATAGAAACAAGAAGCAAAAACAAATTGCTTCTTGTTCCCAGGAACAATTTTAGAAATAAGTTAATTTTTTTCTTTTTTTCTTTTTATCTCTTGTAGCTGTTGGTCACCGCTCGCCCCCGTTCGCCGGTCGCCAGCCGCCACCACCGCCGGTAGCCGCCCGCCGCACCTAGTGAAAGAGTTTGCTCAGTTTGAGACTTCAACTGCTCTTGCAACAGTAGAGACAAGCCAAGGTAGGAATGTCACATACACCTTAAAAAAAAAGCAGGCAATCTAGGGGCGGCGGTTAGGCATCCTTAGACGAAAGAGTGGTCTTTCAGGATTGGTCGTTGCGTGTCACCACCTCCCACCTATCCTACACATTCGATAAGTTGGCATTGATCCCGCTTTGGTGACTATGAAGAGGCTTCAAGGAATAGTAAAGTTAGATGGGAAATAATTTAGTGAGACATGTTTCTGATGTGATCAAACGGATGGTTGTTAATGTAATCAATGATGTTATCTCAAGGCTCGAGACATCCAATTAGCCCATACTGATCCAAATGAACATGGCAGATTCCGGGTATACTCTATCAACTTTTAGTCAATTGAACGGTAGAAATAAGTTAGGCAAGTGATCCCACCACCGATAAAGACATAAAGATTTAAAAATCCTAACATAAATAAATTCTGTTAATGGAAATCACTAAGTTAATCTAGTCAAGATTAATCCCATTGACGGTAGGCTTAACTTGTCAGTTAATCATAAAGTCAACAACCATGACCTAGATCATGACTCTATGAGGCAAGAAGGTCGGGCTTATCTAAAATGTAAGAATCGAATGATCGATGATCATTCCATTTTTTTAGCATTACTTTACACCAAAAATGACCAGTGTTGGGCTATCATCAACATGTGATAGGTTTAGTCGATGAGAGTAGAGTTTGGTCATTTATAAATGAGGGAATCAACAACTTGATGGAATTGACAAAATGAAATAATTGACAATTTGAAGAAATCGATAAATAGCGGAGTAAAAAATTGGATGTAATTGTCAACAAGTAACTGTCAACATAGAATTACAAAATAATCATCGGGATAATGGAATCGATGGAGTCATCATTAAGGCAAATTCCGGTGAAACACAAACCTATTTTAGAATGCACTCAAAACTTTGACTTGTCGGGTAGATAACAGTTTTATATGTACATATTTGATGGAAATCTGGACAATCAGTTCCCAATCCAAATTGAAGAAGAGCGAATCTTGCTTTGTTATCAGTAAGGAGCAGATCCAGTTCTTCTACCAAAAATGCAGGACGAAAAGCATATTAAGAAAGGTTTTGAGATCATTAAAACAATCGGATATTAAGAAGGATGAAAAAGACAGAAACGTCAAAGCAGGCGGAGAAGAGGAAATGTCAAACTCGGCAAACACAACTGATACTTGTAGGCAACCCAAAAAAAAAGTTCAAAGAATGAGACATCAAGATAAACATCCTAATTCCCAAGTAATGTTAAATAAACAGTTTATAGAAGGAAATATTGGTAAGATTGCAGGGCAAACGCATGTTCTGCATCCCTTACTCATCCAACTTTACATCTTCAAACCAGATGAGATCAATTGATGGTGTACGTATTATCCATATACAAGTTTTCTTCCAGTCTGTGAAGTCGAGATTAGGCTTCGGAGAGAGATAAGCACAATTCACCATGATCGATTAATTACTGCGAAACAAAAAAGTCCACACTACAAATATATGTCCAGAATAGGATTCAAAAACTCCGAAATTCGCTTGATTGGCAACACCTAATCCATTGAACAGAACTCCACTGGAGACCCTATCAAGAAATGTCAGTCTGATAGATTGGAAAACTACTGATCCATGTGATAGGAGGATGTTGCTCGGAAGCGAAGCTTTCTTTCCTGGAGGAATCGCTCGAGTGATCTCTTCATGTAAAGGCCGGTGCCAGTGGGGCTATAGAGCTCAGCTGCTAATGGTCTTCTGCTTGGAGAATTAGGCTGCGATTCGGTCGTATTTGGTGTAAATTTCATACTTTCCTGCATTTCTTTGTTCGCAAGCACTAGAATTGCTCTCGCCTGTGATATACAAGAAGAACAGCAAACACGCGATTATGAACATACTATGACTTCTCTGCAAAATACTCATGAGTAAGGTTTCCGACAAAAACCATAGCCTTGTATAGAGTTCAACGGTCATGGCGAGGGGTATGTCGACATATGGGAGAGTATTAAAGGAACAAATGTTATGAAATTTCCAACGACAAGCAAGGTTGGTTCTTTTATAGTTTTAGTGAACTAACATATTACTTCTATTCATAACAAAGGGAAAAAAAAAGGCAGGACATGCTCGTTGGAGAAGGACTTTGTCGGCTCGTAGAACGCTCTTGTCCCTCATTGGTCCATCACGAAGATGTCCAACTCCTATAGCGTCAAAACAGCTCCACGAATTAAGCCGTGTAAATTGACGCATGAATGAATACTTCAAAGGACGTTAGAATGTGCAATGTACACTAATTTTGGCCTAGAAATTGCGGTCCTAGGTACCTGTAGCTCAGTAACATCGCAAATGCAAACGTCGCCATTGTAGAATATGGTCAGCTGTTGCTGCTCTTCCTGCCACCCGCTCGACGCTTCCATCCTACCGCAACAACATCGAAGCAAAGATCAAGTTTTGCTCTTGCGGCGTTTGTTTTTGCTTTGAAAAGGAGGAGCTGTTACAGTAACGTGAGGAGTATATTTAGTATGCCATGAGAGAAAGGGGGAGAGAGCTCACTGATCTGGATGATGGTCTGGGTGACGGAAATCCATTGAAGAGAGAGAAGCTGAAGCAGACTGCAGACTAATCTGCAAGTTACGGTTCCTTGTCGTTCTCGATGATCAGCTCTATAGAAGGAGGAAACATACTTCAAGTGCTGCAACTGCACTTGAGAGAGAGAGAGAGAGAGAGAGAGAGAGAGAGAGAGAAAGAGAGTTTGAGGCGGCTTTTGCTAGTTGGTGTGGTGCGCCTTGTATTGGTTAAGAGGACAGTGGGAGTTGACGTGATTCGGAAAGAAAAGCATCTAACACTGAATTCAGACACGAGTTTCTAAATTAAGCACGTGGGAAAACGATACGAGTGGGAGTGACGTGATTCCCAAAGGAAAAAACATTTAGAACACGGAATTCAGACACAAGTTTCCAAACTAAGCACGTGGGAAACGATTCTTTTGTTTAGGCTACTGCTAGAAGGGATTTACTCTAATCGACGATGCGACTTTGTCCCCGACCAACCGCTCCCGTCAGATTCTGATTGCCAACCACTTGAATTTTAAGAAAGTGGCAAGTTTGGCGATGATCTCAATTGGCGAAGAGGGGGCTTTTTCTACTAAGCTTTTGTCATATCAAGGAAAATTTCTATAAGTTTGGTTGAGAATCAATTACACAAAACTATAAAAGAATTAAGAACTAATTGCGGATGTGAGTATCTATCTAAACAATTTAAGTCTCTTTGTGATGAAAATGGTATTATGAGATATTTAACAATTCCTGGTACTCCGCAACACAATAGTGTGCTAAAAGAAGGAATGAAACCCTATTGAAAATTGTTAGGTTTATGATGGCACAAGCAAATCTTCCTATTCATACTGGGGAGATGCATTATTGACTATTGTTTATATACTAAACCGTGTACCCTCTAAATGAGTTACTTTTACACTTTATAAATTATGGACTGATAGGAAGTTAGATTTAAGCAATCTATGACTATGGGGGAGTGCAGCATACGTTCACGATTCTTCCCATAAATATGGAAAATTAGGTCATAGAAGGAAGAAATGTATATTCATAAGATATTCTGAACACTCCAAAGGGTATGTGTTCATAGGTGAACAAGTTGATGGAAGTGTGACTGAAATGGAGTCACGAGATGTTGTGTTCTTAGAGAACGATTTTTCTATTAGAGGTGAGATTGATAATGATTTTTAGCTATATGAAATGGAAGATCCTAATAATACACCCCCTAATGTTATTGAGGGAAATGAAGATTTACCTCAGTATACAAGATTTAGTGGGAGTATTGCATCGCTTAATGAGTCAAATACGTAAGGGATTTAAGTTACGTAAAAGTAATCGTATAAGTGTTCCCCGTCGTCGATTTGAGATTGAAGGGAAAGCGTTTATGATTGCTTCAAAAAACGAAGTAAAGCCTAAGACAGTTGAAGAGGCTTTCTCATCTCCTAATAAGAAAGAATGGAGAAAAAGCTTTGGAAGATGAAATGGAGTTTATGAAAGTAAATCACGTCTGGAACTTAATGGATTTACCATCCAAACACAAAGCTATATGGGTTTTCAAGATCAAGCGTAGGGCAGATGAATCCACTGAAAAGTACAAGGCTTGCCTTGTAGCAAAGGGCTATACTCAACAAGAGGGTATAGACTACCAGGAAACTTTTTCACCAGTTGTAAGGTTTGCCTCCATACGCCTTATCCTAGCTATTGTCACAAATTTAGACTTAGAATTACATCAAATGAATGTAAAAGACAACATATCTTAATGGAGAACTAGATGAAGAAATCTATATGAAACAACTAATAGGTTTCAATGTTAAAGGCCATGATTGTAAAGTTTGCAAGCTTCATCGATCAATATATGGCCTTAAACAATCATCTAGACAATTGTATCTTCGTTTTCATCGAGCTGTAACTTCTTTTGGGTTTACGATGATCGAAGAAGATCATTGTGTGTATGTTAGATTGTCTGATGATAAATTTGTGATTTTATCACTTTATGTGGATGATAGTCTATTAGTTGGGAAAGATAAGGGTTTGATTATCACCACACAAGAATGGTTGTCCTCTAACTTTGAGATGAAAGATATGGGAGAAGCTGCTTATATACCAAGAGTTAAGATTGAAAGAGATCGATCGAGAAAATTTCTTGCTCTATCACAAGAGTCATCTATTAAAAAGATTCTTGGACGTTTCAATATGCAGCACTGTAATCCTATTGATACCCGATCATGCAAGGTGAAAACTTGAGTTCTAAGATGTGTTCTAACACTCCAAAAGAAAAGAAAGAAATGGAAAATGCTCCTTACTCTAGTGCAGTCAGAAGTTTGATGTACGTTATGATGTGTACTCGACCCGATATATGTTATGCCGTGGGATTAGTAAGTCAATACCAATCAAATCCTGGCCAAGCGCATTGTAAAGCAGTTCTTAAGATACTTGAAAGGCACTATGGACTACCGGCTCTATTTTCAAGGGAATGATTTTGGGCCGTCCATGATTCTTCCCTCATTGGGTTTTCCACGTAAATTCTTGGTGTTATTTATTGGATTTATTGCTTATCACTTGGCATTATATTTAGTTATTACAAGGTTGTATTGGCTGGTTGTTGCGGAAACTAAGTTCATTTTGATCGATTTAATTTTGAGGAAGATATAGATCCTGAATTTGGCATAGTTATTGGTGAAGCGTTGCGGGTTCTCCTTAACATGCTCTTATGTATCTTTTTCTCTTACACCACGTCAAAATGACATACGGATTGTCGGGAAGTGTTTATAACGAAATGAGAAAGGAAAGTGTTGTTGATAAGGTTTTCTTTATACCCTATATGATGGTTGACACAATTTCACGGACCAATTTCTCTCGAATTTTTTGTTGTCCGTTGCTGGAAATTCTCATATCTAACTAGAATTTCATCATCAAAATTGAGTGCAAAACTATCAATCAGATAAGATATCTGTATCTTTTAAAAACTTAATCCTCGATTTCTAATAAACAAAGTGTCACGCCCCGGTTCCTCGGGGTCGTAGCACTAATTCCAGGATCCTACCTCACGCTAAGTTTTGCAAACGAATCTAGTTCTTAGTCAAATTTGTTCCCAAGGTAACACCACAATCCACTTTGATCAAGAAACTTACTTCCCATAGATACAAGGATAAGTCAGGTCAAAATACAAAAAGGGGAAGAAAACAGGAGGAGACATAACAAAAGTCTAGAGTCACGGTCGCCGCACAGCTATACAATCAAAAGTCGCGGGGAAAAGAGAAGGGAGAGTACTAATCCCTAGCTGCCTCCATTGGCCTAGGCCAATCTCGCACGCACGAAGGCTTCGGGTTATCCACGGTGCCATCCTCTGAGTCATCTGCCCCATCAGGGTCTTCGAAGCCGGACTCGTAGCCTCCCTGAGGTACCTTGCACTCCTCGACCAATAACTCTAGTTCGGCCTCATGGAAACCCGTATACACGCAAATGTGCTGATGTGGGTACCAGATGTGCTTCGTGGCGCTCCAAATCCAACCTGTCGTGCTGTGGGATTCTTGGATTAATCCATCTTCCTTTACTTCTATGTCTATGACCTCTCCCATGTCTCTAGGGGGAGCGGGGGCTGCCGCCATACCGTTCCCTTCGTCTTCCTCTTCTTCTTCATCCAAGTTGAAGGGGATATCCGGCTCCAGATCCCCCTCCTCCTGATCCTCCTCCTCCTGAAGATCCCACTCCAGCTCCAGCTCCAGCTGCTGCTCCCAGTCCTCCGGATCCAGAGGTTCCAGCTCCCGTAGATCCCAAGCTTCCTCCTCGTGAGGGTCCTCCTCCATAAGCTCCTCTTCCTCTGACTGGTCCTCCAGGTCTGATAGGTCCTGAACCGGGTCCATACGGGGGTCCTGGGATGGTGGGGTGGTGGAATGAGATACTTGGTATCCCAGTGAACGAACCCTAATCCTAAATTAGGAACACCCTTGCCCTAGGGTCCCTAAATCGACCCTCCCAACTCTCGGCTTCCGATGGTCTGTCAGTCGACTCTAGGCAAGCCTAGCTGTAAGTCTCTCATCCCAAGGTCCCCAAGCTTCGCGCAGAAACACTCATTACCAACCCAAAACGAAGAACTCCCCACCTCTAGATCTCTAAACTAAAGGTAGACTATCGAACGTCATGGGGGTCTAAACAACTTACAGGGTGGGGCAGGTCTACTAACGAGACCCTAATTGCGGTTATAAGGAATTTGTCTAGGCATAACTGATTAAATTAAAGCGGCGCAAAATTAAACGCACAAGGTAGTACTTGAATCGCCAAATTATAATAATAATTTAATGCAATTAAAAAGCAAATAGGGTTCTTAACTAATTTAATCAAATGCTATGCGGACGAACATTAATGATACATGACTAATTAAATTAAATTGTAGAAATAGACGAAATAAACAATTCGAAGATTTTAACAGAGGTGTCAATCCGACCCTTCTTTCTCCTCGAGGGGTCCCAACTCTGACCACGCTCGAGCACAAGCAAACGTACGAGGGCATTTCTCGTAAGACGTGGGATGCCAGTCCCTAGGTCGACACAAGTCGAACTACACCACCTAAGTGGTCAACAATCTACCATTGTCCAATACGGCTAACCAATCTAACTAATCAATGAATTTTACGAATAAATAAGGAGTCCTAGCCGTTCTACTCGCCCTAGCCATTTCTACCCGTTTCCTACTAAAACAGCAAATGCGCCTAATAAAAGTTTAGAATCCACTCACTTGTGAGTTTGCCTGGCTAAATCCCCCTTGCTGTACTCCTGGTTGAACCCAAGAAAATTTTAGAATTTTCCTCTTTTACTCTTTTTTTTTTTTTTTTTTTTTTTTTTTTTTTTTTTTTTTTTTTTTTTTCGGGCCGCGCAAGCTGGACCTGGGCCGGGCCGGCTGACTGGGCTTGGGTCGGTCGGCTGATTGACTGGCCGACTGGGCCGGGTCGGCTGGGCCTGGGCCGGCTGACTGGGCTGGGCTGGCCCGCGAGCTGGACTTGGCCGGCGGCTGCTGGCTCCTCCGGCGCCGGTCTTCTTCTCCGGCTAGCTCGGCTTCCGGGTCGGGGAACCGGGTCGAGCGCCGGGTCGCGAGGGGTGTTCGGGTTCCGTCTCTGTTTGTCGTCGGCGGTGCGCGTCGGACCTTGGGACCGGTCGGAGAAGGAAGCTGAGCTCACGACGCGTCGATTGGTGGTTGTGGCTTCGTCGGAGGTGGCCGGAATCGACGGGAAAACGGCCACGAAGTCGCGGCTTCCTCCTAAGCCTCCGAAGTGGTTTTCAAGTTTCAAAGCTTCGATTCGGCGTCCACAGGCCAAATCGGAAGGGGGAACCACCGGAAAAGGAAACTAGGGAGTGAGGGAACCGATTGGTGGGTGAGAAGTGAGCTGAGGAGGTCGGGGTAGGAAGGAATGGGGTGGTTTTTGGCTGCGGTTTTCTGGGTTCCAAGGCTGGCCGCGAAGCTCCCTGCAACTGACTGCCGGTGACAGACCACGACGAGTCTTGGCTAGCTGACAACGGCTTCGGGAAGGGGGCGACTCAAGCTACGCGGGGACACCAAGAACGCACGAAGAGGAGGCCGGAGCTCCGAGAAATCCCCCCCTCAAAACCCTTGCCCACTCGGTTTATACCGAGTGGGAGCAGGTGGGGGAGGCCGAGAACTCGGCTTCCCAGGCCACGCGGCGCCTCCCCCGTGGCCACCATCCCCTCCGACGGTCACTTCCAAGTCAGGGGTGGGTGGCTGCAGGGGGTGGCGTGGCTGAGGCGACGTCGAGCGGTGGAATGCACAGTGCATTCTACCTGCTCGACAGAAAGCCCGAGAGAGAGAGGAGAGAGGGAGAGGGGGAGAGCTCGTGCGCGTGCTGCGCACGTGCCGTCCGGTCCGACCCGGTCGGACCGGCGGTTCGCACGGTCTGGCCGGCCGGTTCGCTGGCCGGTCTGGGACTTTTAATAAAATAATGTATTTTAATTTCCGAAAATCGGAAAAATGCTTTAAAATTTCCTAAAAATTCAGGAAAAATCCCGAAAAATCATATATCGAATTTCATGACATTTTGGGCCCAAAATAAATTTAAACTTAAATTTTCATTAATTTCCAAGCCTTTCCAAATTTTCGCTAAATAAAAAGGGAAATTGCCAATTTTCCCTAAAGTCCCAGTAGGCTAAAATCGCGGACCGACTCGGCCGTTACACAAAGTCTAAATTGGTTTGATTTCCCAAGTTGCTAGAAACAAAATTCATCTTTTACTGAAATTCAATTGGGGACGAAGAAGAATGTGCAGAGAAATTATATTACTTTGTAAGTAAACATTTGGTAATTTCCTAAATCTTTTTCTCCCTTGAAATTCTCATTATTTTGGGCAAGTCCCTAAATGGTAATTTAGCATTGTATAGACAAATGAGTAATATGGACACTCAAAAAGAAGGAAAGAGAGGATATAGCCTGCCATAGAAGGCACACTCCAACGAAAATCTCTTCCATGCCCTTAGTGGCTAAATGATTTGGGCACTCAATGGTAAAATGAGTCAACTCGGTTATTAGATTTGTGAGCCTAATTACATTTGACCATTAATTCTGATAGTTCCAGTCATCTGGTGCACCAGGAATTAAAATTAAGAAGATAATAAACCTAGTCATTCTCAACTTCAATCCCAGATGTGGGTATAACAAATGGCGAAAAAGGGAAATAAACCCATCCAGTGGGTTTTCCTCTCATTGCCAGCGATGGTATGGTCGATTTATGTTCTTTTGTCCCTTTTTTCCTTTTTCAGCTTCATAAAAATTTTACCCAACCTAGTGCAACCATTCATATAGACGTTTCTTGGGTTCTCTCTTTGTGACATTTCTCTCCCAAATTATGTGTTCCTCCAGTTCTCTCTGTCATAGCAATGGCTTCAAATCCCGTCCATATGCTTTATGAAATTCTACATATTCTGGTGGATATGGTATACCTTTCTCCACATTCTTTTGAAGTTCTAGAACTGAAAAATTATACGGGTCATCTGTTTATTAGCAGAAGATTGAATGGGAGCACTGTCTCCTTGATTTGCATAAATTTGTAGAGAAAAGGAAAAACTAATTTTTTGGTGGGTTTGATAATATTTTATTAGCTTCAATTGAAGATAAAGGCGTCCTTATTTGAAACAAGCTTTTGGTTTTTTTATCAAAACAAGGACGGATGAACTTATTTGGTTAGGAATTTTCCAATTGTCCTTGTGAGTAGTGTCGTAAAATGTCATTATTTTTCAGCAAAAATTGTTAGATACCAATTTCCCGGAAATCTAGTAAGTCCGTCTTGCTTTAATGTTTTCTAGGGCGACTTGAACGACACTTTGATGAACGCTTATTCAGAGAAGCCACATACCACTTCCAAGATATTCAAAACCTTGCTCGAGGACTTCCGCAACGATATGGATAAAGAGCTGACAAAGATCGCTCGAACTTTGTATGTCTCTGCTACATTTCTCATGCGGTGTGATTCTATCTCACTTGTTCTCTTGTGCTTATGTAAGACTCATTGTGTTTTTTTATCGATTTGTGAAAGGCAAAGGAATGTTGTGGACTATGTAAAACTGTACAATCACTCTCTACATATCAAACAAATTGCAATACGGTAAGATAGTGTTCTGGCTCATGTGGCCATGCATCAATTGTACAATGTTCTTTCACTTATTTGTCAGCATTAACGTGAATATCTCGAATGTCAGCATCAAGAGATCAAAGGAAACAATTCCTCTGCTGTATCAACCGGTCATTAATTTACTTTTGTCAATTGTGTTTTTCTACTCGAGTTGTTTGGATAGTCTAATTAGTGTCATGGCAAATCAATTGATCTTTGCGTATTATCCTTCTTGACTATATCATAGTGATTCCCTGTTATATCAATAGCATTAATATCTTCGGTTAGCTAACATTTCTTAAATGGTTGTTTTAGAATTGGTGCTGTTGAATTAATTTACGCGGCTGAAGAATTATGTGAAGCTTGTCGCTCGATTGAAACAAACGAAGACAGGTGAGGAAACGTGTCCTATGTACGTGCAAAGGACAACACCATTCCTTTGATATCTTGTAACTCTTGCAACATTCCATAGCTTCTTCTATTACTTTAAAGGCGGGAAATTAGCATCTCAAATAGGAAAGTTTAGGCAATTTGACAGTCATATGACATGTGAAGTAAGAAAGGTCCCTTTGCCAATTGACTAGCCCCACGAAATCATCTCTCTTAGTGATCAATGAGGAAAATATTGTCATGCTCACTTACATTCGATATCTCAACAATGAAGAAATGACAATTTGTTTACATGCTCATTATGCAGGTGTCGTTCGGCAGTGGGTTGCATCCATCAGAAGTACTCGGACCTGCGTCCGCTCTTGGACACCATCATTGGGGTAATAAGACTCGAGTCCTTAATCTCTTTTCTTTTGCTATTAAGAGCTTTACTTTTATTCCACAACTTCAACTCGGATACGTTTGACAATTCTAAGGTCACGGGGTACGAAGATAAATAAAAGATCGTGTTTGACTTAATTTAAGTCATTTGGGCATAGACTTTGCCAAGTAGATCTTATGCTTGGAGAACTCTCAAATGCAGATTGAGAAAGAGGTCATCAACCAAGTTAACTAGCCAAGACTTGGGAACAGCTGAAATTGGGTGACTATCGAATCAAAGCTTACCAATCATATATGTCATCGAGTAAACTCCGTTATTATCTATTTGAGTCTAAATAAAGATCGGCGAAGTCTTGTGTCGTGTTTGAATATCTGAACTTGTCTAAATATGTATGTGTGTCGTTTCATGTCTTGAGAGTCTAAACTGCTCTTTGTTGGTGCTATCGCTCGCATGTAGTGCGGTCCTCATCCAACATCAATAAAACCCCGTGGTTTGACATGTTGATGTTTCATTTCTTCTATTATTCTGTTGCACATCATATATTATCCAGATGTAGTAGCTAGATTATATAGTTCAAAGTATTGTATCCAACGCTTTGTTGGCTCAGGACGAGCTTTCTATTTGCGTTTTCTACAAAGAAGTTTTCCAAAACAAAATTGTTCGTTGCATTTGTGGAATCGCTTGACGTGCCGACATTCGCTTTTCGAAGTTCCAAATTCCCGATAAAAATTTTGTCTCGATGATTTTTGGCGTGTTTCAAACGGTTAAACATTCTTCAAATGTGGGAAATCTTTTACTGAAGTATCCGTAGTTGATTAGCAAACATCTTTCTCAAGTAGCTTATCATATCTCACTAAAAATGAAAAAGAAAAACTCCTTGTCAAGAACAAACTGAGTCCCTTACTACGCCCCTCCCCTTCATTGAAAATGTACAATTACATTGGTTAATATTAAATTATAATTACAAATCTTGACTTCCACTTTTGTCAATATTACTTTCAAACATCAACTCATTAATCATAAAAAGTAAATACCCACACAATCGACACACACAATTAAAAAAACCAACAAACTCAACGAGAGATTTGAGGGTTGAGATATGCAGCATGCTCGTGTGTAGACTTCCCCATCAATTTAATTTCCATGGTTAGTTTAGAAAATGTCATATCCTGGTAAATATAATTCCAATGTGCATTCTGATAACAAACCTTTAATCAATGTCCAAGAAAGAATAGGGCTGAACATATTTTGTTAATAACTAAAATCCTGACAAACCTCAGATACTTATGTGTATTCTAATAATAAACCTCCAATCTATGTTCAAGAAATAAAAGTTAAATGCACATGTTTCTAATAAATTAAAATAATTATACATATATGTAAATTCTACTTGGACGAATTATCATAAGTCTGTGGCACGTAAAAGTTCTATTTTGTTCTCACATCTATTTCCCGAATATGCCATCGGATTTCATTGGGCAGATGAATTATCCATTTTTAGGAGATATGTGAATAAGACTTAAAAGGGCAGATGACATTGCATTGCAACAAATTCATATTTCTATTCTCGTGCTCCATAGTTTGTTTATCCTTATTCCGAAAATCGTATTTCAATCTAATCCAAAATTATTTGTGTTTAAAATATAACATTTGATTTCACTTTTCTTTTTTTGTCAGTTTGTTAGAATTTAGAGATAATATGTTACATTTAGAATATGTCATTTTCATGTTCCTCGTAAGAGCAACTCCTCTAGATGCACCTTATGTAGGTGTAACTTGGCAATGCTTCGCATCGACTAGAGTACCAGCTTCTGTGTCCGCGCCGGGCGACCATCGTTGCGATAACAAGAAGAGAAATTTATCTAGAGAAAACATCAGAGGTAAAATAAAACTGTGGGTGTCCACCATATGCGCGCGGGAAACTGTCGTCACCATGCGATAATGTTATGTAATTACTCGTACAGAATCTGGCAGGATTGAATTGAGATCATGATGGCCACTAGGAATAAGAAGCTCAATTCACATGTATTTAGATTCTAAAATAGAAGTTCACTCTGTAGGGAGTTGCGATAACACTTTGTTGTTGAAATCTTTAAAAAGAAACAAAAAATCTTATCGCGATTGTCATTCTTTGCAATTCCTTCATTCTTTTTTTTTTCTCTCTTGCTAGAAGATCATCACTGAAATTCCACAACTTCACCAAGGATAGTTTTAAAGTTCTGAGGTCATGGGGCACAAAGAGATAGTGCTTGGTTTAATCTAGGTTGTTTCAGCATAAACTTCGCTATGTATATCTTATATTTGGTAAATTTTCATATGCAACTCGAGCGCAAGATTATCCATAAATAGGCTAACAGACCAGGAACCTGAGAACAATTGAACTTGGGCAATCAATATTGGATCAAAGCTTGCCAACCTATAAGTGTAATGGACCCGATTCTATCCCGATGTACTCACTTACCTTGATTAAGTCCAACGAATTATGTTGGTGATATTGATTCTTGAAAATTCACTTCGAGATATATAATGACTTTTGCAAGGGGAATTGTCTCGTGCCAATCAAGATTGCAAAAATGTGTTGTTTTGTCTACAACTGAAGCGGAATATATCACTATTGCCGAAGAAGGTAAGGAACTCTTATGGATGCTTAAATTCCTACAAGAGTTAGACTTGAAGCAAGAGAAGTTTATCATGTATTGCGATAGTATGAAGGCTATATATCTTAGAAAAAATCTAGTATTGCATCCACAATCGATGCATATTGATGTGAAGTGTCATTGGATCCGGAAGAATTTAGAAGGGAAGCTCTTCCTACTTGAGAAGATCCATACTGATGACAATGTATCCAATATGATGATGAAAACCTTGCCCATTATGAAACTTGACTCTTGTAAAAATAAAGTGGGCATGATGGAACTTCCCACATGAGGTGGATGGGGAGATTTGTTGGCTGGGTCCACCACTTTTTGTGGGGCCGAATTAACATATATAAAAGAAAAGTCAAAAAGCCAAAAAACAAAAGAAATGGGCTGGTTTGGCAGAAATCCTACGGAGCAACAAGGAAATTGTAAACCCACACGAGAGAGGAGAAAAAGGTCGCAATTTAGCGGTATCGATTTGAAAGCCAAATGTTGACGGAATTGGCTGAAAACTTTGTTTGTACGACCAACAGCTATAAGTTGATGGTCTTGTTCATTGAGAATCCCCTTCGAAATTTCTGATCGCGGTTAGGATTTTCTTGCTTAATTTACATTAATTCACATTTGTGTTGGGAAAATATCATTGCCTTGGTGATGTGAAGCCACAAGTGTGTGACTAGAGAGGAACACATTGTGTATTCAACTATTCTTGGTGATTTGTAATATCCTGAAAATGCCTACTCCGATCATTCAGTGATTTGGGCCACAGACCGTTCACATAAGATGCGAGATTTGGCCGTAGAGACGGTCAGGTTGACCATGTAGATGTGATGCGGAAGAGTCTGCGCCAACCAAGGCAATGGCCATGGAATCTCATGGGTCGACCGATTGAGTGGACCACATGATCGCCTAAATGAATGTGGGGATCATCAGTGGAACCACTCGGGTGTATGTGTGAGTTGGTCATGGGATCACTTGAATAGATTGTGAGACTGGCTAGGGGATGGCTTAGTTTGGCTAATGATCAGCATGGGCTGATCATGAATCGATTGTGGATCGATTATGAAATGGTGAGAACGGACCATAAATCGATGGACTTGGCCTTGTACCCGATTTAAGCTTGGCCACGCCTTGGCCTTGCTTTATTGCTGCGCCGGCCATCATCCGGCCATGCTTTGACCAACGACCTTAGCCATGGTTTTTCTAGCTTTAATTGACACTCGGTTTGCATTTGGAATGGGTAAGTCCATTGGCCAATCATATGAGGCCAAGTGTCCTTAGTGCATTTAATGACATTTAATGCACCAATAAATATACTAAACCAAGTCATGAACCTAAGATTAAACCTAGTGGGACACATGGCTTATGATGGGAGGTTCTAACTTCTCTTAGCATATTATTGGACCACTTGGCACTAGCATTAATTAATAAGATCTAAAGCCCATGATGACCAAATATAAGCATTAAATGCCTAAAGGGTAAGCATGAATATTAAGAAGATATGTGCATTAAATGCTTAATGGATAAGTATGAATCTTAGAAGATCTAAGCATTAAATGCTTAATGGATAAGAAGAAATCTTAGGCCATGATGACCATATCTAAGGCATTAATGTCTAGAATGTTCTTTCTAACTTAATGGCCAAGGAATGAAAGATGATTGGCCCATTTGTCTCTAAGAGAATCTTAGCCAATCTTAGGCTATTAAATGAGCCAAGACAAATGGATCAATAAGATTGGTAACTTGGAATAATCATGAAGCCTATGAGGACACATAAGCTAATCTAAGGTGCGATGTAATTATTAGATTTATGGAGTTGGAAGAATTTTATTGGCTAAGCTAGATTCTCTAATTATGAAAGAGATTCTCTAATTAATGGAAGCAAACTTGATGGCCAAGAAATGAAGTCTATAAATAGGGGTGGCCATTCTTGAACAAACAAATTCTACCCCTTCCTCCTCCTCCTAATTCTTAGTCACTTGCCACCATCCTCTTCCTTTTCACGCCATCTCTTCCCGTGCTTACTCTTGGTAACGGTTAGCCTATCTTGTGGATTGCTTGATCATAGGTTCTCGTACAAGTGGTAAGTAGATTTCCTCATCGTTGGATAGGGCGTTGTGTTATGTAAGCCGAACATGGATTCTATTCTTGATTTGTTGTAGGAGTTCTTCCTTGGATCACAAAGGTAACTTGTATGTATTTATTTGTATGGTCTGATCATGCTATTGCTTATGAGTGAAGTTCGGAAGTGAGTTGGGTGTTCTGTCATATGCATGTTATACTTGTGAAATGATAGTTTTTGTTGATGACATGATTTACTCAT
Organism: Melaleuca alternifolia; assembly: GCA_019926035.1. Taxonomy (NCBI): domain Eukaryota; kingdom Viridiplantae; phylum Streptophyta; class Magnoliopsida; order Myrtales; family Myrtaceae; genus Melaleuca; species Melaleuca alternifolia. The sequence continues at coordinate 142,392 of JAGKPW010003071.1, read as the reverse complement.
TTATGCTTGAAAGCACGCCCCTAGTTACGGAAAAGGATTCACGTTGGTAGACCGAGTTGGGTCTTCTTGATTCAGCGATATTGAAGTGTATCGTTTCGAATTAAGTTGGCTTGTTTTGGTGCTCCACGTATTGGATCAAACCATAGCTCTTCCTCTGTGCTCGGGATGTTATATTGACATGTTATTGATAAGTCATTTCACACACACCGCATGGCACGCCTTTAAGGCCCCTTGCATCAGCTTAAAGTGAAGATAAAAACCGGATGTGATGCTTGAGTGTGTGGTCACACGAATATGAACCATCACCGATGGATTTCAGGATGATACCGTTACCGATGGATTTCGGAAAAATGCCCGGTGGATTTCGGTTGCCGCCTACGAATTGAATTCGGGGCGATGCTCGATGGATTTCGGTTGCCGTGCCCGACGGAGCGGGGCGATGCTCAGTGGATTCCGGAAGACCGATAGATTTCGGTTATGTGATGAAATTAAAAAGGAACTCGTGTGAATTAATGTTGATGCATGCGTGCCTATGTGATTGCATGAGTTATGTTATGTGTGTGCATAATAGGACCGTGAGGCTTGGTATGGGACAAGCCAAAAATGGGCATTCATTGCATTAAATGCATAACGTTTGTGATTGCTTTGCTATTGATTGGCCATTGATATTATTAACATCAAGAGTCACACGAGTTGGTAACGAGGCATCCTCTTATACGAGGATTAGGCAATTTACTTACTAAGTTGTCGAACTCACCCTTGTGGTTTTCCCCCTTTTTCAGGCTCATAAGTGTGGTTTTCCTTGGCTACTCATCGTGAGCTGATAACCATAGGGTGGACGTGTTATGACGTGGACATGAAGGATGGCGAAGTAGAATCCCCAACCCGTAGCCCAGGCTAAGCATGTTATGAACTCAAGAATTGATGTAAAGAATTAGATGTAATTGATAATAATGTTTTTGTAAATGGATTGGTGCTTTTCCTGACTGTGTTTGTTGATGCGTGTTTTGGGTGTTTTGAGTTCACGCTTCCGCATGCTCAAAAAAGAAGGGAAAGAAAATTTGGGATGTGTACATGAGCGACGTGCCTGGAGCGTCGCAATCCCGTAGTGAATCAGGTCTTGAGTCCTTATACAAAATAAGGATCGGGTCCGGGTTCACTACATGATCAGTGCAAGTTTTTGGGCCGTCCATGATTCTTCCCTCATTGGGTTTTCCACGTAAAATCTTGGTGTTATTTATTGGATTTATTGCTTATCACTTGGCATTATATTTAGTTATTACAAGGTTGTATTGGCTGGTTGTTACTGAAATTAAGTTGATTTTGATCGATTTAATTTTGAGGAAGATACAGATCCTAAATTTGGCATAGTTATTGGTGAAGTGTTGCTTGTTGTCCCCAACATGCTCTTATGTATCTTTTTCTCTTAAAGCATGCCAAAATGACACACGGATTGTCGGGAAGTGTTTATAAAGAAATGAGAAAGGAAAGTGTCGATTATAAGGTTCTCTTTATACCCTATATGATGGTTGGCACAATTTCACGCACCAATTTCTCTCGAATTTTTTGCTGTCCATTGTTGGGAAATTCTACGATATAACTAGAATTTCATAATCAAAATTAAGTGCAAAACTATCCATCGAATAAGACGTCTCTATCTTTTAAAAACTTAATCCTTGATTTCTGATAAACAAAGTCTAAATTAGTTAGATTTCCCAAGTTACTAGAAACGCAATTCATCTTTTTACTGAAAAACAATTGGGGACAAAGAAGAATGTGCAGAGAAATCATATTACTTTGCAAGTAAACATTTGGTAATTTCCTAAATCTTTTTCTCCATTGAATTTCTCATTATTTTGGGCAAGTCCCTCAATGGTAATTTAGCAATGCATAGACAAAATGAGTAACATGGACAATCAAAAATAAGGAAAGAGAGGATATAGCCTGCCATAGAAGGCACACTCCACCGAAAATCTCTTCCATGCCCTTAGTGGCTAAATGATTTGGGCACTCAATGGTAAAATGAGTAAACTCGGTCATTAGACTTGTGAGCCTAATTACGTTTGACCATTAATTCTGACAGTTCAAGTCATCTGGTGCACCAGGAATTAAGATTAAGAAGATAATAAACCTAGGTATTCTCAACTTCAATCCCAGATGTGGGTACGACAAATGACAAAAAAAGGAAAATAAACCCATCCAGTGGGTTTTCCTCTCATTGCCAGCTTAAAAATAGAGAAGAGATAGCTGTTACTAGCAGTCAGATGCACAACCTGAAAGCATGGCATGGTCGATTTCTCTTCTTTTGTCCTTTTTTTCCTTTTTCGGCTTCATAAAAATTTTACCCAACCTAGTGCAACCATCCATATAGACGTTTCTTGGGTTCTCTCTTACAAGTTCTCTCTCTGTGAGATTTCTCTCTCAAATTGTCTGTTCGTCTAGTTCTCTCTATTGTAGCAATGGCTTCAAATCTAGTCCAAAGGCTTTACAATTTTCTACATATGCTGGTGGATATGGTATACCTTTCTCCACATTCTTTTGAAGTTCTAGACCTGAAAAATTATACGGGTCATCTATTTTTTAGCAGAAGATTGAATGGGAGCACCCTTTCCTTGATTTGCATATATTTGTAGAGAAAAGGCGAGACTAATTTTTTTGGTGGGTTTGATACTATTTTATTGGCTTCAATTGAAGACAAAGGGGGCCTTATTTGAAACAATCTTTTGGTTTTTTTATTAAAACAAGGATGGATGAACTAGGGGGCCTTATTTGAAACAATCTTTTGGTTTTTTTATTAATACAAGGACGGATGAACTTATTTGGTTAGGAATTTTCCAATTGTCCTTGTGAGTAGTGTCGTAAAATGTCATTATTTTTCAGTAAAAATTGTTAGATACCAATTTCCCGGAAATCTAGTAAGTCAGTCTTGCTTTAATGTTTTCTAGGGTGACTTGAACGACACTTTGATGAACGCTTATTCAGAGAAGCCACATACTACTTCCAAGATATTCAAAACCTTGCTCCAGGACTTTCGCAACGATATGGAAAATGAGCTGGGAAAGATCATTGATACTTTGTATGTCTCTGCTACATTCCTCATGCAGTGTGATTCTATCTCATTTGTTCTCTTGTGCTTATGTAAGACTCATCGTGTTTATTTATTGATTGGTAAAAGGCGAAGCAGTGTTATGGACTATGAAAAACTGTTCAATCACTCTATACAGATCAAATGAATTGCAATACGGTAAGATAGAGTTCCGGCTCATAGTGAGTGCAGGATATGTGGTCGTGCTTCCATAAGATTAGTCTCTTTACATATATCTGGTTGCTTATTCAGGTGCAGCTAGCAACATTAAGATGTAATAATTGGGTGATCTGTAAAACCCTGCTTGTCAATTTGGATAGAAAAAATAGAGAAGCACGAGTTGAATATGCAATCTAGCGTGCAATTGTTTGACAGGGATAATGTTCTTGACTTTCATGTGCGGAAAACTATTTACAGTCGAAGGGGATTTGCATGCTTAAAATTAAGAAAACGAATTTCCTACTCTGAAAAAGAAAATTACTGTCGCGAAAATTTTCAAAGAACCTTTACTGTGTAGAACACGCTGTAATGACCATTTTCAGGTTGTGCTTCGCGGCCGATTCTAGTATCCGAAGTTATAGAAGTTCATTGATTACTCAAGAGCAGCTCTCCTCGTCCCACTTTCCCCACGATTTATATCAAAACTCAGAACGATAAAATTGTCAATCCATAGACCCGCAAGGACGTAATCAAAGAAGACCAAAGAAACAACAGGCAGTCCTCGTTCCGTACCTCTGGAGTGCTACGAGGATAGTGGATCGACCCGGAGAAGAGGATCTAGTGCTGGCCGTTCACGATCAGCGACCTCCTGTCGTACGTCACGTTCTGCGCGCTCACCGAGGTGACCGCCGTCATCACCAGCGCCAACCGCCAGAGCAACGGGAAACGGTCTTTTGCTTCCATCTTCTCTGGCGACAACACCTCTACCCTGGAAAGCCCGAACCCGAAACGCTAGGATAGCTTGAGCTAAACAGTACAGCTTAACGTACTAGATGTGCCCGACCCTCGGACTTGCTCTATATAAGTAGTATGAGAGAGTGGACCGAGACGTTTGCATCGCTCGCCATATATTATATGGAGGTTGACTCAGGAGCACTTATATATAGGGATACAAGATCACAACCGGCGGTAGATCTGCGACTGCGAGTCTGCAAGTAGCTTGACTACAAGAACAAGGTTTATAATTAATATCGCTTTGGTTAAGGTGATTAATTAAGGTAGGCACAGCTGTGACCAGAGAGAGAGAGAGAGAGAAGCAATGCATGGCCTGCCTGAGAAACAATGTCACCTGCACAATAATAAGCATGCCATGTAATTGCAGGTTGGGATATACAATTTCTCACCTTAAAAGCAGATTGTCATTAAATGATGATGGAGATTAGGCTATTTAATCCTCCGGAAGATCTTTGTAAAACTCAATTTTTTTTTAGGGAAAAGATTGTAAGAAAGTTGTGAAACGTAAAAGAGGTTTGTACCTTTATAGTCTGAATTTCAGCTTGAATAGCATCACGACATTGCGTCTTCTCAGTTACTTGCAACTGAGCTTCATTGATCTGCTGTTTCGTATTTTCATCATCATATCGGGGAATCTTTACGAGAACATTGAATAGTTCCTTTTCCACCTCACTGCCAGCATTCTGTTCTTCAGAAGCAGGGATATGAGAAACCTCTGCCAGTGCTGCATCATTCTGCACAACTAGGTCATCACCTTCTGCATGAGAAAAGGCCGGTTTATCATTCTCAGCGGTGGATTGATCTTCTCTCTTCTCGTCCAATACAGCATCCAGCTCATTGACCAGGCGGACTCTTCTGGCAAAGTGGATGAGGATCAGGAGTCTGAGTTGACAATTGTGGAGTCTGGTCAGGGTCAGGTCGGCAAGGTTGACGACGGGGTTGGTAACGAGGATGAAAAGGTTATGGAGGAAAGCATTACATGTCCAGACGTAGATACAGAGCAGAACCCTGAACCTGAAGTGATTTTAACGAAGGGCCTTGTTTCAGGCGAGGAGAACCCATTGATAATTATGGGTGACGATTATCCTTCAGAAGCAGCCCCAGAGGACATTAGCATGAACTCTAATAAGATTGCTACAGCAGACACGAGGGCCGGCCCTTTTTCTGATGATACTGGAGACATTGAGCCAACTGCCACTGCGCCTGATCCTATTGCTTCCGAGAATGTTGAGCATGAGGCTGTGATGGATGCTCTTGATACCAGTCAAGAGATAAATGAAGAGGCTCGTTCCCTAGAGAACACTGAAAGCACCCCTTCCTCAGTCAGTTGTGGCAATGTACCTGTTCAAATTGGTAAGGGCTTTCTGATCTCGGATAATAACAGATTTTTTTCAGACATAGATGGTAGGAAAAATACTTGCAACTCCACTAATTATGTTTTATCTTTTGCTGTCAATTATGTGCAACTAATTTCAGAACTCGAGGAAGGAAATGCTGAAAAAATCCAGACCAGCATTCCTCAATGTGTTGATGCCAATTTGGAAGTCAGAGAAGAGAATGATTCAACTGTAGTAGATGTAACGTCAAGTTGTTCTGCTTCAAATCTAAGTGCAATCACAGGGATATTTTTTGGTTCGATCAGCCAGAAAGAAATATCTTCCATTCCTTCAGACGACACTGCAGAGCCTAAAGTTTCAAATTATAATTCTCAGTCCGCAAGAAGCTATCATATCCATGCTACAGAATGCCCTTCAAATGATACAGCTGAAAACGAAAGTTTCTCTGCTCAAGAAAGCTCATTCTTTAATCCTCTCTGCAGTGTCGTCTGAAGGAATGGAAGATATTTCTTTCTGGCTGATCGAACCAAAAAATATCCCTGTGATTGCACTTAGATTAGAAGCAGAACAACTTGACGTTACATCTACTACAGTTGAATCATTCTCTTCTCTGACTTCCAAATTGGCATCAACACATTGAGGAATGCTGGTCTGGATTTTTTTGGCATTTCCTTCCTCGAGTTCTGCAATTAGTTGCACATAATTGACAGCAAAAGATAAAACATAATTAGTGGAGTTGCAAGTATTTTTCCTACCATCTATGTCTGAAAAAAATCTGTTATTATCCGAGATCAGAAAGCCCTTACCAATTTGAACAGGTACATAGCCACAACTGACTGAGGAAGGGGTGCTTTCAGTGTTCTCTAGGGAACGAGCCTCTTCATTTATCTCTTGACTGGTATCAAGAGCATCCATCACAGCCTCATGCTCAACATTCTCGGAAGCAATAGGATCATGCGCAGTGGCAGTTGGCTCAATGTCTCCAGTATCATCAGAAAAAGGGCCGGCCCTCGTGTCTGCTGTAGCAATCTTATTAGAGTTCATGCTAATGTCCTCTGGGGCTGCTTCTGAAGGATAATCATCACCCATATTTATCGATGGGTTCTCCTCGCCTGAAACAAGGCCCTTCGTTAAAATCACTTCAGGTTCAGGGTTCTGCTCTGTATCTACGTCTGGACATGAAATGCTTTCCTCCATAACCTTTTCATCCTCGTTACCAACCCCGTCGTCAACCTTGCCGACCTGACCCTGACCAGACTCCACAATTGTCAACTCAGACTCCTGATCCTCATCCACTTTGCCAGAAGAGTCCGCCTGGTCAATGAGCTGGATGCTGTATTGGACGAGAAGAGAGAAGATCAATCCACCGCTGAGAATGATAAACCGGCCTTTTCTCATGCAGAAGGTGATGACCTAGTTGTGCAGAATGATGCAGCACTGGCAGAGGTTTCTCATATCCCTGCTTCTGAAGAACAGAATGCTGGCAGTGAGGTGGAAAAGGAACTATTCAATGTTCTCGTAAAGATTCCCGATATGATGATGAAAATACGAAACAGCAGATCAATGAAGCTCAGTTGCAAGTAACTGAGAAGACGCAATGTCGTGATGCTATTCAAGCTGAAATTCAGACTATAAAGGTACAAACCTCTTTTACGTTTCACAACTTTCTTACAATCTTTTCCCTAAAAAAAAATTGAGTTTTACAAAGATCTTCCGGAGGATTAAATAGCCTAATCTCCATCATCATTTAATGACAATCTGCTTTTAAGGTGAGAAATTGTATATCCCAACCTGCAATTACATGGCATGCTTATTATTGTGCAGGTGACATTGTTTCTCAGGCAGGCCATGCATTGCTTCTCTCTCTCTCTCTCTCTGGTCACAGCTGTGCCTACCTTAATTAATCACCTTAACCAAAGCGATATCAATTATAAACCTTGTTCTTGTAGTCAAGCTACTTGCAGACTCGCAGTCGCAGATCTACCGCCGGTTGTGATCTTGTATCCCTATATATATGTGCTCCTGAGTCAACCTCCATATAATATATGGCGAGCGATGCAAACGTCTCGGTCCACTCTCTCATACTACTTATATAGAGCAAGTCCGAGGGTCGGGCACATCTAGTACGTTAAGCTGTACTGTTTAGCTCAAGCTATCCTAGCGTTTCGGGTTCGGGCTTTCCAGGGTAGAGGTGTTGTCGCCAGAGAAGATGGAAGCAAAAGACCGTTTCCCGTTGCTCTGGCGGTTGGCGCTTGTGATGACGGCGGTCACCTCGGCGAGCGCGCAGAACGTGACGTACGACGGGAGGTCGCTGATCGTGAACGGCCAGCACTAGATCCTCTTCTCCGGGTCGATCCACTATCCTCGTAGCACTCCAGAGGTACGGAACGAGGACTGCCTGTTGTTTCTTTGGTCTTCTTTGATTACGTCCTTGCGGGTATTTGGTATTAAGAAATATTGCGTGGAAATTCGCTGTGACAGCACAAGTGCGATGGACCTTACTAAAAATCCAATTATGCATTCAAGGGCTAAGCACATCGAGATACAGCGGCACCACTTCATTGGAGATCATGTGCAAAAGCAGGATGTTCGAATTACATTTGTTGATTCTCAGAATCAACTCGCAGACATATTCACCGAGCCTCTAGACTGACGGCTGTTCGAATCGATTTGAAGTCAATTGAATCCTCTATCTCTATAGTCTATGTGATAGACGGTAAACACAGCACGTGCTTTCTGGTCTCTTCAGCCTAGTTGGATCTCTTCATAATTCGATTTTAAGGTAATCTGTATCTTCTCTTAGTTTGTTAAAGGTATGTTTTTATTTGATGAATATTCACTTGCCCAGTTGAATCGTTGCGTGTTAAATGCTTATTTGGGTTTTCGAACTGTTGTTCTGAAAATATTATCTTTCCAAAATTTTGTTGAATTTCAAAAGGCATTTTTTAAACCCTTTGAGATCCTGCTTCCTCGTTCGAAAGCTTTTTGTTAGGCTGAAATTCTAGCCGATTGTTCTTGCTCATCCAAAAAGTTCCTCTCTCGAACAACGAAGAAATTGTTCATGATTGCATCTATGTCCACATCAAGGAAGATTTCAAGCTCTACCAAGAGACAGGTTGATCAAGCTACTGTCGGCATGACGATTATTCCTCAATCAAGTAAGCCTGGATCTATGTTAACACCTACTTCTTCTGCAAAACACCTGGACAAAGGAAAGACAATTGCGTTTGCATCAGCTCCTACGAAGAACACAATCAACATCCCTAATGAGAACTCTGATGATGATACTATCACTATTGCTGAGTATATGTCACGCCACTATGGAAAATCGACTATTGCTCTCTCTCCACACAACGCTGGCAAGAATTCAGGTGAAGCTGACGGGTCCACCTTTAAAAAATGGACCAATCAAAGCAACCCTTCAAGCAGCAAAACAGGGGGAGCGGGTAAGTTCTTTCCTACATATCAATAGGCCAATGCCCCAACTTTTTATCATATTCCTCAAACCATCTATGCTGATGCTCTAGCGCAACCAAACCATTCTGATGAGTTCAAACAACTACTTGGCCTTATTATTGGTTTACAATCTCGTCAGTCTGACTTGGAGCTCGCAATGTTGGAACATAGAAATCACATGAGCATGCAAATTCAATCTCTTCACTCGATTGTTCAAGAACTTCATCAACAGTTGACCAAGAAAGTGGATACTGATCAATGGGCTGAGATGATCAAGAAGCTGGAACAAACTGTGCAGTCATTGGACAATTTCCACTTTGTTCGAGTTCCTCCTCCTTCTTGATTTTTCGAAAACACCTAGGCTTTGTAAGATGTTTTGGTTTTTGACATTTGTTCATGGTTGAAAAATGGTTGAATTCCGGTCCATTGATGAATGACTGTATTGGCGATTGATTCATTCATAATTATTCGTTCTTCTCCTGGTCTTTAATCCTTTTTTCGATGTCAAAAAGGGGGAGAAAGAGCAGTTTTGAAGAGTTTTCCAAAACTTGTTGATGGGTCTTTTGTCTGACTTTATGTTGGTTTATCTTGACTTTTAGTATGTTTTGAATACTATGGTTAATTATATTAACTGGTTGAACTAGTTTTCTTTTTCTGTGCTTGATAGACTAACGTTCTATTATGCTTAATTGATGTCTATCATGTTTTGTATGAACTGGTTATCAAAACTACAGGGTTGTTTTATCATCTTCAAAAAGGGGGAGATAGACTGCAGGGTTGTTAGAGAATCTCTTCCTATAGTTTTGAAGTTGACAAATCACAAGCTGACAAATGTTACTTGTTGAAGAAGATAGACTTTCGTATCTTCTGGTTGTGGTAGAACATACACCGTCTGGTAGAACATACACCGTTTGGTAGAACATACATCGTCTGGAAGAACATGTATGTTCTGGTAAAGGTTCTCAACAGTCTGGGAGCATTACAGAACGAGCATCTTCTATATTCACATCTTTCGTCTGGAATATTGATTGCCAAATCCAAATGACGATCTTATTGAATATCTTGTGTTTATCTTATCTCGGTCATATCCACGGAGTATATTGACTTTGAGTTCCATTCACAAAGTGAGATATATTTGGATAGTTCAATGGGCTGCTTCTCCGGTCGTATATCTTATTATTTATGGAATGTTTTGATCGACTAGAAGACAAGTATTTTGTGAAAGATTTCATACTTGGAAAGTAGTGATACTGATTGTATGGGCGATCAAGATCGATACTCTTTCTTCTCGATTTCTAAAACAGCTCGAGATCCCTTGATTGATTCTCTCCAACGGTATGATTGGAAGAACCTCCTTGGCAAGTGACAACGGTCAACAAGGCTAGAAGAAGTATTTAAGGGACGTATCTCCTGGTGGAAAAGAGACAGAGAAAGCACGAGAGAATTCCATAGTTTGAATTATTCATTCTACTTGTCATTATGCACATCGTACACTCAAAAGAGAGAAATCCTACTGCTTCGTGAGAGTAGAGAAGCATATTCCTCATATTGTAATCTCTTTTGAAACATAGTGAATTCCAGCCCATTGGCTGTCAGACCGAGAGTAGACGTAGGCTTCATTAAAGCCGAACCACTATAATCATTGTTGTTCATTTCTCTCTTACTCTTTGTTCTTCATTTTCCTTTAAGTTTATCTTGCAAATTTAAATTCCGCACAAAATTGCAAGAACACCTATTCAACCCCCCTTCTAGGTGTACGCACTAACACTTTCAGGGGGAATTTCTTTGGAAAGTGCCAACGGTCCAATTGGCATGGAGGAGTATTTAAAGGAGATATTTCAAAGCTGTTCAATATACGAGACGACGAGAGTTTAATTCCAAAGTTTAGAGCTGCTCATTTACTGTGAACTTACATTTTAAACAAAAGAGTGTTACATATACTTGTTGTGAGAGCAAAAGACTTAGTGAAGTCTTAGAAATGATTTTTAACTCTTTTGATTCATAGTGGAATCCAACTGATAGGCTGTCAGCCCGATAGAGTGAACGTAGGCTTGAGCTAAGCCAAACCACTATAACTCTTGTGTCTTATTCTCTATTCGTATATCACTCGTATATCATGCTTCACACATTGTGTTTTACATACTTTAGCACCTATTCACCCCCCCTCTAGGTGATTGCACTACATCTTTCAGTCCTTTGTTTATTAAGCCAATCCATACCTAGTATAATGTTGAAATCATACATAGTTAAAATAATCAAGTTGACTTCCTGTCCTCATCCACTAATTACCAATCAGCAATCTTACATACTAAAGTGGACAAAACAGATTGCTCTAGTGGGGTTGATATATTAAAGGGATCTTGTAACATAATAAGTTTCATTGCACACAAATTCATAAACCTTATCAATATGAATGAATGTGTCGCACGATATCAAATAATGTGCCTTTCTTCCACAAGCAGAGATCATACCTGTGATGATTGTCACTACTTCCTCTCGAGTTATCGCGTGTACAACATCCAAAAAAATTTTGTATACCTAATCCCGGTGCTTCATTCATTCTCGGCTTTCCATTATCCCCTTTAACTATCTCAATGTTCTTCTTGTTAGATGAAGAATTGTTGATGATTTTGAAGATGAAAAAACTCTATACAAAGCTCTATGACGATAGGACAAAACTCTGAGATTTGACTTGGAGTCGAGAGTATAGTCATGGCCAGATCTTTATCATCTGGAGAATTGACAATTCTTGTATGATCTGGAGTGGCCAGATCTTTAACATCTGAAGGCATCCAGATCTTTATCATCTGGAGAATTGGCATATCTTGTATGATCTGGAAGAGGCCAGATCTTTAATGTCTGAAGGTATTCAGATCTTTATCATCTGGAGAGATGTCAAACTTGGAGAGTCTGAAGGTTGTCAGATCTTTAACATCTGAAGGTATCAGACATGTATTGTCTGGAAGGCAAATTTGGTAAAATCTGGATAGTCGGTTTTATAAGGACTAATTGAGTAAGAGGATATTCTTACAACTTTGATGCTCGTGGATTTCAAACAGCATATTTGTGGATCAACAAGATTGATTACTTCCAAGAATATGAAGTTTATTATTGGTATATTGGATTATCTGAAGATCGGGTAATTGTGGCAAGTATTCACTTATGGAAACCAAGATCCTGATTGTATGGGCGACCAGGATTGACGGACTCTTGACAGTAATTGAAGATTGCTTGATATACTCCTAATTCTGTCCAACGGGTTGATAGGAAGAACTTATTTGGAAAGTGCCAACGGTCGTATTGGCATGAAGGAGTATTTAAGGGAGATATTTCAAGTTGTTCAAAAAAAGAGAAGAGACGACGAGAGTTTAATTCCAAAGTTTAGAGCTACTCATTTATTGTGCACTTACATTGTAAACAAAAGAGTGTTACATATACTTGTTGTGAGAGCAAAAGACTTAGTGAAGTCTTAGAACTGATTTGTAACTCTTTTGATTCATAGGAGAATCCAGCTGATAGGCTGTTAGCCCTAGAGAATGGACGTAAGTTTCAGCTAAGCCGAGCCACTATACTTCTTGTGTCTTGTTCTTCTCTCTTAACTCTCTATTTGTGCTTATAGTTCTTCCTATATCACTCATATATCATGCTTCACATGCTGTGTTTTACATACTTTCGCAAAAGATTTTAAAATCACATAATCACCCCCCTCTAGGTGATCATACTAGATCTTTCAATTGGTATCAGAGCCTCGTGCTTGTGTTTGAAGTGTTTTACTTATAAGCTAAAGATCCATGTCTTGTGTGTTTGTACCAAGAGTGATGGAAGGACAGAACTTTGCCAGAGCACCTTACTTTGATGGAAAGGACTATAACATCTGGAAAAACAAAATGAGAGCATTCCTAAGATCAAAAGATCCATTGGAATGGGATGTTGTTGAAAGAGGAGTAAATCCCAAATCTACAACAAATTCAGAGAGAAATGCTGTAGAAGCTGGAGAGATGAATCAAGCTAAACTCATCAGAAGACAACACATTGATGCTAAAGCTATTTATTCATTATATTGTGCTTTGTCTCCTGCAGAATATAATCGTATCTCTTCTTGTACAACAGCCAAAGAAATATGGGAAATGTTAAACATTACTTTTGAAGGAACTGACCGAGTCAAGGAGACAAGAATCAATATTCTACTTGGTCAATACGAAGCCTTCAAAATGAAGCCTGAAGAAAGCATCACTGACATGTTCAGTCGCTTCACAGAGATTGTAAATGTTCTTGCATATCAAGATCAAATTATTTTTGGACCGATGAAAGTTAACAAGTTACTACGTGGACTTTCAAGTGAACGGGACCAAGTGAAAATCACCATCAACGGGACACAGAGGATTCAGCCTCTATTGATTGATGAGCTGATTGGAACTCTTCCGTCTTACGAAGTGGAAAGATTTGATGAACAATCGGACTTGAAAGGTAAAAAATCCATAGATTTAAAATCTAATGAAAAATTTCATGTTGCAGGATCAAATGAGACCTTAGATGATGAAGAGATGGCTCTTCTAATGAGGAAGTTCAATAAATTGAACAACAGAGGAAGAAGATTCAACTTAGGGAATTCTAGCTCTCAAAATTTCTAGAGAAGACAACCTGAGCAAAATTTCCAGAGAAGACAACCTAGACAAAACTTTCAGAACAGACAAACTTGGAACAAAGAATCCAACAGTGAAGTAACGTGCTACAACTATAGGTAGAAAGGACATATTAAAACCCAACTGTCCTTTACTGAAGCGAGGCAATGGAAGAAATGAAAAACATAAGAAAGCACTCAAAGCATAATCCTAGAGTGATGCTGACAGTGATGATGCGTTTGGGAACATCTGCTTGATGGCACGATCAAATTCGGATTCAGAAGCAAGTTCTGATTCAGACTTAGATCAAGATGATGAGGTTAGTAACTTCCAAATTCCTGTAAAAGTATCTAAGTACATTGATGAGTTATGCTCAAGTATGAAATCTTCTCTAAAAAGAATTTATGAGCTAAAGAAGGAGAACTTGAGACTTCAAAAGCAAGAAAATGTTTGGTTTAAAAAATCTGAAAGTTTAAGTGAAAAACTAGCGACTACGAAGGAGAAGTCCAATTCTCTTGAGAAGCAAGTTGTTTTTCTCAAAGCAGACTTCTCCAATCTTTCAAAGAAGTTTTCAAATAGTTATAAAAAGCTTGATAAACTTTTTTCAATTCAAAGACCTTATTTTAATAATGCTGGTTTTGGGTATGACCCCTGAAACTATTCCTTTGGTTGACTTTCCAAAAGTAAAGGAAAGGTTTGAAAGAAAACCTTGATGGGCTGTTTACAAAAATCATTTTCAAAAAGTTTTTGTAAAAGCTATTGGAAGAAGTTCTTTGAAGTGCTCTAAATGCAATTGCTTAGAACATCTTGAAAGAGATTGTCCTCTGTTGAGAAGATCAGTGAAGAAAAACTGGTTAAACATTGCTTATACTAACTATACATAATCCAAGAAAGTCCGGGTACGAAAGAAAAAGTGAGTACTCTTCTTGTTAATAGGTTACCATCAAGAGCAAAACAAAATGGTACCTGGACAGTGGATGTTCAAGACACATGACAGGAGATTCGAGCTGCTTTGTTGAGTTAGTCAAAACAGAAGGAGGGAAAGTGTCTTTTGGAGGTAAAAGCAAAGGAAAGATAGTTGGACGCGGAACCATGCAAATTGGGAATCTAATTATCAAGGATGTTTCTTTGGTGAAAAGTTTGAACTATAACCTTTTCAGTATAAGTCAATTGTGTGATGCTGGTTACAAAATTCAGTTTTAAGAAGGTATATGCTATGGTTCTGGCAAGGAAACTTCACAATCCTTCTTGGGTAAGCGTTATGGAAATATCTATCTACTTGATATAAATCTAGATAGCTTGCAGTGTCTGTTATCTGTTTAGGATGAGATAAATCTGTGGCATAGAAGACTTGGACATGCTAACATGAAACAGATTGCCAAGATTTCTTCCAAGAAGATTTTTCGTGGCCTTCCTAGATTGGCTTTTCAAAAGAACAACACTTGCACATCCTGTGTGTTGGGAAAATAGGTCAGAAGCTCTTATAAGTTAATAAATCAAGTATCAACTGATCATGTTTTGCAACTACTTCACATGGACTTGTTTGTACATACTCAAACTCAGAGTATTGGAGGGAAGACTTATTGTCTGGTAATAGTTAACGATTATTCTCGGTTCACTTGGGTTTACTTCTTGGCAAGTAAATCTGATGCTACTTCTTACTTCTCCAAGTTTGCCAAGAAAGTTCAAAATGAGAAAGGTTATACTATTTCAAGGATTCGTACTAATCATGAAAGAGAATTTGAGAATCAGGATTTTGCCAAGTTTTGTGATGATATAAGGATTCAACATGTGTTCTCATCACCATATACACCTGAACAAAATGGAGTTGTGGAAAGGAAGAACAGGTCATTGCAAGAGATGGCCAAAACTCTGCTGATAGAGAGTTACATGCCTTCCCAATTCTGGGCTGAAGTTGTATCTACAGCTTGTTACATCATCAATAGAGTTTATCTCAGGCCTATCCTTGAAAAGACGCCTTATGAGATTTACAATGATAAGAAACCTGTTGTTTCCTACTTTCGTATTTTTGGTTACAATTGTTTTATATTGAAGAATCCTAATGATAATGTTGGTAAGTTTGATATGAAGTCAAATGAATGAATCTTTCTTGGATACTCCATGACAAGCAAAGTCTAAAAAGTTTTTAACAAAAGAATTCAAATGGTGGAAGAGTCAATCAATGTCAAGTTGCATGAAGATACTCAATTGCATTCACTTCAACCACAGCTTGATATTCCAAATCACCCTCAAGACTCTCAACAATGAACTCTCATGAGGAAGCTCAACAATCAAAAGATGAAACTCTATCATCTGAGACCAGAAGAATTCTTCGTTCAAATTGGAGACATAAATCATGTCATCCAACTAATCTTATCATTGAAGATCTTATTGAAGGAATTTGAACAAAGGCACAGAGACATGAATAATCCAGTGTAGTAGCACTTGTGTCTGAAGTTGAACCAAAAGGTATAGATGATGCCCTACTTGATGAAAGTTGGATTGAGGCTATGCAGGATGAGCTCAAACAGTTTGCAATCAATGATGTTTGAGAGCTAGTCCCAAAACCAAAAGGGAAATCCATCATTGGAGCCAAATGGGTGTTCAGAAATAAAATGGATGAAGAAGGAAAAGTTGTAAGAAACAAAGCCAGACTGGTTGCAAAAGGATACTCTCAGCAAGAAGGAATTGACTATGATGAAACCTATGAACCAGTAGCAAGGTTAGAAGCTATTCGATTATTACTTGCCTTTGCTTGTTACAAAAATTTCAGGTTGTTCCAAATGGATGTCAAAAGTGCATTCTTGAATGGATTCATACAAAAGGAGGTGTATGTAGAGCAACCTCCTGGTTTTGAAGATTCGATGAAGCCGGGTCATGTGTACAAATTAAAGAAGGCACTCTATGGTCTGAAACAAGCTCCTAGAGCTTGGTACGAAAGGTTAAGTAAATTCTTACTTGAGAATCGCTTTGAGAAAGGCAAAGTAGATATAAATTTGTTTGTCAAGACTGAGGGCAAAGATTTTCTTTTAGTTCAAATACAAATTGATGATATCATCTTTGGTTCCTCAAATGAAACACTTTGCAAGAATTTTTCCAAAGCGATCCAGGATGAGTTCGAAATGAGTATGATGGGAGAATTGACTTCTTCCTGGGCTTGCAAGTCAAACAATCGGAAGAAGGAATCTTCATTCATCAAGAAAATATGCCAAGGAGATTGTGTCAAATTTTGGCTTGAAAAATTGCAAGAAGAGAGAGACGCCTATGTCAAGTACTTTGAAACTTGATGAAGACATCGATGGGAAACAAGTTGATCAGAGACTTCACAGGAGTATGATTGGATCTCTTTTATATCTAACAGCATCGAGACCTGACATTTTGTTTAATGTGTATCTATGTGCTATATATCAATCCAATCCAAAGGAGTCACATCTCAATGTTGTGAAGAGAATTTATAGTATGTGGCAACTATTTCAAAGTTTGGATTATGGTATCCAAAAGATGGGGACTTCACTTTACTCTGATATTCAGATATTGATTTATTAGGCAGTAAGCTAAAAAGAAAAAGTACTTCAGGTACTTGTCAGCTGCTTGGAGAATGACTTATCTCATGGTTATCAAGAAAGCAACACAACGTTGCTCTTTCAATAGCAAAGTCAGAATACGTTGCTCTTGGAAGTTGTTGTTCACAGATTTTATGGATGAAGCAACAACTGCGTGACTTAAAAATTTTGAGGTCATGTATTGAAATCAGGTGTCATAGCACCAGTGCTATGGATCTCACTAAGAATCCTATCTTGCACCTCTAGAGCAAAGCATATTGAAATTCGGCATCACTTTATACGGGATCATGTTAAGAAAAAGGATGTCAAAGCCACCTTCATTGATTCTAAGAATCAGCTTGCAAATATCTTTATAAAGGCATTGGATAAGAATTCCTTCAAATTCATTCAAAGCAAGCTGAATATCTTATCTCCTGATGATTAGGCTTAGATCTTATGAAGTTCAAATCTTACATGCTTCAAATCTTACATGGTTCAGATCTTATGCTGTTCAGAACTTATGAGGTTCAAATCTTACATGGTTTAGATCTTACATGACTCAGACGGTCCAAGTCTCGATATACTATCATCTTGCTATCTTATGACTCTGGATATATGATATGAATTTTTCCTGCCATATGTTCACAAGATAACGTGTATATTTATTTTTAGTATGTTAAGGTATTACCGTTACATGCTGCATATTTACTTGCCTAATTGAATCGTTGTGTGATATATGCATCCCTTGATTGTCGAATCGTTTTTTTTTTTTGGCAATTTTACTTTCTAAAAATACAATTTTCTTTTGAATTTCGAAAGGCACTCTCTCACTCCTTAAACCGATTGGGATTCTGCCTCTTCGCTCAAAAGCTCTTCTTTCATCTGAAACCCTAGCAATTTGCTTTCCTCTAGTTTTCTCTCCTCCAAAAAGTTTTAAACTTTCTGCTTGATCAAAAGAAGATTTTGTTTGCGACTGTCAATTTGTCTATGTCAAGAAAGACTTCAAGTTCTGTTGAGAAGAATGTGACATTTGCTGATGCTTCTCAATCGAGTACGCTCGGAATTCTGTCCATATCAACTTCATCCGCGAAGCAATTGGATAAAGGAAAAACGGTTGTGTTTGCACCAATTCCAACAAGGAATCCCTTAATCCTTCCTGATGACAACTCTGATGATGATGATACTCTCTCTATTGTTGAATATATGTCTCGTCATGGGAAATCGATCATCACTTAGCCCTCATATAACTCAGGCTAGGTTCCTGTTGAAGCTGAAAGGTCTGCCTTTAGAAATTGGACTGATCAAAGCAACTTGGATAGCACTGAGACAATGGGAGTTGGTACCTTCTATCCTACTTATCAACAAGCCAATGCTCCATCCTTTTATCATATTCCTCAGACTATATATGATGAAGCCCTAGCACAACCAAATCATTCTGACGAGTTCAAACAATTGCTTGGACTTATTATTGGATTAAAGTCTCGTCAATCTGATTTGGAGCTTGCTTTATCGGAATATCATAATCACATCAATATGTAAATTCAGGCTCTCTACTCCATCGTTCAAGAATTCTCTCAGCAGATTAACAAGAAAGCATATGTTGATCAATGGACTGAGTCGATCAAGAAGCTGGAGCAGACTGTGCAGTCGTTGGACAATCTTCATTTTGTTCATGTTCAACCCCCCTCTTAAACTTTTTGATTATGACAAAAAGGGGGAGAAAAGTGCAGATTTTGTCTTTGACTTGTAATTAACTTGATTTTGTGTGGATATTTTTTATGTGGATGGATGATTGCTTAATTGGTTGGTTGAATGGATGGATGATTCGTGAGGCTGACTGATTGCATTGTTTGTAAAATTATTTTATCTTATGTTTGAATGATAGGGACATATAAGGATATTGTTTATTTATAAACTATCAAGACTAACTTTGTCTTGTGGATGCAGATTATACAGAGAGGATCATGCTTTATGTCTGCTTATGATATTTTGGTTTTTATCTAACATTTTGTGTTGCAGTATATATCTGCAAGATCGTTTTGTCAACATCAAAAAGGGGGAGATTGTTAGAGGAAGATCTATCGATGATTTTGAAGATAACAAAACTCTATACAAAGCTCTATGATGAGAGGACAAAACTCTAAGATTTGACTTGGAGTCAAGTGTTTAGTCACGGCCAAATCTCTATCATCTGGAGAATTGGAAAATCTTGTATGATCTAGAAGTGGCCAGATCTTTAATGTCTGAAAGTATCCAAATCTTTATCATTTGGAGAATTGGCAGATCTTGTATGATCTGGAAGTGGCCAGATCTTTAACGTCTGAAGGTATTCAGATCTTTATCATCTGGAGAGATGTCAGACTTGGAGAGTCTGAAGGTTGTCAGATCTTTAACATCTGAAGGTAGTCAGATCTTTAAGATCTGAAGGTATCAGACCTGTATTGTCTAGAAAGCAGATTTGGTAAATTCTGGATAGTCGGATTTATAACGACTGGTTGAGTAAGAGGATATTCTTACGACTCTGATGCTCGTGGATTTCAGACAGCATATTTGTGGATCAACAAGATTGATTACTTCCAAGAATATGAAGTTTATTATTGGTATAATGGATTCTCTGAAAATTAGGTAATTGTGGCAAGTATTCACTTATGGAAACCAAGATCATGATTGTATGGGTGACCAGGATTTACGGACTCTTGACACTAATTGAAGATTGCTTGATATACTCCTGATTCTGTCCAACGGGTTGATTGGAAGAACTCCTTTGGAAAGTG
The DNA here is from genome assembly GCA_019926035.1 of Melaleuca alternifolia. NCBI lineage: Eukaryota > Viridiplantae > Streptophyta > Magnoliopsida > Myrtales > Myrtaceae > Melaleuca > Melaleuca alternifolia. The sequence continues at coordinate 122,622 of JAGKPW010003071.1, read as the reverse complement.
CCAACGGTTGTATTGGCATGAAAGAGTATTTAAGGGAGATATTTCAAGTTGTTTAAGAAAAGAGAAGGGACGACAAGAGTTTAATTCCAACGTTTAGAGCTGGTCATTTACTGTGCACTTACATTGTAAACAAAAGAGTGTTGCATATACTTGCTGTGAGAGCAAAAGACTTAGTGAAGTCTTAGAACTGATTTGTAACTCTTTTGATTCATAGTGGAATCCAGCCGATAGGCTGTTAGCCCGAGAGAGTGAACGTAGGCTTGAGCTAAGCCGAACCACTATAATTCTGATGTCTTGTTCTTCTCTCTTAACTCTCTGTTTGTGCTTATAGTTCTTCGTATATCACTCATATATCATGCTTCACACATTGTGTTTTACATACTTCCGTAAAAGATTTTAAAATCACCTATTCAGCCCCCTCTAGGTGATCGCATTAGATCTTTCACTTCTTTCACAAACCCATCGGATATTTTATCCCAGTGATTATTACTTGAGCTTGCAGGGATGTTACCTTTTTCCAATGAGCTTATTTCCACTTTTTCCCTCATTAGCTCATGCTATTGCGGTCCTTAATGTTGAATGTCACTAGTTGTTTTCGAATATCTGTTCTTAGTCTTTCCAAAAAATCTAACTGCTTTGTCTATCCCATGCTCCACAAGTCTGAGAGCATACCTGGATAGCTCATAAAGCTTAGCTTCATACTAATCTGTCGTCATAATATTTTGACAGAGTTCCATAAATTCCATTACCTTCTTATTTCTGGCACAATTTGAGAAATGCTTGCCATAAAATGCCTTCAGGTTTTGTTCCCACATGACTTCAACCTCAGGGGGAAATACAGTTCCTTTGGTCACTCTCCACCAATGCTCAGCATTTCCTTCAAATTCGTACTCCACTAGGGTGATCTTATCCAAATCATTACAATTTAGTAAGCAGGATATCTTTTTCATCCCACTTATCCATTTCTCTACTTCCTCTAGGCTTCCCATACCATTAAATTTAAGAGGTTTCAATCTTAAAGATTGTTTGAGGAGACCTTGTACTTGACATTGTCCATTTCCTAGGGCCGTTTGTCTTTCTACTCTTTGTTCCATCATTGCCCCTACTTGTGCTTAGGCTTCAAGAATCTCATCGATTCAAGGATCCATGGGAGGTGTGCCCAAAGATTCACCCATTGAAATACTCGATCTTACGCTAGTTCTAGTCCTCACCATCTTTGCTTTTAAGCTTTACAGACTAGCACATATTATAAATCAAAGAATCCACTTGAAACTCAAGCGATTTCCAATTAAACTATATGCCAGATGACACGTATTGTTCCATGTGATAGGTGGCTTACACCACTTAGATATTCAAGTAATTTGACTGTGTTTTCCTAAGTCCTAATCTTTCTGTCCCTTACTACTTCCATTTATTCAAGCCTTCTCCTTATCACTATACTGTAAACCTTAACTCAGATACGAAAAAGGCTGTCACATCCTTTGATTACCATCTAATGGTGAAATGTTGCTGAGCGTGATCATTAATTTATAGTCAAGCCATTTATTCAAATAATAAACAGCAGAAGCGTAAACTAAGAAGTGGAACTCAACACTAAAACACATGTCGGATCACTTGGAAAAGACGTCAGCTTTATTTATACAACTGATGACTACAAGGACCATACAGGAAAAGGAAATAAAATCCCTAGTTACAATTTTCCCATCCATTTACACAAAACTTTGTGGTTCACTTTTAAAAACAAGTCATCAACTATGTTAGCCCCCGACGTCCCAAAAAGTACTCGACTTCACCAGCGCTTCCTCCTTTAGACCCGAATCATTGTCGCCACTGAAAGGGTCGGGAAAAGGTAAAGGGCCTACCTAGCCGTTATCAGAGTTGGCATATACCGTGTAAAATTGATAAGTAACTTGCCCCCTAAATAGTCCGAGGTTGACCTTAGCAGCCATTTCTACTAGTAAGAACAACTCGTCAAGTGAATTAGGAAATGTAAACTCAGTGAACGCATGAGAAAAGTCGCATAATGCCATAACGTGCCGCTAGATCCTTCGAGGAGTTGCTCATTTTATAATTCTTTCTTAAAAAAGAAGTCATAACCACGGTAAGCTAATGCTTACCAAGTAATGCATTTCTTAATTCGTCGAGTGCATCATGCCATAAGTGCATAACATAAAATTTCACAGGCGCATGGTTATAAGTCAACATATTTCAATTGCAATCAAATAAAGTATGCAACTATCAACTAGCGTCACGCGTCAATCCCCTACTCACCTGATGTTTGATATTGGCGACACACTTTACTCATACAAAAGGCCTGCTTATCTTGTATACCCACAGCAGTGTAACCCGATCTGATGCGACAGGCTTATGGGTTCAAAAGCCAGGCATTTTTAACACTAAGGCATCGCTTCACACAGCGTGGCATCTCGTCCTGGAGGCATCCCGACTCCCCCCACCCCCTACTATTGGACCCTTTATTCATCATAGGCATCTTATTACCTTAAAGCATCACGACTTACCATATGCATAAAAGCACTCACTTCAATATAATCACAAGAATTGCACACGTCATGAGTTTCAAATACCATGCATCAATGCGAGTCCAATGCTTTTAGTAATCAAACAATTTTCTAGGGAAGGTATTGTAGTGACCCGAAATCCCTTATATGTTTCTCAAGATAGTGTTAATATAAAATGATATGCCTTTAGGCTGGACTTAATATGCGCACAGGTCGTTACCGCCTAAGAAAGAAAACAAACTCCCTTCACATTTAAAAGATCTCGCATAGTCAGAGTAGCGGAAGTAAGTACATTTAACTCTTCATCACGACATCATCCCATTCCGTACTTACCCTTGGAGCTGTACACAAAAACATTAAAAACAAGAACACAAGGAGGGCTTTTATTATTCTCCGTAGAAGGATTTAAATGACATACTTGTCAAGTTTACAAAACTTTCCTTTTTTTGTACTACAACCACAAAACACATCAAGTTTAAATGACAACATCACCCCATCATTAACATAACCACCCTCCTTGACCATAAACCATACTAGCTCTCCATGACAATACCCCCATCACCTTCCAAGTCATCGAAAATGATGGGGGATAATGGTCCAAACCATTCAGTCCTCGTCCAAAGGTAATCGGCTCAGAAGTTATAATGGGAAAGGCCATGGAAGGCTTCCAAATAAAAGAAAAGCACGGTCTTCACTCGCTTGAACCTAGCACCAAGATATCTTGTATGAACAAACTCGCGTTCTTTGGTATACATCTTGACGAATCGCCATAAGACATAGGGGTCGAAGTGACATGCTTAATATGGAAAAATTGTTAATCCATAGAGTAAGCCACTACTTAGCGAAGTAACACTCTAGCACATAAATCAAAATCATCACATGGCCCATGTAATGCAAACAACATGTCATGTATCATCATCAGCATACGCATGCAAGTTTAATACCAAAACCTGCAAAACCGTGTCACGTGTCAAAATCATATTTTCAGAAAATCATGCTCATCACAATACTCCTTCCCTCCGAAGGCTTCCGGATCAAAATCTAGGCTACCCGTCCAAAGGCATCGTGCACGGTCCATCAAAGAGGTCCGACCCTCATTCATCCGAGGCATCCCCTAACTCCAAGGAGGAACACTCTCCACATCATCTGACATCTGCTATCGGAAATCTGACCAATTCCTTTCATGTCTAGGCAACAACAATCAATCCGACTTGTCATGAGGGAGCTACTGAATCTCACTATCCAAGCATCTTCACTCCGAAGGCGTCGCGGCTTAACGGTAATACGTCCGGCTAGCATTGGCGACACCTCGCTGACCTAACCTACCATCATCCGAAGCATCCCAACTCCCAGGGGCATTATCACAATCACATGCATCACATCCACAATCTCAAGAACACTAGCAAGATCAAATGTCGGGCCTTGCTGCACACATCCCATACCATGCCAATGCAGCTAAACACAAGATCAATGCAACCTAGATACTTTGAAATCTAGTGCATATTCATGTCTAAATCATACACGTCCCATACCATGTACGATCGAGGCATGCATATGGACATATGCAACACTTAGGCTTTTCAAAAGTTCTACACGGCCTAGAAATGTATGATATCACACCACATAGAATGCATGCAAGTCTAGTCAAAACACGACCCGTTAGTCACATTTCCATAACAAAAGAAAATCCTAGAAAACGAGGACTCTCCCAACTTATGAACTACAGGTCATTTGCCTAAAATGGTAAGAGAACAACACAAGGAGGCAATGGCTCGGCTTGACGGTGAAGTCTCGGTCCAAGAGTTCCTAGCAAACCACAAACTAGAGATTAGACAAAGCCAAGAGAAGTTGATGAAAAAAGAAATAGATGACAATGGCTCGGCTCACGAATAACGACGAGCGGCAGAGGGGGACGACAGCGACCGACGTATGCCGTGGACGACGGCGAACAATGGCGAGGCAAGGAACGGTGGTGGACGGCACGACGTGGAGACTCTCGGCTAGAACTCTCTCAATCTCGGTGGTTTAGAGGACAAGAACAAAGGAAGAAGAGAGATGAAGGGGATGGTGGTTTAATAGACTCCATGGCCGCCCAAATGGAGGTGACAAGTGGCAGTGGAAGACTCCTTTGCATGTGTTTTGATTGGAGGAGGATGGAGGCAAGAGAGATTGGTGTAAATGTAGGCGGTTCGGCCATCCAAGCTTCCAAAGCTTCAAGAAGAGATTTCAAGTCCTATCTTGTAAATGATGACCCTAGATGATGTTCCATTGGTGGGTTTGTGAGGCAAGATGAAGAATAAAGAGAAAGAGGACAATGGGGATGGGAGGCGTGCGACATAGAGCTTTGAGGAAGATGAACTTGAGCTCCCAAGGTGCAATCATGGCTACCCTTGTGTGCATGAAGGACAAGTGTCATGGGTTGTCTTCACAAGATGAAGATGAGTGCAAGAATGGAGATGAAGATGAGGGTTTCGGCGTGAGGAAGGAGGAGATGGACGGTGGGAGAGAGAGACATGCATTGGCCTTGGTTTTTTTTTGTTGGATGTATGCCCTAAAGCGATCATGTAATAGTTGCATGTTAGGATTTTAAGTTGTATTTTCAATCTTATATTACAATTAATGGCAAAGACGTATTTATTCATTTGTCCAATTATTGCTAGATGAATAATTCCAAAAGATTAGTTGTGACTATATCTATTCTTGATACGTTGAGAATGTGAGTTATGGGTACACAGTTAAACTGAATCTTTAAATTGTTCCTGGTCAATGGATTATTAACTAGAAATTAATAATCCTATTGAGACAAGTGTGTTTTAATTTCATCATTAAGTATTGGATACTTAAGGGGATGATGAGTCACAAGTCATTGGGTATTAGATGCCCGAATTATAACATAGGTACTTGTATCAGACAAGTTCATTGAACATGACACGTATAGAACGATTAGCAATATGGAAGCTTTTAGCAGGGTCAATGTCTAATTGTTCATGCTATGGTCTTATGTAAATAATCCTTACACCTAAGGCGCGGTGTTGACTTGTGTGTCGGATGACTGTGATTCACGAGTACGCATATTGATAGTTCATTGATCCATCTTTGTACTTTGCTGGTCATAGATTGTTCACATACGAAGTTACACGTGCGTGCAAAATGGAATCTGTCTCCTTATTACGTGCAAGGATAATAATGATGTCCTATGAGATCTTCTCGTAACATTGCATTGAAATCCTCAGCCGGGGTTGTAATGAGAATTATTAGAAGAAGATCTATCGATGATTTGGAAGATGACAAAACTCTACAACAAAGGGACAAATCTCTGTGATCTCACTTGGACACAAGTGATTTGTCGTGTCCAAATCTTTATCATCTGGAAGTGTTCAGATCTTTATCATCTGAAGGTAGTTAGATCTTTAAGATTTGAAGGTATCAAACACGTATCGTCTGGAAGACAGATTTGGTAAAATCTAGGAAGTCGGAATTATGACGATTGGTTAAGTAAGAGGATATTCTTACGACTCTGATGCTCGTGGATTTCAGACAGCATATTTGTGAATCAACAGGATTGATTATTCCCAAGAATATGAAGTTTATTATTGGCATATTGGATTCTCTAAAGATCGGATAAATATGGCAGGTATTCACATATGGAAACCGAGATCCTGATTGTATGGGCGACCAGGATTGACGGACTCTTAACAACATCTGAAGATAGCTTGATATATTCCTGATTCTGTCCAACGAGTTGATTGGAAGAATTCCTTTGGAAAGTGCCAACGGTCGTATTGGCATGAGGAGTATTTAAGGGAGATATCTCAAGCTGTTAACAAGAGAGAGAGAAGAGACGAACAAAAAAAGAGAAGCTGAAGAGAGTCTATTTCATAAGTTAGAACTGCTCATTTACTGTGCGCATATTGTAAATAAAAGAGTGTTACATATACTTGCCTTGTGAGAGCAAAAGACTCTGAGAAGTCTTAGAGCTGATCTGTAACTCTTTTGATTCATAGTAGAATCTAGCCGATAGGCTATCAACCCGAGAGAGTGGACGTAGACTTAAGCTAAACCGAACCACTATAAACCTTGTGTCTTGATCATCTCTCTTTACTCTCTGTGTGTGCTTATAGTTCCTTGTATATCACTCACATATCACGCTAGCTGTGTTTCACATACTTCTGCAAAAGTTTTTAAAATCACCTATTTACCCCCCTCTAGGTGATCGCACTAGATCCTTCAATTGTTATCAGAGCCGCGTACTTGTTTTTGAAGTGTTTTTACTTTTAAGCTAAAGATCTATGTCTAGTGTGTGTGTACTAGGAGTGATGGAAGGACAGAATGTTGTGAGAGCACCATACTTTGATGAAAAGGATTGCAACATCTAGAAGAACAAAATGAGAGCATTCTAGAGATCAAAAGATCCACTGGAATGGGATGTTGTTGAAAGAGGAGTAAATCCCACATCAACATCAAGTTTAGAGAAAAATGTTGTAGAAGCTGGAGAGATGAATCAAGCTGAATTCATCAGAAGACAACACATTGATGCTAAAGCTATTTATTCTTTATACAATGCTTTGTCTCCGACAGAATATAACCGTATATCTTCTTGTGCAACAGCTAAAAAAGATCGACCATCACCTTTGAAGGAACTAACCGAGTCAAGGAGACAAGAATCAACATTCTACTTGGTCAATACGAAGCCTTCAAAATGAAACCTGGAGAAAGCATCTCTGATATGTTCAGTCGCTTCACAAAAAATGTCAACGGTCTCGCTTACCAAAATCAAATCATTTCTGGACCAATGAAAGTCAACAAGTTACTTCGTGGACTCTCAAGTTACTTATTGTGTTTTTCATTTCTCATACTGCTTTGTTTCAGTAAAGGACAATTGGGCTTAATATGTCTTTTCTACCTGCAGTTATAACATGTAACTTCATTGTTGGATTATTTGTTCCAAGACTGCCTGTTCTGAAAATTCTGTCTAGGCTGTCTTCTCTGGAAATTTTGCTCAAGTTGTCTTCTCTGGAAATTTTGTGAGCTAGAATTTCTTGAGTTGAATCTTCTTCCTTTGTTGTTCAATCTTTTGAATTTCTTCATTAGAAGAGCCAACTCTTCATCATCCAAGGTCTCATTTGATCCTGCATCATGAAGCTCTTCATTAGACTTCAAAGTTATGGATTTCTTACCTTTCAAGTCCGATTGTTCATCAGATCTTTCCACTTCGTAAGATTTGAGAGTTCCAATCAACTCATCAACAGATAGTGGTTGAATCCTTTGTGTCTCTATGATAGTGATTTTCACTTGGTCCCAATCATTTGAGAGTCCATGAAGTAACTTGTTGACTTTCATTGGCTCAGAAATGATTTGTCCTTGATATGCAAGACCATTGACAATTTCTGTGAAGCGGCTAAACATGTCAGGAATGTTTTCTCCAGGTTTCATTTTGAAGGCTTCGTATTGACCAAGTAGAATGTTGATTCTTGTCTCCTTGACTTGGTCAGTTCCTTCAAAGGTGATGTTTAACCTTTCCCATATTTCTTTGGCTGTGGCACAAGAAGAGATACGATAATATTCTATAAGAGACAAAGCACAGTATAAAGAATAAATAGCTTTGGCATAAATGTGTTGTCTTATGATGAATTCAGCTTGATTCATCTCTCTAGATTTTACAGCATTTTTCTCTGAACTTGATGTTGATTTGGGATTTACTCCTCTTTCAACAACATCTCATTTTAGTGGATCTTTTGATCTCAGGAATGCTCTCGTTTTGTTTTTCTAGATGTTGTAATCCTTTTCATCAAAGTAAGGTGCTCTAACGACATTCTGTCCTTCCATCGCTCCTGGTACAAACACACTAGACATAGATCTTTAGCTCAAATTAAAAACACTTCAAAAACAAGCACGAGGCTTTGATACCAATTGAAGGATCTAGTGTGATCACCTAGATGGGGTTGAATAGGTAATTTCGAAATCTTTTGTGAAAGTATATAAAACACAGTGTGTGAAGCGTTATACGTGAGTGATATACGAAGAACAATAAGCACACACAGAGAGTAAAGAGAGAAGATCAAGACACAAGATTTATACTGGTTCGGCTTAGCTCAAGCCTACGTCCACTCTCTCGGGCTGACAGCCTATCGCTGGATTCTACTATGAATCAAAAGAGTTACTAAACAGCTTTAAGACTACTCCGAGTCTTTTGCTCTCACAAGGCAAATATATGTAACACTCTTTTGTTTTCAATGTAAGCACAGTAAATGAGCAATTCTAAACTTATGAAATGGACTCTCGTCACTGTCGTTCAGTTCGTCTCTTATCTTCTTTGAGCAGCTTGAAATATCTCCCTTAAATACTCTTTCATGTCAATACGACCGTTGGCACCTCCAAAGGAATTCTTCCAATCAACCCGTTGGACAGAATTAGGAATATATCAAGCTATCTTTGGATAATATAAAGAATCTGTCAATCCCGGTTGCCCATACAATCAGGATCTTGATTTCCATAAGTAAACACTTGCCATATTTACCCGATCTTCAGAGAATCCAATATGCTAATAACAACTTCATATTCTTGGAAGTAATCAATCCTGTTTGATCCATAAGTATGCTATCTGATATCTACGAGCATCAGAGTCATAAGAATATCCTCTTACTTAAACAGTCGTAGTAATTCCGACTTCTCAGATTTTACCAAATCTGACTCCAGACGATACTTGCCCGATTCCTTCAGATGATAAGATCTGACTTCCTTCAGATGACAAGATCTGACTACCTTCAGATGATAAGATCTGATAACTCTCAAATCATACAAGATCTGACTACCTTCAGATGATAAGATCTGATAACTCTCAAATCATACAAGATCTGACTACCTTCAGATGATAAGATCTGATAACTCTTAGATCATACAAGATCTGCCACTCTTCAGATGATAAGATCTGGTCACAATTAACCACTGGTCTCCAAGTCATCTTACAGAGATTTTCCTTTGTTGTAGAGTTTTGTCATCTTGAAAATTATCGATAGATCTTCCTCTAACAATGATGACTAAGGTTTTAGAATCCAGGTCATGATTTCCTAAGCAATTATCACTTCTAAGGGTTATCCATTTCTCATTGGTTGTCATAAAAGACAAAATGGAAGGAAGAGATAGGAAAAGAGAGAGATGGGCGCACGGCATAGGTGTCGTGTGGTCGGTCAATCGGTCTTGGTGTCGTCTCAACTCGTCTCGTTCTATCAGTTAAAAAAATTCAATTGGGTGGTCTTGGGATCATTACGTGAAAAATCGGACTTCTAAAGTACTAATCGGGGAGTCAATTCTAAGCAATTCGGACTAATCACGTAACTAATAAAATATCGCACTCACCCATAGAAATTATATTTTTCCCAAGAAAATAGTTTAGAAAGACTTCACTGTGGTTTCGGAATTTTAATTCCTTAGGAGATGGATAGACAGAGATCAAGGCGAAGGCGAATCACGACGGGTTCTTCCACGCTTCCAAAATCACAATTCCTTCCAATCCATTCCTTTGGTTTGTTCCAACTGTCTTTTTATGGCTTGCTCAAACTGACTAATTCCTCCGGTCTTGAGTGTCACGTACCTCACGTGAGTCTTTCAGTTCAGGATGTCATAGGTATGGAAACAAAAGTATTGAGAAAGCACAATGCCAGTCAGCAACGCTTGAAATCCAAGTGGGGAACGAATCCAAAATTTGATTATATTGGTGATTTCAAATTAGTTTCCAAACCTTTCAAACTCATTAAGTAAAGAATTTAGATTCGAAATGTTAGGAGAATCAAGACTGCCTACAAGCGTTAGAATTTGACCACTTGCCATGAGAATCGATGGCTTTGAGGCTTATCTGCTGAAGGTGGACTCTAGTTGGCGAAGGTGTAAGTAGTGATAAAGTTGCGGTCCAGGTAATAGTGGAGAAGAAGCGAGGCTGCAACAGTCTTGGGTGCCTCTTGGCGGGTGGCGACATGAGGTAGAGAGGTAGGGTGGTGGTGGAGGGGCAGTGGCAGAAGGTTGGTAATAAAGGTAAATCAGATATAGGGAAGTCGTGTTACAAGATTTGAGATAATTTTTGAAAGTTTCCAAAGGTTTCATGCTATTTATAATCCACACACACAAACACACACACACACACACACACACACACACACTCTCTCTCTCTCTCTCTCTCTCTCTCTCTCTCTCCAACACCATGTGGTGTTGGGCATTACCATGTGGCCCGCTAGTTGGCGTCATCATGTGAAGCGGTGGCACCTCTTGGAAACATAATGCCTTGTGGCGCCATGTGGCACCGCTTGGCATAGGCTGGAGCGATAACACCATGTTATGCTGTGTGGCACCATAGGGCGCCACTTGAGGTTGTGTTACCATGTGAGGTCATGCTGCTGCTTGGAGTAAAGCATCTCGTGGCATTGTGTTATGCCACGCAATACTACTTCAGTCGGTGGTCCCGTGTTGTGCCACTTGGCGCCAAGTGGCGCCATTTAGGCTGTGGTCTCCCAACTGTGTAACACCAGATAGTGCCCCTTGGTGCAAACCGCACCACCGCATGCTCGGTGGCCGCTGGGTAGCTTACAATGACGTACTAGAATAAGAGGAAGCCATTCGAAGGAAATTTAGCCTTGCCGAGATCGAATAAGGGTAAATGCTCCAGGTATTCATTATTCTCAAATAGTTGTAATGGGTAGATGTTGAGTTTGTCTCATCCTCAACCTTCCATTGGTCTAACCTATGTTCATCATTTCCTCCTATTTATTGGAGTTTTCGAATTTTGAGTTTGTCATAATTAATAGCACAATCGAAGTCTTTTTGGGATGCCGAATGTTGTTGCTAGCTAACGACAAGTTTTGAAATAACAATGGTAGGTTGAACTATACATATATTGAAAGTTTGTATATAAATTTTAGATATAAATTCACTAGAAGTCCTACAACTTAGCTTGAAAGTGCAAGGGAGTCCTAAAACTTGTTAAATTGATTGAATCAAGTCCTTTCATTAGATCCATCTATTTGATGAACGGAAAATGTTGTCAGCATTTTCCGTTCATTACATTAGATCGAACTAACGGAAGGACTTGATTGAATCAACTTGACAAGTTTTAGGACTCGATTGCACTTTCTGCAAGTTTTAAGACTTACTTGTACTTTCTTGCCATGTTATAGGACTTTCAATGTACTTATCCCTAAATATTATCTTCCTAATTAAATAGTCGCTAGGTTATCAATAAAACTGATAAGGATGTTATCTATTGTAGTATTTCACATTTATGTTTTGCCTTGCCATACCGTAAACTAGAAAAGCAATACGATAGATTGAAATGCGATGACAATGGATCGTCATAGCAGGTTTGGTATTAGAGATGGTGACAAGGAAGGGCATCACATAACCTAGGATCTAATTAAAACACATATAGCCTATTAATTTATTAGGTCTTAAAATTAATTTGGATAAGCACTAAACAGGTCAAGGCATGAAAATTCAGAGCCTGTGGAGCTAGGATTTTGGCCAGCCCATTCAGGGAGAAGGCTTGGCCAAAATTCCTTTATTGAATTTGAGATAATTTGTGCAATTTGACACTTTGAAGACTTATTTGAAAGAACTTTTAAATCTATGGTCAATTGCACAAATATTAGAAACTTGAGATCGTTAATCGCAAAAGACCATAAGTATGTATGTATGTATGTATGTATATACACACACCATTATACCTCAGGGTTTCGCAGCCAACGATGCTTAGAAAATTCAAGAATAACTGAGTGAGAGAAAGTCCGACCACTCCCTTCGCTTAACAACCAAGCTCCTTATGGTCAAGAGTCACTGGTCAATCATCCCTTGGCACCACCCTCCATTGTTGCCTCCAATAAACACTGCTGATCAAATCAAAGAGTGTCGTCCTCGCCCGAAGTTGCCTAATGCCAGTCGCTTCAAGCCTTTTAGCCACGGTATTACACCTCCAAAATTGCTAAAAGGGAGGACACTACAAGTGACATAAGTTGTGTACGACGCTCACTTTAGTGTCAAAAATTTCCATCAAATCACTTAAGTGCCAACTCCGACAAAAAAATGACATAGCTCGCCAGCTAAGTCAACATTTAAAATAACAAAAAATTAAAATTCCCAAAAAAAAATTAAAAAGGGGGTTTAAAAGGGAGAGCGGTAAGTCCTCACCGCCGCCACTGCCTCAGTTGGCAAGGGTCACCGACACCGGCCATGGGTCGATGACCATTGCCGACGATCGGCGAGGGTCGTCATCCATCTCACAGATTGGGCAAAAGTCACCTCGCCCCAGTCCTCCACATGCAACGGTCGCCTTGTCTATCTTCCTCCTTTCTTTTGCCCCCACAACCGGCTTATTCTTCACTCTCAAGCCCTCTCTGCTTTCTCCCATCGCCCTCAATCCCTACCTCAAGCCCCTCTTCACCCTTTGATGTTGATCCCAAGGCCACCGCTACCCTTACCGACAACCTGCAGGGTATCGCCTCATCCCTCGTCCTCCCTTCCTTCACTTCCACGACCAGCCGCTTCTCTACCCTCAAGCCCACTTTATTATCTCCTCTCGCCCTCAACCTCCACTTCAAGTCCTTCTCCGCTTCTACACCATTAGGACCTTTTGACGTTGCTCCTAGGGCCGCCGCAACCCTCGCCAACGGCCATTGAGGGCCCCTACAAGCTCTCGCCTAAATCTAGGAGCGCCACCCGCATGCTTGTTGACACCTAAATTTTACCAATCCACTAAGTCATTTTTAGCTAAATTTTTTGAAAAATTATTACTAATTAAAAGTTTGAAATTTATATTGTTTTGTAAGAAAAATATTTCAAAACATAAATTTAATTAATTATTAGTTAAATTAAAATAAGAAATAAGAACAAAAAAGAACAAAAAAGAAAAGAAGATAAAAGGAGAAGTGAGAAAGCTAGTTGGACTAGTAAACCCAACTCATGACCACGCTTGCACGAGTTAGGCTTGCACGTTTTCTTTTCTCGCTAGGCTAGTCAGCGAGTCCTACTCGTAGGCCTCGCCAATGAGCTTCTCCAATTTTTCCTTTTCTTTGCTTTGCGTGGCCTAACGTAGCGTGGCCCATTCCCTTCAGCCCCATTTTTTGCCTTGCCCCCTTCGCACATCTGGCCCACTCCATCAACCCATGTCCCACGCGTGCTTCGCCTAGCCCATTTCTCCTGATCTTCTCACGCTCAGCCAGTTCATCTAAGTGGCAAGGCTAGCCAACCCTTACATGGATTATATAGTCCGGCCACCCCTCCCTTTCTTCATTTCTACTTGTGTTCACTTTAAGCCACATACTTTCAGTTTTAGCCTAGAGAAAGAGAGAGAAAGGGGAAGAAGAAGAGTTGCTGTCCCGTGAGGAGGATGAGCCACGGTGAACCACTACCACAATAAGAAGGTGGAGTCGTCTTGAGCCACCACCCCATGCCTAGAAGGACACCACAAACGCCTTTAGGTTTATGTTTTGGGTTGAATATACGTTCAAAATAAATAATCATTAGGATTTCATGCATCGTTTTACACAATTTTGTTAAACTTCATGCATCATATGGTCATTTAGATGTTTTGGAAAACATAAGAAAATTTTACTTGTGCTTGGTTGGATTGTGCATGGTATAGGACGTGCACGATTCAAGTACGAGTGCGTACTAGGGTTGAAAATTATAGGATTGCATGGTCATATGTTTAATTGAGTTATGCATGGTATGGGATGTGCATAGCAAGGTCAGATGTTCAATTCTTATTAGTTTGTGATGTGAATGGCCTTAGAGTTAGGATGTTTCCGATGATGGTGGATTAGGATCAGAGACGGTCAGTAATGCTTTTTGAACGAAATGCCAGAGTATGATCTGGATGCCTTCGGAGTAAAGATGCCTAAACAAGAGGTATGGAAGCCTCTTCTTGATAGGTCGGTTATGTGGGGTCCTGCATTCGTGGGGCGCCACCACTATCCCCAATATCCCTACCCAAGCACCGCTACCTAAGACCAATTTCGGTTCAACGTTAGAATAGTGGACCCATTTCTTACTCGATGCTTGAAGTTCCTTGGATCTTACCTTTAGGGCGAATGCCCTTGGTGGCCAAATCAACACTAAAATCTCCAGGGTCAAACATCCATGATCGTGGATGAAGTTTTAGTGATCACTATCACTCTCCCCAACCAATTTCTAGTATTGGAATTATACATTAGACAGAGAATACACAATCATACAAATATGAGAAACATCGACTTTTATTTACATAAGTTGACAAAAGTCCGAACAAGGAAAGTTTGTAGGAAATGATATACATCACTTTGCTATCAATAAGTTCGGCATCAACAAAAAGGTCATGTCATCATTGGTTGACATCTAGCCAAAAAGAAGTCCAACACCTCAAGCCTTCCCCTAAGCACTTCCCGTCGAACCATGATCGGGACCGTCAAACGTGTCTGCCAAGGGAAGCGGCTCGACCCATCACCCTCCAATGAAGGTGTAGACCGTGAAGAAGCAGTAGACCAACATCCCTTGATCATGTCCACGGCACACCTTCACTCCTTTCTCGGCCAAGAGATAATGCTCATCGAGGCGGTCAATGTAGTAAAATTCAGTGTACTTATGGAAGATGTCATATATGATGCCATATGGGGGTCGTGGGTCTCCTAGTAAACTTGCCATTTTATATGCTATATGAAAACAAAGCCCAAAAAGGGTAAGCAATTACACTCAGCAAATAAATGGGACCGATCACCGATCACTCATGAGCCTTCTACCATGCATTCACATTTAACATGTACAAACTAAAGGACTCAAGTTTAATACAATATGGCATCCACTTTTCAGCAAGCGCTCTAAGTTTAAATCGAGTTCACAAACTCAAGAATCACATGCATGCATAGAATCAAATACGCAATTCAACATTCATAACCATATCAATGCATATTCAATGCATACGGAGTCAATGCCAATAAGTATTCACATGAAAATGCCGACGCTCACAAGCCATGCAACTTACAAACACCTCACGCTACTGCAAGATCGCCACCATCTCAAGCACAAGGCTACGTTCACCTTTGGTTTATGATGTGCATAAGCGCGTCTAGCCCGATAACGCAAACTCAGCATGCAAACACACACCGATCACAATGATCAACAAGAATGTCGTGTCCATGCGCAATATCAATGCATTAATGCATTTGATTCCATACATATGCAATGCAAGATTCACACATAACTCCGAGTACCCAACCAAGATGCCATCCTTGTACACAGGAGAATTTCCATCTCATTTGCCATGTACACATCATCGACGCTATTTCACTTGACTTGTCTGGCCACCAAACACCAATCCCAGGCTTTTCCCCTTCGGAGGCTTCGCAAGTACCATGGGTAGATCATCCAGCTCCCCCCCCCCACTACCGGATTTATGATCATCCCCATGTGAGCGGCAACCTGTCCTGAAAGCATCACCAGCCTCCACCCCAACTACCGTGACCTTCTATTCACCCAGGGCATCCCTCCTACTCAGGGGCTTCACGACTTACAATGCACGGCAATCATGCCTCGCGACTTGCTATGCATGGTGATTTTCCTCCCTCCAATACATGCATGCCATGCATAACCAGAATGCATCAATTCATTTATTCAATGTGCATGCATAACTCACATTAGAGTGTGAAGGAAAACATTCAAGACCCTCAATTCTAGCTACTCAACCATGAACCACAACCTTCCTCCTAAGATGCATTAACATAAATAGAGAAACAATACCAAGCAATCACTCAAATGATTCCCATAATCGAAGATCTGTTTCTCCAATAATTGAAACACTTCACCACATCTTAGTTAAGGTCCAAACAAGAAATTCTCATGAAGAGGTCCATGCCAAAATCGTTGAGTAACTTAGCATATAAGATAATTAATAATTAAAGAAAATTGGTTCACCTTCCAAAATCGTATCCCATGTTATGATTAGCGAAAGACAGACCATTTGTCATCAGATTGAGCTGAAATTTGAGTATCTTGTAGCCCTAAACATGACCTACAACTTTCAAGAGTATCAAATCATGGAGCAGGAAGCTCAAAACCAACAAAGAACACACGGAGGTCAGAAATCATTTTTTCTAAAAACGTATTATGGGCTTTTGGAAAATGAACGAATCATGGATCCTTTAAATTCATAAAATTTCAAATTAATTATATGTCATACATAATCAAATCAAGAACAATAAGACAACCTAAGCTAATTCTACCTCTCATGCTCCAGAAAAATCCAACAAGCCGAGTGGTTTCCAAACCAAACTTAGCATAGCCCTCTTCTATTTTCATCTACAAACCCTACCATTCCAATTCTAGTCTAATAAGCACAATTTAAACAAGATACACAAGTTAATCTAGGCATCCAATAATCCTAAGTTAACCTAAATTAAGGCATGCACGGCAAACGCAATCCCATACTTGCCTTTCAACTATAATCGACTTGGCAAAGGGTGGTTGTTCGCTGGAAGTTGCGCGGCCTTGCGAGAGTAATGGCTGGATGAACAAGAGAGCTCCAGCAACAATCTTCACATGAAGAAGAAAAAGAATAGTGATAGATGATGAAGGCAAAATGCAGCAGGGAGAGGAAATAATAGCGGTGACTTCGTGAGAAGGAGAAATCAATTCAGTAGTTAGCACTTTGATTATTTAGTATTAAATAATATTTACGCGTCCACAAGATCATCTCACATGTTTGATGGTTAGAATTAAAATCAATTCAAGTTACCTGTCAAAGTAATTTTATGAAATAAACGATAACGAAAGAGCGTTAGATTAACTTACTATAACCAAACTAATATCAGACTTTTTGGTTTGTAAAACTAAAGTATTTCTCCTAATACTTTACATGAGCTTTTATCGACATACCATAATCAAATTAGTAGCAACTCTTAAATGAAAATTGTTTGTATGCTAAGAAATTAAACCTTAAATTGTGAACTGGTATGACCTTGGGAGAGTTCAAGTTTGATATTAACCCTAATGATTAGCCAACCCTTAGATGATCACCGTTCAAGGAAGTCATGACATAGTGGAGTATCTTGTTAGTCTAGGAGATGGACATAGGCTTATAGAAAGTCAAACAACTATAAAGCTCTTAATGTATTGTTCTCTTTCCCCTTATTTATATTTAGTACTACATGAAGGAAGAATACTACATCACTAGATATAATCTGTTCTTGTGAATACCAACTCATTATTATATCTATATTAAACTTCTCATTCCACAATTCTTAGTCAAGTCTCTTGAAATCATTTATTCACTCCCTTTAACTAATCCTATTAGCCAACATCACAACTAATTGTATTGAGTCCCCAAAAGTAACTACGTTAATTAATCAAGAGGATGATAAGTGGAAATCATAAACTTTGAGATGCTTGTTTGATGAACGTGGAGGATACTTGGACAATCCCACTAAACACTAGCCTAGAGAAAGATAAGTAGGTATGATGCATAGGAAAGCAAGTGGCCACAATCATTATGCACAGCAATAAACCAGCCAAGTATCTATTAAGTAAGCCTCATCATCTTACTAGGCTCCTAAATTTCCATGATTAATAATTTGGAACCTCAAAACATATTCAAAAAATAAAAACGTTCTTTGAAGTGTTTGCCAGAACACTACCCTCGAAGGATAAGTTGCTCAGGAGAAACATTGCACTTGAGCCAATATATCCATTGTGTTAAAAATATATTTAATTGATGGACTTAGTCCTTATATCCATTGGACGAGAGATGTTCGATCTGAGCCAAAATTAAGACCTTAAAATGCACTCTCGAGTGAGAGGATTGCAAAATCGGTGCTTAATTGTGAAAAAAACCAAAGCTTTAACTTATTGAAGCTTAAACTGTCATTGGAGTGCTTTAGAATATTTAGAGTATGTTTCGTCAATAACATATATATTTGAGACAAACAATAGAGTGAGTCATGGCCATAAACGAGAAGTACTTAGGATAGAATCCTGATTTCAAAAAAGAAAAAAAAAAGAAACAGATCTCACTAATTGATTAAAACCCACCATTGAAAGGGATATTGAAGATAAAGATCGATACGTCTGTGATAGTAAATTCCCTAAATGGTGCAATAGTAGGTGTATGTAGTAATTGTGCTAAAAATCGGTTGATGGCTTCACAAAATCAATAATGCTGCGTTTGGTCGTCCGGATTTCTAAATAGGATAGGACTGGATAGGATTGGATAAGAAATCCATAGATTTCTACATATCCCATGCACTGTTTGGTAAATTACAAATATAAAGTCAGATATCCTCATATCCTATCCAATCTACTGTTTAGTGAACTACGGATTTAAAGTCGGATATCTTTATATCTTATCAAATCTATCATTTGATGAACTATGAATTTGAATTCATATATTTAAAAATAATAACATTAGGTAAATACAAATTTACGGGTTTAATATCCACAAAATCATCCAAAACGATATATCTTTCTCAAATTAACATATTCTTATTGAATTTTATGATTACGCATTATTCTTTTCCGTTCCTTTGAAATAATCTTTTGGTTACCCCATTCAACATTAGACATTTTTAGAATAACCTCAATTTCAATATATTCACTTTGAAACATGAATTATTTTTCTCTCTTACAAGTTTTTCATTTATTTCCATTTTGTTACAGGTCCAATACCAAATCAAGCAAATGCTCAATTAGAACAAAGTATAAAGTCCAAAGTTCATTCGCTTTTTTTTTCAGCTGCTACGAGAATGCAACGACAATTAATCACGTTAACAAACGATCTTTGTACAATTCACATTTATAAAGAAAATTACAGTTCGTCGCTTTCGTAAAATGTTGATGTGAATCGGAGAGCTACCAAGAAGAAGGCTTCGACGTCGATACTTTGAATAAGAGCTTATTCAATTGAGTTTAAAACTTTTCAATGGTTTTCTCATTTTTTATGCTAAACTAAAAATGTTGGTTCAAGACTTATAGAATTAATACTATATGAAATAAATTGTGGTCCACCACCTAGACATTCTTTATTATTATTATTATTATTATTATTATTATTATTATTATTATTATTATTATTATTTTCAAATATTTTAATTTTAATGTTTTGTATTTTTTAAATGAATTTTTGCATTTTTTATAATTTTTTTATTTTTTGAACTTTTTTATTTAGTAATATTTTTTAATTTGAAAAAATGGACTTCGGACTGGGTCGAGGAAACCCGGTCGGACTCTCTAACTTGAACCCAACAAAAGTGTTGGAGTCGTCTATGGGTGAACGGCGGAGAAAGAAAAAAGCAAAAAAGAGTTTTCTGTTTCGTGTAAAAGAAATCCTATCCGACCTTATCCCACCTTCCCCCTGGGATTTTTTTATCCGGTCTATATCCCTTCTATATCCGATCTTATCCTATCCTAGACAGCTACCAAACACGGGATAGGATAAAACATATCCTATCCTAGTTTTTATCCGATCGACCAAACGCAGCCTAAGGGTTTTGTCAAATCCTTAATGTAGAGACTTTGGAGTTTGCAGAAGCTTTGAAGTGCTTCAAATACTATCCAGATCAGCAGCTTATTGTTGAATTACATCGCTTATCAATGATAAGCTATCTCATAGGTGAAGCCCATTTATCATGGACCTAAAGGTCTTTTTTCTTGGATTGTTAAAATAGAATGGCCCAATTCTATGATGTTAGGTGGCCACTGCTTTCGAGAGTCATATCAAGGATCTGTTTGGTAATATTCAATTTTATTCTTCTTTTGTTCCCCAAAATAAAGAAGTAATAGAAATCCTTTTTGTAACGCCAACAATCTATTCTACGAATTGAAAAGTGATCAGAGAAAAATTTTAAGATAGAAATGAGAAGTAAAAAAATCTAATTTTATTCATGGAAATGATCTATCCTTTTAGTTGGTTGGAGATCGATAAGAGACTTGCACAAGCCTCTCCATGGTTGGGTGAGGTTGACTCCCATCCATACACCATGGATGGGTGAGGTCAAACCTCACCTAGCCTTAACGAGGCTTGCTCAAAGCCGATAGGGTCAATCTTATCGACTCAAGTCTTTAATGAACCATTAGCTATCCTAGAGGGCCGACGATTGGCTGAAGAATGAAGAAAAGAAGAGAGAAGAAAAAAAGAAATTTGAAAAAATAGGGTCATACCACATGTATTTATATATTTATTATATTATAGGAATAATAGATACCAAATACGCTCTTTGTCAACAACAAAAAAATGGTCTAGGGAACAAAAACAGAAAATACAATTTCTAAAAGGAAAATCAATAAATTATTTTTCAAAATATAAATGTTATTGAACGTACCCGAAGTGGCCAATTGGATAGTTAGAGCCTACAATAATTGGCTCCAAACTCCCCCTTAAATCCTTAAAGACTCGCTTTGCTTTGAGGCCCTTTTATGTTTGTTTCAAACTTATACTTAATGAAAAAGAAGTATTTTTGACAAAAAAAAAGGTTGAAGTTTATTAGGCTGATTGATCCTCAATTAGCCAAATGAAAACGTGAAATCCTTAATTGACCATTACCAACACCTTAAATTCTAATTTGCGCTTATTCTTTTTCCAAATCCATAAACGAAAACACTGATACCAAAGGTAGGAAAATCAACTAATTAAGATCGATATATAGAATGGAGAATACCTAGGATTAAATTAGAATCAGGTCTCTTGTTTATTTAGCCACTGTTTTTTAACCAATCGAAACAAAACTGCACGAATCAAGGTTATATATTCCTCTCCTTCATTCTTAGAGGGTCTTGATGGATGCATAATGATTTGTTCCAATGAGGAGAGGTAATGGGGCCCTAGCCTAATTCTAATGTACATCTTACAAGTTTATCCATAATGGGTCAATCCTAACATACAGCTTCCTTATTACTGGATCGAGATATCTTGAGCTAAATATAATGTGATCTTATGATCTTATTTTGGTTATTAAGTAATGTCTCATATGTTTTTTGCTTACTTTACAATAACTTGTTTTTCAAAAACGAAGATGTTATGCCAATAATGTTAGCCTATCTTTATAAGAATTTCCGACATTTTATAAGTTGATAAGTTATTCATATAACAGCTGGCAACTTAATACAAATTAATAACTTGATCAAAGAAAATATTGGTATATACAAGTTAGTGTTGATAGTTTATATCATGAGTTGGTAATCTGGAGGATGCTCAAATAAGTACTAGTAAGCTACACGAGAGAGTTGGTAATTGTAAATATAAATCCTAAGTTGATAAACAATTCAAATTAGAGCTAACAAGCTAATACTAATTGATATTTTAATCAAGAAAATGCCGAGATCAAACCAATTAAATGATATAATTCTATGCACGAGTCGAGATAACCGTACTTAAAGGTTGATACGCCAAGAAAAAACAAGCAAATAAGTAAACAAAAAATCAATAATCAGAAGACAATTAAATACAAATTGGTAAGATGATTGGATATGCAATTCGCCCATCAATTTGTCCTTATCGATTTTGTTCGAAACTTACTTGCTAACACCTTTAGGAAAATTAACCAAAGTCGAACTTTGAGAAAAGTATATCGAAACCTAAATTGTATGTAGAAACTGTAGCATAATTTCAATGAAAGTTTCATTTGCTTTGGGTTTCATGAAATCTCTTTTCAAAGAGTACAATAATTTCATGGTAAACGTTTATCTACCGCTGGTCCTAAAATATGCCCCCTTCTCTCCTCTCTCTCTCTCTCGCTCTCGCTCTCGGTCTCTCTCACATCCATCTCAATAGTTCTCCAATCTTCACTCCTCTCATTTTTCCCAATTTTCTTATTTCTGTTTCGAGAGTTCGTCTCTGCAATGCTCTCCTGACACCCGTTGATGTCTCACCCCACCAAACGCTTTGTCACCAGCGCTTCCACCACCGGCCCCTCCTCCTCCTCCTCCTCCTCCGGCGACGGCGCCGTCCCTTCTCCCTTCGTCTCTCCACCCATGAAGAAAGCCAAGTCCCAGGCCGTTGCCGGTTCTCTCGACTCCACTAGCGCCCACAAGAATGGCCTCCACCCACATCCTGGCAAGCAACAGTCGCAGCGGCCGGGATTCGATCCTGAGAGCGATGTCGTCTTTGATCCTACGGCCATGTCTCTTGAAGACGGCATGAAGTCGGATGACATGGCGGCGGGGCACAGCGTCGCGGCCAATTTGTCCCGGAAGAAGGCCACGCCTCCGCAGCCTGCCAAGAAGCTCGTTATCAAGCTTGTAAAAGGTATATTCATTCCTCGATCTTTGTTGGATTTGTTTAGGGCTTTCTGCTGAGGCGATGATTGGGTGAGTTTTAATTTCTGAGCTTGGATAGATTTGCCTAATTTTGTTTGGCAGCTTTCTGATTTGCTGCCGTTTCAATAAATTTCGTTGACTGTTGACCGTCAGAGTTTTAAATTGTGGATTGATGGGGCTTTTGGATTTTGTTGCCTCCCTAGTGAGGATTTAGGGTAATTGAGTAATGGGAAATGGGTGAGAATCACAGAGCTGGTGATACAGTGATTCTGTATTAGACTGAGCAATGGGATCCTGTATTACTGATTTTTTTTTCTATTTGGCCACTGATAATGCGCCAACATTGATGGGTATAAGTTGTTTAGTACTGTGCTTGTGAAAAGATGTCACTTCACAGGCACGTATCTCAATCTCTCCTAGGGAAAGTGATCTTCTGTGCTTGTGTAAGATGAGAATGCGTGATTTACATAGAAAAATCTTAACAAGGTGCATGCCTGCAGGTATGCATGTGTTTGCTTTTGTGTCTTTGTTTTGACAGATAGTAAAGGATTTATTAGTAGAATATATTATAGTAAATTAGAAATGTATGAAAAGAATAACAAACAAACAGAAGTAAACCATGAGACAACTGAAAATGAAAGAGGACAAAAATAGAAGCAACTGCAAATTTTGAAACCCTCAATAAGTCTTCTGGTGTTCTTGCTAGGTAGATCACATGAGACAAAGTATTGCAATGCTTCAAGACTTTATAAGTTGAGTGCCGTACATAGGAATTGCAACAGATTGGCATGAATCATACCACCCTAAATGAGCTGAAATTATGATTTTAGAGCTTGAGGGTGAAATCACAATTACAAAATACATGATCGACAGATTCACCCAAATGCTTACCCATGCAACATCAGTCTGCGAGGGTTCATATTGTACACCTTCCTATTTGGTGAAACCTATCATGGATGTCCTGCACATCGATTAACTTTGGCAGATAAGGGTAGCATGATCAGTAGATCTCCCTAGTTTGTAGTGATTCTTTGATATATGGCTTCACCTGACATACTGATTTAGCAATTTGTGCTTTCAAGACATTCCAGTGAATCTTCTTTCGACCGACTCCAACTGAACTGACAATGACAAGAAAAAGAGGGAATGATACATAATACATACATGGGTACCTACATAGATACATACTGTGGCTAATTTTTTATTGTTCTTAATGTTTGTCCTAAGTTGCCTCTATTCTTCTTTCTCAAGTTGTGCTGAGAGACAAAGTTGCCTTATATTTCTCATAATAATATTCCTTTTTCTTGATGTAGCTAAGCCGACACTTCCCACTAATTTTGAAGAGGATACATGGGCAAAGCTTAAAGCAGCAATAAATGCAATATTCTTAAAGCAACCTGTTTCCTGTAGTTTGGAGGATTACTACCAGGTAGGTTACTTCGTTATCTTATTACCTGCATTCAATTCTTTTGGTGCACTCTACATCATTTCAAATTTGTTGTCTGTAGGCTGTCAATGACCTCTGCCTACACAAGCTGGGGGGAAATCTTTATCAACGAATTGAGAAAGAGTGTGAAACACATATATCAGCGGTGTTGCTGACTCTTGTTGGTCAGAGCCCAGATTTGGCAGTTTTCTTATCACTTGTTGAGAGATGCTGGCAGGATTTCTGTGACCAGATGCTGATGATTCGTGGCATAGCTTTATTTTTGGATAGAACCTATGTGAAGCAAAACCCAAATGTTCGGTCATTATGGGACATGGGATTGCAACTTTTTCGAAAGCATGTTCATATGTCAGCGGAGGTTGAGCATAAAACTGTCACCGGTCTCTTAAGAATGATTGAAAGGGAAAGGTACCATCTCTGTTTATATTTTAATAAACGATCTGTATTTTTTCTTGAATTACATGGATGATTGAAGAAATAAACAGTCTTTCCATAATAAAGTCTCCTTTCTTGGTTAACATCCTGTCTGACTCTTCTGTCTTGGGTATTAATAGTTAATTTGATAATTTAAGCATTAATGCATAGTTGGAATTTGGTCTTTAATGTAAGATATAACTGTTGGTTTGGAACTACAGTTAAATAATGAAAAACTTAAAAGTAGAGTCTGGAGTTATAGTTGTTTGGTATGAAGGTAGCATTTAGATTTACCTCTCCTCTGATCTATATCATCCTTTATTACTCGGAGAATTTGTGATATCTGCACAGACTGAATATAAATATGAAGCAAAACAACACTGATATGAGAACTAAAAAACAATTCTCTATATTATCATATACAGGTATCCTTCATTTCAATAAGGAAGATAACTACTCGAGGCTGCTTTACTGTATTTGAATGGGATTAGTTTCTTTTGTTATTTTCTTGGCTGAGTTGGGGAGAGAGAGAGAGAGAGAGAGAGAGAGAGAGAGAGAGTGAGAGGATGGGGAAAAAGAGGGGGGAGGGATAAGAGGAGAAGAAAAAGAAAAAGCAAGAGCCTTGAGAATTGAAAATCCTGTTTTCTTCTTTTTAGATGATCTGTGAATTTCTATGTTAAGTTCTGGGTGCTGTATGGATATGAAGGCAATGCATCGTCTTTTCTGGTTTCTAATTTCAAAGTCGTAAATTGGTTAGTAGCCTGTTGACGCCTTAAGTTGCATGAAGAAGAAGAGTAAGCCTATCTGGTTAAAACGGTCATGTTTCATAGATGACTACAAGAATGAACCACATGGGTGCTCGACTTTCAAGAGTTGTTTAATTTTATCCTCCATTTGAACCCAGTTATTGATGAATTATGATTTAAATTGTTTGTAATTTTCCTGAGTGATAAACCTGACTATACCTATTTCCCTCCATTGATCCGTATGGTGTGCAACTGATCCTTGCACAAATATAGTGAAGGTGGCATTTGAAAGTTATAGTCATTCATCGCTCAATGATTTTAATTTATTTGGAAAGCAAAAGGTGTTGTCATTGACTTTTGTAAAGCTCGAGTGGAACATCACTAGATTATCATGATAGTAAAGGGCACTATTTTATGAAACCATGTAACTGAGTGGTGCAATCGGGTTTCAAGACTCCTGTAAATTTTGTGCAAGAAGTACTCTCATTTTTCCCCCTTTTTGGAGCAATTTTGTTGGCGAAGCTAGAGTAAGAACAGAATCCAACTTGGATGAATATGCAACCTGTTTTTTCCTAGGCAACTGAATGGCTGATGACATTTGGTAACCATTAGGTATGATCGGATTCTTCAAACATCTTTTACTGGGGGAAAAATGTTAGATGTAACATGGAGGAAAATTAGTTGCAGACCCAAGTCTCAATTTATGCAGAATTCTCAAGGTAAACTAGCTTTTGAGGAAATCTGCTGTGTGACATGACAGAAGGAAGACCTCTGCAGTGAAATTTGTTACCAGAGTTTATAGAATGTGTTTGCTGACCCCATGTCATCAGGATCCCATTTGATTATGGAACTTGGATATCCATAGTTAAGAGTGTATTATTATTTTCGCCAGAGGATTCCTTGAAAAAGGCTAAAAAAGAAAAGAAAGAAAGAGGCTTCTCTGGGTGAGGCTCAATGAATCGTGAGGCGTGAGGCTCAATGAATCGTGAGGCTCCAAGCAGATGCCTGCATAGTGGAAAAAAGTTTGTTTCAGCCAACAGAGTTATTAGAAAAAAGGAAACATGATGTGATCTCCACATGATTATGAGACTCTCAAAAAATTGTAAGAATTGGGAAGAGTTATATTATGTTTCAGACACAACATCTATGCAAGTTATTTAGTAGGAGTTCTTTAGTTTTGCTGTAAATTGGACATGAAAGCAACTGCATTAATAAATTGGACAAAGGAACAAAAAAAAAATAGTTTAATGAACCCTTGCTATGCAGGTTTGCTCAACCTCTTTGCTGTCTTTTGAATGACTTCTTCATATTTTCACCAGTAATAAATAAAACAAGTAACTAGAAATGTTGAGTCTAAAGTCTTTTCTTTATCTAATCATTGCTAAGCTTTCTTTGGTTGAATTCTTTAGTTGGATTGGCAAAGTTCGATTGGAAATTTCAACCACCTAAGCAAGCTGTTGACCAGAATTTGCTTACCAATTAACCAAGTTCTTCTCTTATTAGAGCAATAGATACATAACTCTAATGGAGGATTTTCTTGGCAATATTCATAGTTGCACTTATTAGGATAATCCTTATAAATGTGGTTTAAGTTCAGCTTTATGACGGTTCAGCTCGTGTAAGGATAAGCAGCATCATCTTTGATGCTGCTTATACTAACAAATGAGGATAATCTCTAAGAAGATTGTTTAATAATTCTCATTTCCTAATTGTGCTCAGCTTAGCAGGATGAGATTAAACTTCGTGCTTGTAGCTAATGCACTCTCGTGCCGGAGAGATGAGTACCTTATGCATATATGGTGCTGTGTATTGCATTAGATTTGCGGGTTGTACCAGGCTCTATGGAACATTCCTGTTGTCAATTATTCTTGTTGCATATGGTTTATTTTTGGCTATCATTTTATTAGTTTTATTTTTATGGATGTCTGTATCTCACATTCGTATATCTTAATAGGCCGATATAAGAAGAGTTGCATGTTTGGAGTGGTAATATGGCAGATGTACATATTTAATTCTCGAAAGAGGACCAATCTGATAAAGTTTAGCTTTGCCTGCAAAAGATTAGTTTTTGTTAGCTGGTGGTGGCTTTAGGACTTACTAACTGTATCAAGTCATAGCCAATTTGCGATATTAGATTTGCTTCCCATAAAATCACCAGGTTGGTATCTCCAGCTTTTAAATGTCAATAGAGAGATCCTCTGCATAAATATCCAGTTGACGTGAGGCTTTGAAGGCCAATGGGCCCAACTGTTTTCTAGAGCACTTTAAAGTTGGACCATTTGCCGCATTGGATTGAACATGCAATAGCATTTTGTACGGAAGCTAATATAGAATGACACTCATTTGTTAGGTCAATCCTCCTAAATTACTGTAATTAGCATATTGTAGGTTGGTTTTTAAAGCTCAATGTTATCTTGTCATGTCCTCTTTTCATATAGTTTTTTTGGTAAATGATGGTGGTCTCATCAGCAGTTTGCTTCATCTTTTTCAGCATTGCCTTTTTGTGAAGGTAGCTGATTCTGTATAAAATGTATAGATAAGACTATTGCTGTGGTTTAAATATCTCCCTTGGATAATAATGTTTTGATTATAGGTTGGGTGAAGCAGTTGATCGGACACTACTTAATCATCTTCTGAAGATGTTTACAGCCCTAGGAATTTATGCAGAAAGTTTTGAGAAGCCATTCCTGGAGTGCACATCCGAATTTTATGCGGCTGAGGGCATGAAGTACATGCAGCAGTCAGATGTTCCAGACTACATGAAACATGTGGAGGTGCTGGCTTTTTCTTCCTTATAAATAGTTGATTGTTACTTTTGAAGAAAGTAATTTTCCTTCATTAGCTTGTAGTACATGCAGCAGTCAGATGTTGTCTGTTTTTCATGAAAAGTTGTTTAGATATGTATATGGAGATGAAGTTTCAATTTTTGGTGTGAGTGGTGTATTAGAAGCATGCCTTTTTGAAAAATGTATTTTTATCTGTCAGAATTACTTAATATGAAGAAGTTTTGCAGGTTAGATTGCATGAAGAACATGAGAGGTGCTTGCTCTACCTTGATGCTAGTACGAGGAAGCCACTAATTGCTACTGCTGAAAGGCAACTTCTGGATCGACATATACCTGCTATTCTTGATAAGGCATGAAACATTATTCCTTTTCAGTTTCTTCTTCAACCACCCCTTCACCTTTTTTTTTGGCATGTAAGTATGCTGTTTTTGGGTCCTCAAAGTTTCTCCAATACAGTATACCAGGTATTACTGTATGTGTCATGAATATGTTTCTTTCATTCACTGTAAATGTTTCCATATAACTATCCCTACTGGGATCTCTATTTACTTGTATGCGTGTGCCAGAATAATGTATTGCTTATTAAATGGTTCCTCTGATTTTCTAGGGATTCATGATGCTGATGGATGGAAATCGTGTTGAGGACCTTCAGAGAATGTACCAATTGTTTGCAAGGGTAAATGCTTTGGAGTCATTAAGACAAGCACTTAGCTTGTACATACGGCAAACTGGTCAGGGTATTGTCATGGATGAAGAAAAAGATAAGGACATGGTGCCATCCCTTTTGGAGTTTAAGGCTTCTCTAGATGCAATATGGGAAGAAAGCTTTTTGAAGAACGAAATGTTTTGCAACACTGTCAAGGATTCATTTGAGCATCTGATCAATCTTCGTCAGGTGCGTGTCGTTCTTGCTTGCTTTATATTCTTTGTGTTGTACTTTGAAATTATGAATAGTAGATCCACTGTTTCTATGAAGCATGGACATTCCTATACCTGTCTTGGTGACTAAATTTGGAGCAATCGGCTTGATAGGTTTTGTGGGCTTGTTTCCTTTTCTGTGATATGGAATTCAGTCAAAGCATATGCACATTAACCTTTCTAATACTGAAAACATGGCCCATACCACTCAGATCAGAGAGAGAGAGAGAGAGAGAGAGAGAGATGCATTGCCTGAGGATGGTGGCAACCACCTTCTAATGTGCAAATAAAAACCGCCAAGATGTAGGGAAAATTGCATCGCAATTTCTAAATCTTTACAAAATGTACTTGGATCTGGAACATTCAGCTGGTGAAATCATGTCTTAAGCCTTAATGGGAAAATGCAGTCAAGTCCTAAATTTATACTAAAAATTCTATCTAACGCTGCCACATGGGCAATATTAGGTTTTGTTCACCCAGAGGACTTGACTGCACTTTTTAAAAATGTTTAAGCTTTGATTGCATTCTTCATATATGGTTAAGGACTTTCGGTACACTTTTCCTCACACTATATCATGCTTAATGTTCATTAATGATAATTGACATGGAAAATGACATTACATTTTATCAAAATGGTCTTCTCTATGTAAAGCAGTTTGACCTTCGATATTGACCAAAATGCACAGAGGGACATGAGAACGCTTCATTGAGTAAGTGGACATTAGGAAAAAGAAAAGAAAGTAGTCATCATGGAATTTCTGTAGCCTGAATTGTGGATAAGCGGGAGACATTCTTTTGAGGTCATTTGGATGTGAGAAAGATGAACTTTATGCAACTCTGTGGTGGATATGGTGGTTGAAAGCGTCCATGAAAATTCTAGTGCCTAAACAATAGGGATTCCTGACTTTCCAGATCTTTTGACTGTCCTCTAATTGATTATACAAATGGATGGGATCTCCTTTGTGCTGATTCACTCAAACAATTTTATTGATTAAGTGTTAAAAGATAAAAAATCAAATTTTTGAGTTCTTGATTGTCATGGGGATTATGGGAAGGACACTGAGCAATTGGAAATTGGAAAGGAGTGTTTCACGCACCTTTGTACCAACCATCTTTATGTATATATTAATGTACAATGGCTTGAAGGTTAGAGTTTTGGTGCTAGTGAAGGAAGTGCATGAAGATACTTTGGATGGGTGAAAGTTCTAGATGTTGCATGAGAGCATGAGGTTTTACTGGGTAGGCTTGCCAATAACCCTTATAGGAAGGTTGAAGAATGGACTGATGGATGAAATGGGATGGCTTGCTTCTGGAATTCTTGTGCTTGCTACTCTTAAAAATTCAGATAATTCGGAGCAAGGGGGACTGAACATGTTTCATTTACACAAGTTGCTTGAAAAAGGTGCCAGCATGCAGAAATAGCATTACAGAATGGAGATGCTGCTTTATAAATAAAATAATGGAACTGAGGAGATGGAATTGGGTTCTTACCATCGCTGCGTATCATGAATATGCATGTAAGGCGTGATAACGATGGGCCAGACGTGGCGTATATCAGCCTACATGGATTGGTCTCTTGTGGAATTGTAGAATTAATGCTCTTTGGACTATTTGATAGAAAAGTGGCTTCTATATTGTTTATTTTTTTGGTAAAGAAAGTAGCTTCCATATTATTTATGTACTACCTAAGAAAAAAATATATATGCTTACATATAACATTATAACTCTTATCAATTATTTGTTCACTGCTGTTGTGAGAATATTGCAGCTAATGACTGATTTGCTTCTCATGACAGAACCGACCTGCTGAGTTAATTGCTAAGTTTCTTGATGAAAAGTTGCGCGCTGGTAATAAAGGAACCTCAGAAGAGGAATTGGAGAGTATACTCGATAAAGTTCTGGTTTTGTTTAGGTTTATCCAGGTTAGCCTGCTATATGTAATGCATTCTTCTGCAAGAAAAAGAAAATGTACCATGATCCAAATAAACTTTGCTGGAGAATGGGAAATATTTTCACTCTCGCCTTCTCTTTTTTAAGGAATTCATATGGGATGTGCTTTTTGTTATAGGGAAAAGATGTGTTTGAAGCATTCTACAAGAAGGATCTCGCAAAGAGACTGTTATTGGGGAAGAGTGCTTCCATTGATGCAGAAAAATCCATGATCACAAAGGTTAAGGACATGTTTGTCATTTAAGCATAATATGACCTGCTTTTTTTCTGTTTTAACCTAGACTAGCAATATTTTGACAACTGTGTATTGTTAATTCAGCTGAAGACCGAGTGTGGTAGTCAGTTCACAAACAAACTTGAAGGAATGTTCAAGGTGCACCTTTGTTGAAGACTTCTGTTTTGAACAATTTGAATCTGCTGTTTCTTATTTTAGATCTGTTTATTTCGCTGTTGTCTAAAGTGCGTATATCAGATGATCTAATACCTGTTTTATGCTATGAGAAAATCCATAAAGTCGTTCAGGAAAAAAGATCAAGTCTATTTATCTGTTCCTTTTCAATTGAGTTCAGTGTTTCTATATGATTTATATTCTTCCATGCTACTTGAGTAAAGACTTCTTTCCTCTTCTCCAGAAGTGATGGCTTTCTGCTTCAACTTGTGTATTGCCCCATTCTTGTAGTACTGAAAGCAAAAGTAAAATGTTAGAGGGTGTAGTTCGGTACTTTTAAGTCTCTAAATATGCTTTGAGGATGTCAATTTCCTATTTGGTGTACGTTAGTTTCTTGATTTTTCTACCTTTCATAACTTTTTAATATGTCTCAATAAGACTTCTTCTATTTTTGTCTTCCCTAACTGTCTCAAGGGCACTTATTTCAGCTTCAAGCAACGTGCCATTGGCAGTTAACTGATTTAACCTTATATATAAAAAATTTTTCGGCTGAAGATTTAGCCTTCATTTTACTTGAGAAGAAATTGTTGCAAGTCTCACTCCTTCTCTGAAGAGTATGACTTCTTAGTAATTTTATTTAGTTCACATGAGAAATTGATCATTGAAGGAGTTTTTCCCAAATATTTCTCTATAAAAATTGCTCCATGGAGGTTCTATATTACGACTGATATTATTGTCCTTTTGTTTTAAGAAGACTTTTCTTTTCTGTAAGTTGAAGGGGGTGGTCTGGGCGATCATCGTTGGTCTAGAATTGAAATGTTGCAATACGTTGCTAGAACATTTAGGCAGAATCTTACCATCCATAAGCCACCCGAGAAAGATGATTAAGATAGTTGTAATAGCAGCTTTTTTTCTGTAGTTAAAACTTGAAGTCAATGCCCTTTGGGATGCTAAACAGTTGTGCTTACCTGGTTGTGCAAGTGAACTTTGAGGTGCTTTACATTGCCATGTGATGACATCTAGACATGAAATGTTGCTCAACGTTACAAGAACAGTTAAGGCAGAACCTTACTTTTTATGAGCCACCGGTGAAAGATGACTTAGTTGGAGTGGCAGCTTTCCTATTGTAGTTGGAACTGGAAGTCAATGCCGTTAGTGATACTAAACAAGTGAGCTTACCTGGTTGTGCAAGTGATGTTAACCTATATCCTTGGTCTTTGCATGGCCGTGTAATGACAACATAGGTTCTTATTTTTGACAAAGAGACGTTTTGCTTGTCAGTGACTTTTGCCCATGTTTTCCCTTGGAATGCCTGAGGTTCAAATGTGCTTATACTTTAAATGGAATAGTTGGTGTGATTTTTGTAATAGCTTCCCAGAATTGACATGTAATATACTTGTAGGAGATGTTACTTGTAAATAGTCACCAATCCTTTTATCTAATCCTGTTATGCTGTAGCACAGCTGTATTCATTTCCCTGACAGACCTTGTTTTCTTTAGATGTAGCGGTACTAACTTTTCCAACAAATTCTTGTAACATGCAGTCAGTATATAGAACATTTGGGGTTTGGGAAGTGTGGATAAAAGAGTAAAGCCACTCCTATGGGCCACTCAAAGAAGTCTGCCATTTTTTAGTGATAGTTTGTAAAGTGTGCAAATTATTCTTCGTGTACCTTGACTAATTGCTGGTTTCTCTGTTCTTTGCTGAACTCTTAACTCATAAAAAATTCTCATGCTAAACTTTTTTTACAGAATGGGTGGTCTACAGTCCATAAATATGGGGAACTTCCTATTTTTTCTCTCTTGGTTATGCATAGAAAAAGTTTTCTTCTTCATATAGCTTCTGAATCCATATTTCTGATCTATTTATTTTACTCCATATCGTTGCAGTGAATGTCTTGTTAATTTCCAAGTTTTTGTTTTTTTTCCTAGGACATTGAATTATCAAAAGAGATAAATGATTCATTTAAGCAATCATCACAAGCAAGGACAAAACTACCGTCAGGAATTGAGATGAGTGTCCATGTGCTGACTACAGGGTAAGCTTTGTTCTTGTGTGAATTTCTTCCCCCTTTTCCTTCACCAACACTGGAAAATTGGTGAAATAGTAGACCCAGTGACATTTTAGTCTGAAAATTTATCTTTCCTACTTTAATGTAGGTACTGGCCGACTTATCCACCCATGGATGTAAGGCTCCCTCATGAATTGAATGTGTATCAGGTTTGCTCTGGCAAGATGGCTCATTGTCTCTGAGTTTGGATCCTGGATGTTTAGTAGTATTCTCTGACAATTCTTATACGTGGTGACAGGAAATATTTAAGGAGTTTTACCTTAGCAAGTATAGTGGGAGACGTCTAATGTGGCAGAGTTCATTAGGTCACTGTGTACTGAAGGCGAATTTTCCAAAAGGGAGGAAAGAGTTGGCAGTTTCCCTATTTCAGGCAAGTCCATCAAGTTCCAGTTTCATTGAACAACAGTCCCAAACTATTGAGCCCAAATTTGCAGCAAACAATAACCCAAAGCTGATGAGTTTGTTTGGGCAACACTCCTATAACTTTCCAAGCATGATCATACTTAAGAGAACAATCGCATCGTATGATTACTAAGTGAATTCTTGCGAAGATTCAGTAATTGTCTACTCCCTTGAAAAGAAAGAAGTTAAAAACAGTATCTGTAGAATCTTCTCAACGTTTAACTCCTAGGTGACATGTGAAACCTCTAAACAAGAATTTTAAATCGTAATAGGAAACCTCTACAAACTACCGAGGAAACGTAATACCTTATGTAAAATAGGAGAAGGAAATTTAACAGGATTCTAATAAAACTCAAAAGGACTTGGAGAAGAATTCTAATCCTTTAGGGCACTTATTTTTATTGTGAGTCAATGCAAAGGTGCATTTTCACCATGACTTGGTAGAAAGATCAATTTGGGCAAATAAATAGCTTGCTTGATTTTGTTGGCTGCACTGTTCCCCCCAATATGGAGAAAACTTATGCTCGAACTTTGAAGTGGTGAACAATCAGATTTTTAATCATCCCTTTTAGTGTGATTTGATTTTGTTGGTTGCGTCATTGACATTCTAAAAGATCATGCGGGTTTTATCTTATGAATCTTTATAAATGTTTTTCAACTTGTAATCTGCTTATGTTGTTGTGCAGACGGTTGTTCTGATGCTATTTAACGATGCTCAGAAGCTTGGTTTTCTAGATATAAGGGACTCCACAGGCATTGAGGATAAGGAGCTGAGGAGGACTCTGCAATCCCTTGCATGTGGAAAAGTGAGAGTCCTTCAAAAGGTGGGTGCCATGCATCAGTACTCTGATGTACCTCTTTGCCTGGTATCATTGAACTGCAGGTGTTTTAATACCCTAGGTTTTCTTGACAGTTGCCCAAGGGCAGGGATGTGGAGGATGATGATTCTTTCGAGTTCAATGAATCTTTTAGTGCTCCTCTCTATCGAATAAAGGTACAGTTCTGAGATTCGGTTTAGTCATCGCAGGATTTCTCTCTCCTTATCCACCCAAATAACCTGCATCTTAACCCACACTTATGTTTCAAGCTAGCAAGTGTAATATTTGTTGGAATGTGATCTTGATGTCGAATTTCCTTGAGGAGCTCGCAGGTTAATGCTATCCAGATGAAGGAAACAGTGGAGGAGAACACAAGTACCACCGAAAGAGTATTTCAGGACCGTCAATATCAGGTTTTGATAACTCATGCTTGTTCATCTCCCTTTTTCATATGTTGTTGTGCATCTGAGAATGGAGAATAAATGTGATCATGAAGCCACCTGTGACACTCTGTCTTGTTGGTTGAATTCTAGGTTGATGCTGCTATTGTTCGGATAATGAAGACAAGGAAAGTGCTTAGCCACACACTTTTGATAACTGAACTGTTTCAGCAGGTAAATGTATACCATATAGCTTGTTTGTCTTTTTTTTTTTTTTTTTGTTGCTGAAATAGCACTTGGAAGTTGTGGGTCATTATCAAACCAAATCAATATTAGAGCTAGATTAGTTTGGTTGTACTGTGTAGCACTTTGCATTACTCGGAGGGAGATTAATGGAGATGAGCTGGTGGATTGCTAAAAACCTAAAAACACGGAGTCTACATTTGCTTGACTGAAAATCAGTTATTTAGAAAATATTTCTGCAAAAATGATTTCTTGTATCGATCCTAAAAATTAACGAAAAAAATATTTTCATATCCATGAAAACATTTAAATACAAATTGTTGCTGATAATGAAAATATTTTTTATTTTCTAATTATTCCAAATAATAGAAGCATTCTTTTTTAAAATATAATTTTTAAATCATTTATTTTTTAGAAAACAAAATGCAGCCTGAAAGAATATAAACACAGAGGGCCTCCTCTTGTCAATTGACATGTGTCAGTCTGTCATTTTTCAACTAAAACCTATCGTCTTAGAGCTCAGCTGGCTTTTAAATACTTGATGCAGTATCGGGCCCTTTGTGATATGGGTGATAGTGGGCTTGAATCTTTTGTTTTCTTTTGGGGAGGTAGAAATGAAGATAATAAAAAAATTGGCAGAAGTTTCAAAAATTTCCGCTCGTTTCTTTCACAAAGTTCTAAATAAATTTCTACACGCCCTTTCATTTTCACCCTCTTCCCTTCTTGGCTTTAAAAAGGGTTTTGCTATTTCTCTTTCATTTTATTTTCTTTGTAATCGATGTAACTCCTTTTGTAAACCTATCCTATTAGGTGTAGATGACATTTCCTTTCATTTAACTTTTTCTTTTGAATGAACTGATCATCTGATAAATGTGATGTGGTTTGCTTTTTGCCACTTCCTTCGCTGAGCAGCTCAAATTCCCTATCAAGCCAGCTGATCTGAAGAAAAGGATTGAAAGCCTGATAGACAGAGAATACCTGGAGCGGGACAAGAACAATCCTCAAATATACAATTACTTGGCTTAGTCAAATCTGCAATTTGACTCAGCAGATGTCACTGTATGTGATCAATTAGATGAAAGGTAGGCTGCTCTTTTGGATTCGGAAGCTTAATTACCTCATCAGATTTTATTGTACAGTTTGGGCTGTTAAGGATCAATTTTACTGCCTTGGAGAGCATAATCTAATGCAATCACCATTTCTTTCAACGGAGCATATGCTAGGGGTGGGGCATGGGGCGCGGATTTACCGTGACCCACAGAGCAAGATAGGGCCGGATTCTGGCTGTGCCCTCTCTTTGGTTGCCACTGCGTAATTGCAGCCTCTGCTCGATGTCACACCATCACCGCATTCATTGTCTCGCCATCTCTCCTTTCGAGTGTGAATGTCCGACCTTGTAATCTCTCTTATTTGATGGTGCCATGACTGAGCTCCCAGCCGGCACACTTGTCTAATGAAAGTTCACCTTGTTTGCCGACGAGATGACATTGTCTCATGGCCTCACCGCACTAGCCTCCCATCGCAGTGAATGTGTCATTCACCATTCTTCCAATTTAAGCCTCTTAAGTTGCGCAAACAGCATGCAAGGTATATGACTGCATGTCAAGGCGTCTTTTCTTTTCTTCTTCGTTTCCTTTGAATTGCGGGTTTAAAATGGTTGGAGTTAACTGGATTTTTCAGGCCTGTCTGGCGGGCTCAGCCAGCCCGTATGTTAATTAGAAAAGATTACAATAATGTTTTACTAGCAATTCTCCCTCAATAACTAAAATTCATAAGCACATTCCAGAAAAAAGGCCCAACAACTTAATTGAGGAGAACAGAAAGGTGGTAAAATACTGTAGCTTCAAACTCATTGTTATGGTAGTAAAATAAGATAATAGAAAGTTATAAAGTTGTTTTTTCATGTATTCTATATTTATATATTTATCATCTGAAATATTAAAAACAATATATATATCTATATATATAAAGGTGGCTTAGCGGACCGCTTATGTTTTCCCTTGGGCAGGTTTAGATATATCATTTGGTCCGTATTTTTATCGAATTCTAATTAAATTTCAGCTATAATTATTTTAACACAATAATCGACCGAAGTTTTAAGCCCGCTTTTTATTTAAAATTAGCTTTCTTTTTATAATATGAGAATCAATCATTTGTGGATGTATGCGTTGTGTCAAAATTAAGTAGGATTTTGAAAGAAGACTATGGGAAATAAAGTATATGCACTTGAGTCATATTTATCTATGCTTTGAGACTTCCCATGAGGCTAAATGAAAGAATATGAGGCCTCAACAGAAAGGCACAACCACTTGATAGAGGTCCTAGCATATCTTAGAGGTGGTGCAAAAGACCATATAAGATTAATCAAGTAATTTTTCATCAAAAGAGCCTTGAACAATTTTCGTAATACTTTTCTAGAATTCAAATTTTTATCAAGTAATTTTAATCAAAAGAGCCTTGAACAATTTTCGTAATACTTTTCTAGAATTCAAATTTTTATCTATCAGTTTAAACTTTTAGAACAAATAATATTAATCTTACAAATTTTCATATGGTACCATAGCAAGTGTTTGCCTCTTCAATTAAATATGCCAAATTAAATGTGTGAGAGAGTCATAGAATATTATTTATGAAACCATATTTTTCAGCTATCAACTTAAATTTTTGAAATAGAAGATAGTGGTCTTACAAAATCTTTCATACATTTAACTGTTTTTTTAGCTCATTTGATAGACCAAACTAATTTTCTTCCTAATCATGTCCTCATTTTTGCATAAAGTTCCTGATAGTGATGTTGATTCTGTTCTAACTTTTTATCTATTAATGACAATTGATATTTGACCCAACATTTCTATCCTAGATAGTGTGGTGTCTCTAATATCTTGTAGATAAATGTCACAGTGTTTCAAACCCAATTGGTAAGTTGAACTCACTTTTTGTTTGTCCGCCTTAGTACTACATAAAAATCTTGATAGTGACAATTATCAAATCGATATTTGACTTAATCCTTTTATCATAGTTAAGTATAATTTCTTTACTATATTTTTCATAAATTTTGTAACTTTTCTAGCTCTGATTGGAGGCATTAACTGATTTTCTATGCATGCTTACCAATTATTGTCGATTTTGTCCTTCAAAAGTGGTCACCAACACTCGACTAGGTTGATGCTTACCAATTATTGTCGATTTTGTCCTTCAAAAGTGGTCACCAATTGTCGATTTTGTCCTTCAAAAGTGGTCACCAACACTCGACTAGGTTGAGCAGAACCCCTAAAAGTTCTAGCCCCAGCAGGCCTGTCCGGTGACCTAAGTCCAGGAGCAAAACAAGACCTCTTTTCCTTTCCTATTTCATGTGCCTCTCTTTGTCCCTTGCAAAAGTATGGTTCTTGGTCCTGTTTCCTTTGCTATGTGTACATTCAATTGAGGAGGAAAGATTCAGCCCGATCCGTCGGCCTCAATTGAAGAACTGGCTAAAATCTACTTGAATCGATTTGATCCTAGTCGGTTTTGGCCATACCTCGAACTTTTTTTCTTCCTTTTTTTTGGCAATATATGTCTTATTATCTACCAATTTCAAAACTCTTAATATGCCGTTGTCAAGAAAAATACAATTATTTGAATATTTATGAACTTCATTGAAAGAACGCCCACTCTCTAACTCTTTAATAGTTATAAACTAGTAACACCCACTCTCTACCTTTTTGATGTTTGATCATTAATTTACCATGTTTATGGCTTTATTAAAGGGTTTCCGAGTAATTAATTTTTTTTTTCTGAATTCTTATATTAAATGTGTAATTACTTCTTTAGTTTTTTTTTTATAATCGAAAAATCCATCACGGCTATCTTGTGCCCGTACAGCATCAAAGGGTCGGGCCACAATACCTCGAGAGAGACTAGCACAAAACCCCAATAACATTTAGTTTGTATAGTCTATCAAGCCAATTTGTTGAATAAAAATCAGCCCGAATGATAGGCCGAACCTGATCAAAGTCATGCCCAATTTTTTTTAATATTTATATTAACCAAATTGATTCTTTTTTATTTTGCCAGAGTTTTCCAATTTAATTTGGAGATGTGTTTGATATCCATATGTGTCTGTTCTCAAATGAAAACAGACTCCAAATTCTCAACTTAAATTGAAAACCCAACATTATTCTTTTGTGCAGTTTTTTCAAACTTTTATTTCTCAATTTTTTTAGCACCCCTCTTTCGTCGAAACCCAAAATTTATGACGTCATTGCACCGTATAATACTGTATAAGAAATCCCGTAGATAACTGGCCTCTTTCATCTTCATTTGAAATCTCACCATCCTAATATTAAAAAGAAAGGGAAAGCAAAAAGAAGAAATGAAAGCCAAAATCTGAAAGCGAAAAGCAAAAGCTCATCCTCAATCCTCTTCCTCTCTTTCAACTCGGCAGAAAGATTACAGACCCAGAAAACAAAATCACAGCAAAAGGGCGAGGACGATCGAACCGATCGTTGAAACTCAGAAGAGCAGAGAGCACATTGATCACACGATCTTGGAAGGAACAGCGGAAGCATCGCTGTCGATGGGCTTCGGATCTGAATCTACGGGTTCAGAGCTAGGGTTGGGGACGATCAGAGGGGCGCGAGCACGAGCATTGCCGTCGCGGTCGTCGTCGGGGTCATAATCGGGGTTGAGGGACCGGTCTATGGCTTCCCGGCCCCGCTCGAGGCAAGGCTTGCAAGCGATCTCGATGGCGATCCAACCCAGCACCACTCCAGCGATCGCTATAAGCGCGCTCGTGATCGCCGCCATCCTTTGTTCTCCTTTTTGCTCAGAGAGATGAGAGGGACGGGGAAGAAGATGAAACCCAGAGACGCAAAGGCAGTCTCCCTATACGATAGACCGAAATAGAAGACCCACCACTCGCAATGACAGACAGAAAGATGCTGGGTCCGATTCCAGGTAGCCGAACCCTTTAATGGCCCTCGCTTTTGGAGTAAATTACAGCGCTGCCACGCTATGTATGAGTCGGAATTATTGTGGATGAATGATTTCATTTAAATATTGCCCATATACTAAGTTGCTTGATAACTTACCTATTAACCACATTGAGTTGTGTGGAGATTGCTCATTGTCATATAGCTATCTCGATGGAAGAAATTATATGAAGGGATGCAATGATTGCCCAATCTCATATAATTGTCTTGACAAAAGAAGTTATCCGTAGTATCTAATTGTAAAAATGTTTGATGTTCATTGTGGATGAAAGATGCCATTTTAGTTTGATTTTATTTCCTAATAGAATCCCCCAATAAAAATATTTTTCCTTAAAGATTAAATTGCAATCTTAGAGTAGATTACATGATAATATAGATTGTATAAATAAATTTTAGTTAACATTATAAGATAAGATATATTAAATTCCACATTTAGGTGCACTTGGTTTAGGATTTGGAGAAATTTTTTGAGAAAATGCAAATGTATTTAGCTTAAAGGGGTTTTGTGAAATGCAAATGTTATTTGGCAAATTGCAATCGAAAAGTGCGTTAGGATGCAACTTTGAGGAAATATTGTTTGATAAACATATATTTAAAAAGTTCTTTGGTGTAACCTCAATTAAAGAAGAGAGTCATTTCATTATAATAAACATGAGTTCATTTTCATAGCCAATGTCATTTGTAAAATCTGCATAAGATAACTTTTAATTTCATAACATTCTCCTTGCATCATAGAGAACAAGGCATCATGCGTGAACATTTTTGCCGAAAATTACCTTATTATTTTCCGAAAATAGTGCATTTCCCTTTCTGTATCATAGAAAACTGATGAAGTTTGTGACATAACGTCCCTTTTCTGGAATTAATTTGTGTCATAAATAGTGAATTCCGTCTTTTATACCATAAATTAGTGCTGAAGGAGGTGGTGGATGTTAAGGAGACCAAAAGCAATATGAAAGACCGCAAAGTTTTATCCTAAACCCATCTGCTTCATCCACAAGGACCATCATCTAATAGCCTCCAAGAACTTGTCATTCTTCCGTAGTGCATTAATCAAATTTATGTAGTCTCCCCCCCCCCCACCCCCCGGCGTAGTGCACATAATTTGTTAAATGCCCACTTCCTTCTAAAATATTAGCTTTCCAGATTCCTTCTAAAATAATTTGTTCAGTTCAACTTTTCACTTTAGAAATCCGAACCGAACCCAAACCATTGATAACCTTTGGTTCAACCGTGGCAAAGATCAGCAAGCAGGCTCAGGCGATATTGACTCCCCAGAACCAGAGGTCAGGACAGAGCCATGGAGAAACAACTGATGCATTTCACATACCGGATGTGCCATTGAACAACAAGAAATTAAAATGAATTAAGAGGTAAATGAAGATTAAATAGCCATGCATGTAACTAGATAAATATCTCACTCCTTAAAAATCCCCAAAATCCAACAGCTATGAAACATCAAAATCCATCCAGATAACTCCAGAAGAAGTATCTCAAAGACATGAGATG
Organism: Melaleuca alternifolia; assembly: GCA_019926035.1. Classification (NCBI taxonomy): domain Eukaryota; kingdom Viridiplantae; phylum Streptophyta; class Magnoliopsida; order Myrtales; family Myrtaceae; genus Melaleuca; species Melaleuca alternifolia. The sequence goes on along the minus strand of JAGKPW010003071.1, from coordinate 80,804 downwards.
AATTTGTCTCTTCTTCAAGTATGAGCAGGTCCAAGTATGAGCAGGTGGACCTCCAATACGAGGTCCCTGAGCAGGCTGGTTAGGCTTTGGCGCATCATTTTGCATAATAACCAATAGAAACAACCCTGAAATCAGAGTCACCCCAAAAAACTTAAACAACAATGAGTGGCAAATAGTTATGTGGTATTAGCAACAAATGCAAACTTTTTAAGACGTGAAAACTACATAGGTAATAGTTAAGAAGCGCAGAACTCCGTCCCATGCCGCCCACTCAATTCTAGCCAAAACGAGAAAGAAACACACATACAATAAGAATGTCGGATTTATTCTCATTTTCAAACTTCAAACTATGCAAAGTGCACATTCCCCCACTTAATCTCAAGAAGCTCATTGGCTAAAATTTTGAAACAATCAAACCATTAAAGAAATGCTAGCTTTTGTGTAGACAAAGACACTCAGACTCTCAATTACTGGCAAATTCAACAGTGCTATGCAAAACATGCATACTCACAGGGATTCTATGTCAATGAAACGTTCCATCTTCCAGTGGTAAAAGGAGAATTCTCGGGCAACCTTGATAGCTTTTCACTTGTCTTCTAAGGCAATTTCTTAGAGAGCTTATGCTAACTAGGATTTAGCTGGAACAATTTATACACATCTTTGAGGTTTTCTAGTAAAAACGAACAGACTAAAAGTTCATTAACATCACTATCATTCAGAAGCATAACAAGTTGATTTCTCTTAGTATTATCTATCTTAACACAAGCAAGAAGATCCTAAAATAAACAAGTTTGGCTAATTCTTATTGAGAGCAGAAAGAGAGAATAAAACCATATTATCCACCACGGACCATTTTTTTAAACAAAAATCCTAGGACGAAGGGGGTTGTCTTTCAACAGTTCTCGTCCCATTAGGTTTGTGACCATTGATTGCACCAAATTTGATCTCAGCCACTATTTGTTTCCCCACCACAGAAGAGAGAGGAATAGGGGAAGAGTGACGAGAGGGAAGAGCCAGAGATGAGGAAGAGCGACGGGAGATGAGGGAAGAGCAGATAGGAGGAAGAGCGATGGGAGTGGGAGAAGGAATGAGCAACAAGAGTGGGAGTGGGAGCAGGGGTGAGCGATGGGAGTCGTAGAGGGGAAGGCGACAAGAGGAAGAAGAAGCAGATGAGAGGAAAAGAAGCGAACGTAGATGGGAAGGAGAAGAAAGAAGAAGATGTAGAGGAATGGTTTAGGGTTTCTGAAGGGGTAAAAATGGAATTATGATTAATAAACATGGTAAGATGCGCAAACGACATATTTTCGAGTTACTAGCATTTCTGTTGGAGTTGTCTTAGTGTTAATGCTGCTTAGATGTTCTGTGTTGTTTATGTTAAGCTGTCATTGTGTTTGTATTAAGTCACATAGGTTGTATTAGGCAGTTATTGTCTTAGCTATTTTCTAGCAAGTAGATATGGTCAGTTTCTTAATTGCTATTTTCCAGGGAAGTGGAACTAGGCAGTTAGCACATGTTGTAAGCAGTTCTACAATGTTATTTAATCTCTTGTACATGACAATTTATTTTTTAGGTGAATGAAGTTGATGTTTATTCATTCGCTCTCTACAACTTCTCTATCTTAGAATTTACTAACTTGTTTTGCCTCAGAATGTATATGTCCTATATTGCTTGATTTGCTTTAACAATTGGTATCAGAGCTGTTGAAGGATCTTAAGGGACTGTGAAGTGAAGAGCTTCTTGAAGGATCTTAAGGGCTGTGAAGTGAAGGTAAGTGAAGTTTGTGAAGGATGGAAACAAGTTCGAGTTTCTATTCTATGGCTGCTCTAGTTTTTACTGGTGAAAATTATCAGGCGTGGGTTGTCAAGATGACGGCATTTTTAGAGGGTCATGATCTGTGGGAGGCTGTGGAGGATGATTATGAAGTTACTCCACTTCCTAACAATCCTACCTTAAATCAGATTAAATTTCATAAAGAGAGAACTACGAGGAAGGCCAAGGCAAAGTCTTGCCTGTATGCTGCTGTTTCACCTTCTATTTTCACAAGGATCATGTGATGTGATTATGCAAAGGCTATATGGGACTTTCTGAAGAAGGAATATGAGGGAGATGAGAAGATAAGGAACATGAAGGCGCTGAATCTCTTGAGGGAATTTGAGAGACAGCGGATGAAGGATTCAGAGTCAGTAAAGGAGTATTCTGATAGGCTGATTAATGTAGCCGAGAAGATCAGAGTATTAGGGACTGACTTGAAGGATGAAAGGCTGGTTCAAAAGATCCTAGTGTCTCTTCCAGAGAAGTTTGAAGCCACCATAGCTTCTCTGGAAAATACAAAAGATCTAGGTGATATAAAACTTGCAGAATTGTTAATTTCTCTACAGGCTCAAGAGCAAAGAAGATTGATGAGAAAAGAAGTGACTGTATAGGGTGCTTTGCAAGCTAAAGTGAAGCACAATGATGGAGGCAAAGGAAAGAAATGGAATCAGTCTAAAGGAAGCGTAGGTTACTTCAAGTATGCTGCAAAAGAAGGATGTTCTAGTGGATCGGGCAAATGGAAGAAAAACAAGAAGTCTTGTCAACACTATGGAGGAACTAATCATCAGTCCTTTAGATGTCAGAGGAGGCCTGATGCTAAGTGTAGAAGTTGCAACAAACTTGGTCACATGGAAGCTATTTGCAAAGAGAACAACCAGCAGTAAACAGGAGAAGCACATATATAGCAGTTAATGAGATTGAGGAAGAACACTTGTTTGTGGCTTCCAATTCTGGCTTTTCTCTTGAGGATACTGGGTGGCTGGTGGATAGCGGTTGTACAAATCATATGACTGGCAATCTGAAGTTGTTTAGAAGTCTAGATAAGTCAGTCAACTCCAAAGTTAGAATTGGCAATGGACATTTATCGAAGTACAAGGGAAAGGTACAATAGCTATTGAAGGAAATTAGGAATTGAAGCTGATCAGTGATATTCTTTTGTTCCAGAGATAGACTAGAATCTGTTCAGTGTTGGTCAACTAGTTGAGAAGGGCTATAAAGTGAACTTTGAAGGAAAAGAATGTCTTATTGATGATGTTGATTGCAAGGAAGTTCTGAGAGTGCCAATGAGGGATAAGAGCTTTATGTTCAAGCCACAGGAGATGCAACAAATGGCTTTAAAATGCAGAGAAAAAAATTCCGAGTTATGGCATAAAAGGCTTGGGCACGTCCACAATATGCTGTACATGCATAGAAATAATTTGGCAAATGACTTGCCAAGTTTGGAGGAGGAGTTTCCCCAGTGCAGAACTTGTCTATTTGGCAAGCAAGCTAGATTTTCTTTCAAAGGAGGAAGCTGGAGAGCATGCGAGAAGCTACAATTAGTTCACATAGACTTATGTGGACATATGTCAGAATTTTCTCTCAATGGTAGCGGGTATTTCATTACTTTCATAGATGATATGTCTAGGATGAGCTTGGTTTATTTTCTGCAAGCCAAGTCTGAAGTTGCTGATGTGTTTGTGAAGTTTAAAGCTTTGGTTGAGAATCAGACTGAGAAGAAAATTAAAATGCTTAGGTTTGATAATGGTTCTGAGTATACGGCTTACAGGTTTAAGTCAATCTTTGAGCAAGTAGGCATTGTACAACAATTTACAACACCTTATTCTCCTCAACAGAATGGGGTAGTGAAAGGAAAAACCGAAGTATTATGGAGATGGCTAGATGTTTGATGTAGGAGAAGAGTTTACCCAAGAAGTTTTGGGCTGAGGTAGCAAAAACTGTAGTGTTCTTGTTGAACAGATTGCCCACAAAAGCCTTAAAGAGGTCAACACCTTTTGAAGTGCGGTATGGTGTTAGACCTTCTTTGAAGAGTTTAAAGATTTTTGGATGTTTGTGTTATACTCATGTTCCTCAGGTCAAGAGTGACAAGCTAGATAAAAAAGCTGAGCTTGGAATCTTCATTGGGTACAGCCTTCATTCGAAGGCTTACAGAATTTTTCAACCTATGACAGGGAAGGTTATTATGAACAGATATGTTGTTTTCTTCGAGGAAGATGAGTGGAATTGGATGGAAGGAAAGATTGTAGTGCAAAAGCAATCTAACAAATAGCAACAAGAGGTTGATGAAGCTGTTGATGGGCTGAAAGATAATATAGATGATTTTCCAGTAAAAGGCACAAGGCCACTTGCTGAAATTTATGAAAGAAGCAATATGGCTATGCTTGAACTAATTAATTATATGGAAGCTAAAGAGGATCAGAAGTAGATTGTAGCAATGTAGGAGGAGCTTGCGATGATTCAGAAAAACCACACATGGGAACTTGTTGATAGGCCTTATGATAGGAATATGATTGGGGTTAACTGGGTGTTTAGAAAAAAACTTAATCTTGATGGTTATATTAATAAACACAAAGCCATATTAGTTATGAAAGGCTATGCTCAAATATGAGGAGTAGATTATTCAAAGACATTTGTTCCTGTTGCGAGGCTTGATACAATCAGGCTGCTTCTAGCTATGGCAGTAGAGAAGGGATGGTTTATATTCCAACTAGATGTCAAGTTTGCTTTTCTGAATGGAGAGCTCGAGGAGGAGATACTTATTGAACAACCTGAAGGGTTCAGCATTGGAGGGCAAGAAGAGAAAGTATACAGATTTAAGAAAGCTCTATATGGACCGAAACAGGCTCCAAGAGCTTGGTATGGAAAGATAGATCGATATTTGTAGGACTTTGACTTTGTTATAAGCTTGAGTGAGTTTACTCTTTATGTCAAGAGGGTAAATCATAGTGTTGCGATTCTGTCACTATATGTAGATGATTTATTAGTAACAGGGAATGATGAGGAATTGATAGAGAAAGTAATGCAAAGTCTGTTTGCAGTCTTTGAGATGTTAGACTTAGGAAAGATGACTTATTTCTTGGGCCTGGAAGTATAGCAAGCTTCACATGAGATCTTCATCTGCTAGAAGAAGTACACAAAGGAAATTTTGAAGAAGTTTTAGATAGAAGATTGTAGAAGTGTAAGCACTGTTAAGGAGAAGCTGAAAAAGGATGATGGAACAGAAGCTGTGGATGCTTCTATGTATAGAAGCTTGATTGGATGTTTAATGTATCTTACAGCAACTATGCCAGATAATCTATTTGCTATGTCTTTCTTTCCAGATATTCTGCTCTTTGTCTAATCTAAAGAGTTCGTCTCCTCTTTGTCCAATCTAAGGGAGTTCGTCTCCGCTTGGTCAAATCTAAGGAGTTCGTATCCTTTTTGTCCAATCTAAGGTAGTTCGTCTCCACTAGGTCCAATCTAAGGTAGTTCGTCTCCTCTAAGTCCAATCTAAGCATATCTTCACCTCTTGGTCCAATCTAAGGAGTTCGTCTCCTCTTGGTCTAAACTAAGGAGTTCGTCTCCTCTTGTTGCAATATAAAGAGTTCATTTCCTCTTTGTCCAATCTAAGGGAGTTCGTCCCCTCTTAGTCTAATATAGGGAGTTCGTATCCTCTTGGTCCATTCTTAGGAGTTTGTCACCTCGAGGTCCAATCTAAAGAGTTCGTCTCCACTTTGTCCAATCTCAGGGAGTTCGTATCCACTTGGTCCAATTTAAGGGAGTTCGACTCCTCTTGGTCCAAGCTAAGGAGTTCATCACTTTTTCGTCCAATCTAAGGAGTTCATCTCCTCTTTGTCCAATCTAAGGAAGTTGGTCTGCTATTGGTCCAATCTAAAGAGTTCGTCTTCTCTTTGTCCAATCTAAGGGAGTTGGTCTGCTATTGGTCCAATCTAAAGAGTTCGTCTTCTCTTTGTCCAATCTAAGGGAGTTAGTCTCCTCTTGGTCCAATCTAAGGGAGTTCGTCTCCTCTTTGTCCAAGCTAAGGAGCTCGTCACCTCTTGGTCCAATCTAAGGAGTTCTTTTCCTCTTGGTCAAATGTAAGGAGTTCGTATCCTCTTTGTCCAATCTAAGGTAGTTCATCTTTACTAGATCCAATGTAAGGTGGGTCGTCTCCTCTAAGTCCAATCTAATCAATTATTCACTTCTTGGTCCAATCTAAGGAGTTCATGTCCTCTTGGTCCAAGCTAAGGAGTTCGTCTCTTCTTTGTCCAATCTAAGGGAGTTTGTCCCCTCTTAGTCCGAGTTAGTTTCCTCTTGGTCTGATCTAAGGAGTTCGTCTCATCTTTGCCCAATCGAAGGGAGTGGGTCTCCTCATGGTCCATTCTATGGAGTTCGTCTCCTCTTGGTCCAATCTAAGTGAGTTGGTCTCCACATGGTCCAATTTAAGGAGTTTGTATCATCTTGGTCAAATCTAGTGAGCTCGTCGCCACTTGGTCTAATCTATTGAGTTCTTCTACTCTTGGTCCAATCTAACCAATTTGGTCTCATCTTTGTCCAATCTAATGGAGTTGTCTCCTCTTGGTCCATTCTAAGGGAGTTCGTCTCATCCTAGTCCAAGGTAAAGAGTTCGTCACCTTTTGGTTCAATCTAAGGAGTTCGTCTCCTCTTTGTACAATCTAAGGGGGTTTATCTGCTCTTAGTCCAATCTAATGAGTCCGTTTCCTCTTTGTCCAATCTAAGGGAGTTTGTCTCCGCTTGGTCAAATCTAAGGAGTTCGTATCATCTTTGTCCAATCTAAGGGAGTTCGTCTCCTCTTGGTCCAATCTAAGGAATTCGTCTTCTCTTTGGCCAATGTAAGGAGGTCGTCTCCTCTTGGCCCAATCTAAGGAGTTCATGACCTTTTTGTCCAATATAAGTGAATTCGTCTCGTCTTGGTCCAATCTAAGGAGTTCGTCTCCTTTTCAGTCAACCTAAGGTAAGGTGTTCGACTCCTCTTCGTCCAATCTAAGGGAGTTCGACTCCTCTTTGTCCAATCTAAAGAGTTCGTCTCCTCTTGGTCCAATCTAAGGGAATTTGTAACATCCTCGATTTGAGCCCTAATTAATAAAATGATTAAAGGTGTGCCAAGGTCATTCGGCCAAGGGGCTTTCAGTCGAATAAGGAAATAGAGATAAAAAGAAAAGAAAAAGAGAAAGAGAAAGAGAAAGAGAAGGAAAATAGAATAATAAGATTTGGTGGTGTCTTGACAATTATTAAAGAGAAAGAAAGACAAGAAAATCTAGAGTATTTTTGACCTAGAGAATTATTAATTCAAGGGGTACAAGTGTAGGTTGATTCAAGATGACATAAGCCTAGATTAAAGTACCTATAATCTATTAGAAGAAGATCACACATGGGAGAGTGGCCGGTGGCAATCCAAGGGCAAAAAGGGAAGAAAAACATAATTATTTAGTCATTAATAAGGCTATCTTAAGATTATAATTAGGCTTGTCGCCTATTAAGCTTAGGGTGATGTAATGTGGGTGATGTAATGCACCTAGTTATAGGATTATGTCATCCTAGAATGCTATTAGAGGAATAGGTAATTAAGAGTCTAATATAGTGTCATCATGAGAGTTAAATATAGCCGTGTGAGCTATTAATCATAGGATGATGTAATCTTGATGACATAATGCACCTAGATATATCATGAAGTCATCCTATGAAGCTATTAGGAGGATAGACAATTAAAGGGTTAATAGAAGATATAAAATTAGGTACATGGGCTAACATTTAAATAATACTATAGCCTTAGTACCTAGATGGATAGATAGGATAATTAATGATCACATGGACAAAAGAAAGAATAAGAAATAGGAGAGAAATTCATCCAAGGCAAGAGGGGGAGGAAGAATGAAGTAAAATAATGGAGAAAGGACAAAAACATTAATGGTTGAATAGTGGTCCTATAGTTACTTTATGAAATTAGACCTTAGGCAATTAATATGTGAGATAGCACTAGCCTTGGGCCCCAATCTTCCTTGCCTATAAATAGAGAGCAGCTCACCTCATTTGGACACACCACAACCAAGAACACACAAACCTCTTCTGCCTGCTTCTGAAAATTCGTAGCTCTGCTAACCTAGCCACTGTTCTGCCTTCAACCACCCACCAGCAGCCACTTGCTTCACCAAAACCCTCTACCACCTTCTTATATACTTCCATACCGTGCTTCCTGCAAAATTTCAGCACCAACGGAGCTCTGGTTCCTCCCGAACCAACTCTGGAAGCTACAGACCCCTGATCCGAAATACTGCACCGTCTACCTTTCTGTTTGGCCCTGGTTGACCGACCAAACGACCTCCGAATTGAGCGAAACCAGCGCCATTCTCTTTGTAACATCCATATCTTTCCAACGCAATCAACCACGCTCCAAAACGTTGAGTATTAGACAATGTAGAGCCTCGGGAATCCGTCCGTACAACCACCGTGCTGGACAACGGGCTGCTGTTCGCCTGCTCCGATTAGTTCCTGCTTCTGTTTCTTCGACTCCTCTTTGTGCTTTTGAGTAACACCTGTCTGTAAGTGACTTTCTAACCCTCGGGTAGGGCGTGGTGATACGTAGTTAACTCGTAGAGAGATTTTCCTAATTTATCTACGCACTTTGGTCTTCCCAGTCTTGCTGGAAAACTGTTCTCTGTTCTGCTCTTTAAATTCAGCTTCTATCTTGAACTGAAATGCTCAACTTTGACAAAGCTTCTTATTCTTAAACTTCTAAAAGTTTTATTGAACTATGGTTTTACTAAGCTTGTTCATACTATTCTGTTTTACTCTCAAAATTGCTGCATCCTTTTCTAAGCACAGAATTTTGATGGCTATAAACTCAAGATAAAACTGGAAATAATGGTTTTCAAAATGGGATTTTGTGATGAGTGTGATGCATACTAAAATACCGTGCTCGCCACCGACCGAGGTCGTGTGGGCGACGATGTTCCCGGAAGAGTTCCGGTTGATGTTAGCCTCCTCGTCGGATGGACATCGGGGGAGTAGACCCTGCGCGGTATACGCGGCTTTTGAGTTAGAGGGTCCGTGCTAGACGAGGCTAGCGCGTTGCTTGGGCTGCGGTCCGAAAGGCCGGATCATTATGGAACCAGCAGCCAAAGAGGGGCCTAAAGATTAGAAAAGAGTAATGCATGTAATGATGTGTGGAAATATGATTTTGGGATTCATGGGTGATTTTTGGAAATCCTTGGAAATGTTATCTTTTCAAAATGGGGCAAGGTTTTGGAAATAACGTGATGGCATTCTTACTTGTTTTCAAACCTTTACTTGTTGATATTGAGACCGCTTCCTAGGCATGGTTTAGAATTTCACTTATTGAGTTTATCTCACCCCTTGGTTATAAACATTTTTCAAGATCACCTCATGGCTAACCCTGTGGTTTTGTTTGGAGTACCCACCGCCATCACTACCGATGTTGAGATTATCACCGACTATCTTCCGATTGCGACCCTTGGGAGGCACGTGGCCACTGTTTGGGTAAATGAGGGTCGTGGTTATGTCGTCCCTCACCGCTACGAGGCTTGGTTCATTCGATTCGATGACTTTGTGATGGGGCCCCATCCGAGTGATTCCATGCCTCTAAACATGACTAGAAGATCACTAGAGGGACCCATCATGATATCGGACTCGGAGAAGGAATCGGACCCAGGAGAAGAGGTGGATTCCGAGGGTTAAAATTGGCTAACCACGATCCCGTCCCTTATGGTGTAGGTACTAGGTAGCGGAGCTAGGATAACCAACCCCCGATTTTGCTAACTTGTGACTAGATGTGCTTTAGTGCGTCTTGTGAATATAATCATGCTTTTGTTGGGGTTGCCATGGTTGTGTATGTCTTAGTGTTGGTGTAGTAGTTGTGATGGATGGGTACCTCTCTTTTATGCCATGTGAATATTTTAATGATATGTAAAAATATATGTTTGTGTAATACAATGCTAGTTAGTTGTGATAATGCCTACTATTTATCTTATCAAAATTAACTACCTTGTGTACGGGATTGCTTCCGCGTAATTAAATGGTAAAAGTCGACAATAGGATCCTGGGGTAAGATTGTCGCACGTGGTTATAAAAAAAGAATATAGTAAGGATTTGCCACGTGCTCAACGGACCGAGGCATGTTAAGTTCTTTTGTAGCGTGCCCTTGAGCTTAATTAAAAATAATTGAGTTCATTATATTATGAATTGGGGGTTTGGGGCGTCACAGAATTCCTCTCCTCTTGGCCTAATTTATTGAGTTCATCTCATCTTGATCCAAACTATGGAGTTCTTCTCCTCTTGGTCCAATTTAAGGGAGTTCGCCCCTCTTGGTCCTATTTAAGGAGTCTGTCTCCTCTTTTTCCAATCTAAGGTAGTTTGTCTCCTCTAGGTCCAATCTAAGAAGTTCCTCAGTTCTTGGTCCAATCTAAAGAGTTCGTCTCCTCTTGGTCTAAGCTAAGAAGTTCGTCTCCTCTTGTTGCAATCTAAGGAGTTCGTCTCCTCTTTGTCCAATCTAAGAGAGTTCATCACCTCTTAGTCCAATCTAGGGAGTTCGTCACCTCTTTCTCAAATCTAAGTGAGTTGGTCTCCTCTTGGTCCAATCTAAGGAGTTCGTCTCCTCTTTGTTCAATCTAGTGAAGTTCCTCTCCTTTTGGTCAAATATAAGGTAATTGGTCTACTGTTGGTCCATTCTATGGAGTTCGCCTCCTCTTGGTCTAATCTAAGGGAGTTCGTCTCCTCTTGGTCCATTATGAGTAGTTTGTCACATCTTTCTCCAATCTAAGTGTTTTAGGGTCCTCTTGGTCCAATCTATGGAGTTCCTCTCCTATTGGTCAAATCTAATGAGTTAGTTTCCACTTGGTCCAATCAAAGGAGTTTTTCTTCTGTTGGTCCAATCTAACCAAGTTCTGTCTCGTCTTTGTCCAATTTAAAGGAGTTCGTCTTCTCTTGATCCAATCTAAAGGAGTTTGTCTCCTCTTGGTCAATTCTTAGGAGTTTGTCACCTCGAGCTCCAATCTAAAGAATCTGTCTCCACTTGGTCAGATCTAAGGGAGTTTGTATCCACTTGGTCCAATTTAAGGGTGTTCGTCTCCTCTTCTTCCCAGCTAAAGAGTTCGTCACCTCTTCGTCCAATCTAAGGAGTTCATCTCCTCTTTGTCCAATCTAAGGGAGTTGGTCTGCTCTTGGTCCAATCTAAAGAGTTCGTCTCCTCTTTGCCCAGTCTAAGGGAGTTCGTCTCCTCTTGGTCCAATCTAAGGGAGTTCGTCTCCTCTTGGTCCAAGCTAAAGAGTTCGTCACCTCTTGGTCCAATCTAAGGAGTTCGTCTCATCTTTGTACAATCTAAGGGGGTTTATCTGCTCTTTGTCCAATCTAAAGAGTTCGTCTCCTCTTTGTCAAATCTAAGGGAGTTCGTCTCCGCTTGGTCAAATCTAAGGAGTTCGTATCCTCTTTGTCCAATCTAAGGTAGTTTGTCTCTACTAGGTCCAATCTAAGGTAGTTCGTCTCCTCTAAGTCCAATCTAAGCATATCTTCACCTCTTGGTCCAATCTTAGGAGTTCATCTCCTCTTGGTCCAAGCTAAGGAGTTCGTCTCCTCTTGTAGCAATATAAAGAGTTCGTCTCCTCTTGGTCCAATCTAAGGGAATTCCTCTCCTCTTGGCCTAATTTATTGAGTTCATCTCATCTTGGTCCAAACTATGGAATTCTTCTCCTCTTGGTCCAATCTAAGGGAGTTCGCCCCTCTTGGTCCTATTTAAGGAGTTTGTCTCATCTTTTTCCAATCTAAGGTAATTCGTTTCCTTTAGGTCCAATCTAAGGTAGTTTGTCTCCTCTAGGTCCAATCTAAAAAGTTCTTCAGTTCTTGGTCCAATCTAAGGAGTTCGTCTCCTCTTGGTCTAAGCTAAGAAATTCTTCTTCTCTTGTTGCAATCTAAGGAGTTCGTCTCCTCTTTGTCCAATCTAAGAGAGTTTGTCCCCTCTTAGTCCAATCTAAGGAGTTCGTCACGTCTTTGTCAAATCTAAGTGAGTTGGTCTCCTCTTGGTCCAATCTAATGGAGTTCGTCTATTCTTGGTCCAATCTAAAGAGGTCGTCTCCTCTTGGTCCAAAATAAGTGAGTTCGTCTCGTCTTAGTCTAAAATAAGTAGTTCTTCTCATCTTGGTCCAAACTAAGAATTTCTTCTCCTCTTTGTCCAATCTGAGGAAGTTCGTCTCCTTTTAGTCCAATTTAAGGGAGTTCGGCTCCCCTTGGTCGATTCTTTGGAGTTCGACCCCTCGTGTTCCAATCTAAGGAGTTTGTCTCCTCTTTGTCCAATCTAAGGGAGTTCGTCTGCTCTTGGTCCAATCTAAAGAGTTCATCTCCTCTATGTCCAATCTAAGAGAGTTCGTCACATGTTGGTCAAATTTAGGGAGTTCACCTACTCTTCGTCCAATCTAGGGGAATTCCTCTCCTCTTGGTCCAATTTAGGGAGTTCGTCTCTTGGTCCAAAATAAGGAGTTCTTCTCCTCTTGGTCCAATCTAAGGGAGTTCCTGTCCTCTTGGTCCAATTGAAGGAGTTCGTCTCATCTTGGTCCAATCTAAGGAGTTCGTCCATGTTGGCCCAATCTAAGGAGTTCGTCACCTCTTTGTCCAATCTAAGTGAGTTCGTCTCGTCTTGGTCCAATCTAAGGAGTTCATCTCCTCTTCGCTCAGTCTAAGGTGTTTGTCTCCTCTTCGTCTAATCTAAGGGAGTTCGACTCCTCTTGGTTCAATCTAAAGATTTCGTCTTCTCTTTGTCTAATCTAGGGGAGTTCGTCTCCTTTTAGTCCAATCTAAGGGAAATCCTCTCCTCTTGGCCCAATTAATTGAGTTCGTCTCCACTTGGTCCAAACTAAGGAGTTCTTCTCCTCTTGGTTCAATCTAAAAGAGTTCGTCTCCTCTTGGTCCAATCTAAAGAGTTTTTTTTTTTGGTGAAGGGTCCAATCTAAAGAGTTCATCTCCTCTTTGTCCAATCTAACGGATTTTCGTCTCCTCCTAGTCCAATCTAAGGGAATTCCATTCCTCTTAGTCCAATTTAGGGAGTCATCTCCTCTTGGTCCTATCTAAAGAGTTCATCTCTTCTTTGTCCAATCTAAGGGAGTTCGTCTGCTCTTGGTCCAATCTAAATGAATTCCTTTCCTCTTGTCCAATTTAGGGAATTCGTCTCCTCTTGCTCCAAACTAAGGAGTTCTCTCCTCTTGGTCCAATCTAAGGGAGTTCATCTCCTCTTGGTCCAATCTAAGGAATTCGTCTTCTATGCCCATTGTAAGGAGTTCATCTCCTCTTGACCCAATCTAAGGAGTTCATAACCTTTTCGTCCAATATAAGCGAGTTCGTCTTGTCTTGGTCCAATCTAAGGAGTTCGTCTTCTTTTCGTTCCATCTAAGGTGTTCATCTCTTCTTGGTCCAATCTAAGGGAGTTCGACTCCCCTTCGTCCAATCTAAGGGAGTTCGACTCTTCTGAGTCCAATTTAAAGAGTTCGTCTCCTCTTGGTCCAATCTAAGGGAATTCCTCTCCTCTTGGCCTAATTTATTGAGTTCATCTCTTATTGGTCCAAACTATGGAGTTCTTCTTCTCTTGGTCCAATCTTAGGGAGTTCGCCCCTCTTGGTCCTATTTAAGGAGTTTGTCTCCTCTTTTTCCAATCTAAGGTAGTTCGTTTCCTTTAGGTCCAATCTAAGGTAGTTTGTCTCCTTTAGGTCCAATCTAAGAAGTTCCTCAGTTCTTGGTCCAATCGAAGGAGTTCATCTCATCTTGGTCTAAGCTAAGAAATTCGTCTCCTCTTGTTGCAATCTAAGGAGTTCGTCTCCTCTTTGTCCAATCTAAGAGAGTTCGTCCCCTCTTAGTCCAATCTAGGGAGTTCGTCACCTCTTTGTCAAATCTAAGTGAGTTGGTCTCCTCTTGGTCCAATCTAAGGAGTTCGTCTCCTCTTTGTCCAATCTAGTGAAGTTCCTCTCCTCTTGGTCAAATCTAAGGTAATTGGTCTACTATTGGTCCATTCTATGGAGTTCGTCTCCTCTTGGTCTAATTTAAGGGAGTTCATCTCGTCTTGGTCCATTATGAGTAGTTTGTCACCTCTTTCTCCAATCTAAGTGTTTTGGGGTCCTCTCGGTCCAATCTATGGAGTTCCTTTCCTATTAGTCAAATCTAGTGAGTTCGTTTCCTCTTGGTCCAATCAAAGAAGTTTTTCTCTTATTGGTCCAATCTAACCAAGTTCTTTCTCGTCTTTGTCCATTTTAAGGGAGTTCGTCTCCTCTTGGTCCAATCTAGAGGAGTTTGTCTCCTCTTGGTCAATTCTTAGGAGTTTGTCACCTCGAGCTCCAATCTAATGAGTCCGTCTCCACTTGGCCAGATGTAAGGGAGTTTGTATCCACTTGGTCAAATTTAAGGGTGTTCGTCTCCTCTTCTTCCAAGCTAAAGAGTTCGTCACCTCTTCGTCCAATCTAAGGAGTTCATCTCCTCTTGGTCCAAGCTAAGGTGTTCGTCACCTCTTGATCAAATCTATGGAGTTTGTCTCCTCTTTGTCCAATCTAACGGAGTTCGTCTACTCATGGTCAAATCTAAAGAGTTTGTCTCCTCTTTGTCCAATCTAAGGGTGTTCATCTCATCTTGGTCCAATGTAGTGGGTTCGTCGCCACTTGGTCTAATCTATGGAGTTATTCTACTCTTGGTCCAATCTAACCAATTTGGTCTCATCTTTGTCCAATCTAAGGGAGTTGTCTCCTCTTAGTCCATTCTAAGGGAGTTCGTTTCCTCCTGGTCCAAGGTAAAGAGTTCGTCACCTCTTGGTTCAATCTAAGGAGTTCGTCTCTTCTTTGTCCAATCTAAGGGAGTTTGTCTCTGCTTGGTCAAATCTAAGGAGTTCGGATCCTCTTTGTCCAATCTAAGGTAGTTCGTCTCCACTAGGTCCAATTTAAGGTAGTTCGTCTCCTCTAAGTCCAATCTAAGCATATCTTCACCTCTTGGTCCAATCCAAGAAGTTCGTCTCCTCTCGGTCCAAGCTAAGGAGTTCGTCTCCTCTTGTTGCAATCTAAGGAGTTCGTCAACCCTTTGTCCAATCTAAGGGAGTTCGTCCCCTCTTAGTCTAATCTAGGGAGTTCGTATCCTCTTGGTCCATTCTAAGGAGTTCGTCACCTCTTTGTCCAATCTAAGTGAGTTGGTCTCCTCTTGGTCTAATATAAGATGTTCGTTTCTTCCAGGTACAATCTAGTGAGTTCGCTTCCACTTGGTCCAATCTAAGGAGTTCTTCCCCTCTTGGTCCAATCTAACCAAATTCGTCTCGTCTTTTTCCAAGCTAAGGGAATTTGTTTCCTCTTTGTCCAATCTAAGGGAGTTCTTCTCCTCTTGGTCCATTCTTAGGAGTTTGTCACCTTGAGGTCCAATCTAAACAGTTCGTCTCTACTTTGTCCAATCTCAGGGAGTTCGTATCCACTTGGTCTAATTTAAGGGAGTTCGTCTCCTCTTGGTCCAAGCTAAGGAGTTTGTCACCTCTTGGTCCAATCTAAGGGAGTTGGTCTGTTTTTGGTTCAAACTAAAGAGTTCGTCTCCGCTTTGTCCAATCTAAAGGAGTTGGTCTCCTCTTGGTCTAATCTAAGGGAGTTCGTCTCCTCTTTGTCCAAGCTAAAGAGTTCGTTACCTCTTGGTCCAATCTAAGTAGTTCATCTCCTCTTGGTCAAATCTAAGGAGTTCATATCATCTTTGTCCAATCTAATGTAGTTCGTCTCCATTAGGTCCAATCTAAGGTAGTTCGTCTCCTCTAAGTCCAGTCTAAGTAGTTCTTCACCTCTTGGTCCAATCTATGGAGTTCGTCTCCTCTTGGTCCAAGCAAAGGAGTTCTTCTCCTCTTGTTCCAATCTAAGGAGTTCGTCTCTTCTTTGTCTAATCTAAGGGTGTTCGTCCCCTCTTGGTCCAATCTAGGGAATTCTTATCCTCTTGGTCCATTCTAAGGAGTTCATCACCTCTTCGTCCAATCTAAGTGAGTTGGTTTCGTCTAGGTAGTTTGTCTCCTCTTTTCCCAATCGAAGGGAGTGGGTCTCCTCTTGGTCCATTCTATGGAGTTCGTCTCCTCTTGGTCCAATCTAAGTAAGTTGGTCTCCTCTTGGTCCAATTGTCTCCTCTTGTTCAAGTCTAATGAGTTTGTTGCCACTTGGTCTAATATATGGAGTTCTTCTACTCTTGGTCCAATCTAACCACGTTGGTCTCCTCTTTGTCCCATCTAAGGGAGTTCATCTCCTCTTGGTCCAAGCTAAGGTGTTCGTCACCTCTTGATCAAATCTATGGAGTTTGTCTCCTCTTTGTCCAATCTAATGGAGTTCGTCTACTCATGGTCAAATCTAAAGAGTTTGTCTCCTCTTTGTCCAATCTAAGGGTGTTCATCTCATCTTGGTCCAATGTAAGGGAATTCATCTCCTTTTGGTCCATTTTAGGGAGTTCATCTCCCTTTTGTCCAATCTAAGGGAGTTCGTCTCCTCTTGGTCCAATCTAAGGGAATTCCTCTCCTCTCGGTCCAATTTAGGGAGTTCGTCTCCTTTCGGTCCAAACTAAGGAGTTCTTCTCCTCTTGGTCCTTTCTAAGGGAGTTCGTCTCCTCTTGGTCCAATCTAAGGAGTTCATCTCCTCTTGGCCCAATCTAAGTGAGTTTGTCTCCTCTTGGTCTAATCTAAGGGAGTTCGTCTCCTCTTGGTCCATTCTAAGGAGTTCGTAACATCTTTATCCAATGTAAGTTAGTTGGTCTCCTTTTTGTTACAATCTAATGGAGTTCGTCTCCTCTAGGTCCAATCTAAGGGAATTGGTATACTCTCGGTCCATTTTATGGAGTTGGTCTCCTCTTGGTCTAATCTAAGAGAGTTCGTCTCCTCTTGGTCCATTCTAAGTAGTTCGTCACCTCTTTGTCCAATCTAAGTGAGTTGGTCTCCTCTTGGTCTAATCTAAGATGTTCGTCTCTTCCAGGTCCAATCTAGTGAGTTTGTTTTCGCTTGGTCCAATCTAAGGAGTACTTCTCCTCTTGGTCCAATCTAACCAAGTTCTTCTCGTCTTTTTCAATGCTAAGGGAGTGCGTCTCCTCTTGGTCTAATCTAAGGGAGTTCTTCTCCTCTTGGTCCATTCTTAGGAGTTTGTCACATCGAGGCCCAATCTAAAGAGTTCGTCTCCACTTTGTCCAATCTCAGGGAGTTTGTATGCAATTGGTCCAATTTAAGGGAGTTTGTCTCCTTTTGGTCCAAGCTAAGGAGTTCGTCACCTCTTGGTCCAATCTAAGGGAGTTGGTATGCTCTTAGTCCAAGCTAAAGGGTTCGTCTCCTCTTTGTCCAATTTAAGGGAGTGGGTCTCCTTTTGGTCCAATCTAAGGGAGTCGTCTCCTCTTTGTCCAAGCTAAAGAATTCGTCACCTCTTGGTCCAATCTAAGTAGTTCGTCTCCTCTTGGTCAAATCTAAGGAGTTCATATCCTCTTTGTCCAATCTAAGGTAGTTCGTCTCCACTAGGTCCAATCTAAGGGAGTTCGTGTCCTCTAAGTCCAGCCTAAGCAGTTCTTCACCTCTTGGTCCAATCTATGGAGTTCGTCTCCTCTTGGACCAAGCTAACGAGTTCTTCTTCTCTTGTTCCAATCTAAGGAGTTCGTCTCTTCTTTGTCCAATCTAAAGGAGTTCATCCCTTCTTAGTCCAATATAGGTAGTTCGTATCCTCTTGGTCCATTCTAAGGAGTTCGTCACCTCTTTGTCCAATCTAAGTGAGTTGGTTTCCCCTTGGTCCAATCTAAGGAATTCGTCGCCTCTTATCACAATCGAAGGGAGTAGGTCTCCTCATGGGCCATTCTATGGAGTTCGTCTCCTCTTGGTCCAATCTAAGTGAGTTGGTCTCTTCTTGGTCCAATTGTCTCCACTTGGTCAAATTTAGTGAGTTCATTGCCACATGGTCTAATCTATGGAGTTCTTCTACTCTTGGTCCAATCTAACCACGTTGGTCTCATCTTTGTCCCATCTAAAAAAGTTCGTATCCTCTTGGTCCATTCTACAGGAGTTAGTCTCCTCTTGGTCCAAGCTAAGGTGTTCGTCACCTCTTGGTCCAATCTTTGAAGTTCGTCTCCTCTTTGTCCAATCTAAAGGAGTTCGTCTGCTCTTGGTCAAATCTAAAGAGTAAGGGAATTCATCTCCTCTTGGTCCATTTTAGGGAGTTCGTCACCTCTTTGTCCAATCTAAGGGAGCTCGTCTCCTCTTGGGCCAATCTAAGGGAATTCCTCTCCTCTCGGTCCAATTTAGGGAGTTCATCTCCTCTTGGTCCAAACTAAGGAGTTCTTCTCCTCTTGGTCCATTCTAAGGGAGTTCGTTTCCTCTTGGTCCAATCTAAGGAGTTCATCTCCTCTTGGCCCAATCTAAGGAGTCCGTCTCATCTTAGCCCAATCTAAGTGAGTTCGTCTCCTCTTAGTCCAATCTAAGGAGTTCGTCTCGTCTTGGTCCAAAATAAGTAGTTCTTTTCCTCTAGGTCCAAACTAAGCAGTTCTTCTCCTCTTGGTCCAATCATTGGAAGTTCGTCTTCTCTTGGTCCAATCTAAGGTAGCTCGGCTCCCCTTGGTTGATTCTTTGGAGTTCGTCACCCCGTGGTCCAATCAAAGGTGTTCATCTCCTGTTTGTCCAATCTAAGGAGTTCGTCTCCTCTTTGTCCAATCTAAGGGAGTTCGTCTGCTCTTGGTCCAATCTAAAGAGTTTTTTTTTTGTAAAGATTACTTTTCTCAGGTACAACCAATCTAAAGAGTTCATCTCTTCTTTGACTAATCTATTAGTGTTTGTCTCCTCTTGGTCCAATTTAGGTACTTCGTCTCCTCTTTGTCCAATCTAAGGCAGTTCGTCTCCTCTTGGACCTATCTAAAGAGTTCGACTCTTCTTTGTCCAATCTAAGGGAGTTCGACTCCTCTTGGTCTAATCTAATGGAATTCCTCTCCTCTTGGTCCAATTTAGCGAGTTTGTCTCCTCTTGGCCCAATCTAAGGAGTTCGTCACCTTTTTGTCCAATCTAAGTGAGTTCGTCTCATATTGGTTCAATCTAAGGATTTCGTCTCGTCTTTGTTCCAATCTAGGTAAGTTCGACTCCTCTTGGTCCAATCTAAAGAGTTCGTCTCCTTTTTGTCCAATCTAAGGGAGGTTGTCTCCTCTTGGTCCAATCTAAGGGAATTCCTCTTTCTCCTCTTGGCCCAATTTATTGAGTTCGGCTCCTCTTGATCCAAGCCTCTTTGGTCCAATCTAAGGTAGTTCATCTCCTCTAGGTCCAATTAAGGTAGTTCGTCTCATCTAGGTCCAATCTAAGATGTTTCTCGCTTCTTGGTCTAATCTAGGGAGTTCGTCTTCTCTTGGTCCAAGCTATGGAGTTCGTCTTCTCTTGTTCCAATATAAGAAGTTCGTCTCCTTTTTGTCCCCTCTTAGTCCAATCTAGGGCGTTCGTTTCCTCTTGGTCCATTATAAGGAGTTCGTCACCTTTTCGTCCAATCTAAGTCAGTTGCTCTCCTCTTGGTCCAATCTAAGGAGTTCGTCTCCTCTTGGTCCAATCTAATGGAGTTCGTCTCCTCTTGGTCCAATCTAAAGGAGTTGGTCTCCTCTTGGTCCATTCGATGGAGTTCGACTCCTCTTGGTCTAATCTAAGGGAGTTCGTCTCCTTTTGGTCCATTATGAGGAGTTTGTCACCTCTTTGTACAATTTATGTGGGTTGGTCTCCTCTTGGTCCAATCTAAGGAGTTCGTCTCCTCTTGGTCTAATCTAGTGAGTTCGTCTTCACTTGGTCCAGTCTAAGGAGTTCTTCTCCTCTTGGTCCAATCTAACCAACTTTGTCTCCTCTTTGTCCAATCTAAGGTAGTTCGTCTCCTCTTGGTCCAATCTAAAGGAGTTCGACTCGTCTTGGTCCAAGCTAAGGAGTTCATCTCCTCTTTGTCCAATGTAACAGAGTTCGTATGCTCTTGGTCAAATCTAAAGAGTTCGTCTCCTCTTTGTCCAATCTGAGGGAGTTCGTCTCCTCTTGGTCCAATGTAAAGGAATCTGTCTCACCTTGCTCCAATTTAGGGAGTTTGTCTCCTCTTTGTCCAATCTAAGGGAGTTCGTCTCCTATTGGTCCAAACTAAGGAGTTCTTCTCCTCTTGGTCCAATCTAAAGGAGTTCGTCTCTTCTTGCTCCAATCTATGGAGTTCATCTCCTCCTGGCCCAACATGGAGTTCTTCATTAGATTTTAGAGCTATGGATTTCTTACCTTTCAATTCTGATTGTTCATCAGATCTTTCCACTTCGTAAGACTGGAGAGTTCCAATCAGCTCATCAACAGATAGACGTTGAATTCTTTGTGTCTCTCTGATAATGATTTTCACTTGGTCCCATTCACTTGAAAGTTCACGAAGTAACTTGTTGACTTTCATCGGTCTAGAAATAATTTGATCTTGATATGCAAGACCATTGACAATTTCTGTAAAATGACTGAACATGTCAGAAATGCTTTCTCCAGACTTCATTTTGAAGGCTTTGTATTGACCAAGTAGAATGTTGATTCTTATCTCCTTGGCTGAGTCAGTTCCTTCAAAAGTGACGTTCAACCTTTCC
Organism: Melaleuca alternifolia; assembly: GCA_019926035.1. Lineage (NCBI taxonomy): Eukaryota > Viridiplantae > Streptophyta > Magnoliopsida > Myrtales > Myrtaceae > Melaleuca > Melaleuca alternifolia. The sequence continues at coordinate 60,419 of JAGKPW010003071.1, read as the reverse complement.
CACATTTCTTTAACTATTGCACAAGAAGGGATACGATTATATTCTGTAGGAGACAAAGCACAGTATAATGAATAAATAGCTTTAGCATCAATGTGTTGTCTTCTGATGAGTTCAGCTTGATTCATCTCTCTAGCTTCTACAACAATTCTATCTGAATTTGTTGTAGATTTGAGATTTACTCCTCTTTCAACAACATCCCATTCTAGTGGATCTTTTGATCTCAAAAATGCTCTCATCTTGTTTTTTCAAATGTTGTAGTCCTTTCCATCAAAGTAAGGTGCGCTAGCAAAGTTCTGTCCTTCCATCACTCCTGGCACAAACACACTAGACATAGATTTTTAGCTTAGAAGTAAAACACTTCAAAAACAAGCACGAGATTCTAATACCAATTGAAAGATCTAGTTCAATCACCTAGAGAGGGTGAATAGGTGATTTTAAAATCTTTTGTAAAAGTATGCAATACACAGCGTGTGAAGCATGATAAACGAGCGATATACGAAGAACTATAAACACAAACATAGAGTTAAGAGAGTAGAGATTAAGACACAAGTTTATAGTGGTTCGGCTTAGCTCAAGCCTACGTCCACTTTCTCGGGCTGACAGCTTATCGGCTGGATTCCACTATGAATCAAAAGAGTTACAAATCAGTTCTAACACTTCACAGAGTATTCTGCTCTCCTAGCAAGTATATGTAACACTCTTTTGTTTACAATGTAAGTGTACAGTAAATGAGCGGCTCTAAACTATAGAATTAAACTCTTGTCAAGCTTCCCATTTTACAAGAGATTTTAGCTCAAGCTTCCTATTTTACAAGAGATGAAATCATGAGTTTGTGGATAATGAGGTGAATAAGATTAAGTTTAAAAGAAATGGATAAGATGGCAAGTGGATGGGGGATGCATACGTTGGTTCGGCCAAGGAAAGAAGAGTGCCCAATAAGTTTCAAGCTCCCAAGGAATGAAATCATCACATAGCTTAATGATGACTAGGATAGAATCTATATAAGACAAGAGAGTAAAACAAGAGAGAATGATGAAGGGGGAGTGATATTCAGCCAAGGGAGAAGTAATCTCCAAGCTTCCAAGTTCCAAGAGACTTCATCATTTCATTTGAAATGATGACCAAGTTAGAATCAAAGTGAAACAAGGAGATGAGACAAAAGACAATGATGGGGGAATAAGATGAATTTCGGCCAAAATGAAGTAAGATAGGATGAGGTGTGGTCTTGCATGTGTCAAGGACTAGTAAAATAAGAGTATTGAAATAATAGTCTTAAGGATAAGGTCAAATGATGACTAAGATTATTTGGATAAAATAAATTCATACAAGACAAGACTATTGGACAAAATATAATGATTACTAAGATTAAATAATAGTTCTTTTCAAACAATAGGTTTTCTTTCTTTTGCAATTTATATAAAATTTCCAAAAATTTACAATCAATTGAAGTGGCCGTGAATTACAAGAAGGAGGAGAGGTGGATGTTCGGCCGTAGGGGAGGAGATAGAAAGGAAACAAAAGCCAAAATGAATTAACATTATAATATAAGGGATCTAATGATGATGTTTCGGATAATGTGCAATGATGTGATTCCTATCATATAGAACAAGCATAAAAGGACAAGGGGATAAGACGGAATAGCATAATAACTAGGATTTAGAATCAAAATAATAATTTACTAAGCAATGATTACTTCTAAGGCTTATCTATATCTCATTGGTTAACACACAAGACAAGAATCAAAGAAATAAAAGGGAATGGGTGCACGGTTAGGGGTCGCGGGGTCGGTCAATTGGTCTCGGTGTTGTCTCAACTCGTCTCATTCTATCAGTTAAAAATTTAATTGAGTGGGCTCGGGTCAACACGTGCAAAATCGGACTTCTAAAGTACTAACCGGAAATCAATTCTAAGTAATTCAAACTAATCACATAACTAATAAAATGTCGGACTGACCCATAAAAATTATATTTTAAAAGAAAATAGTTTAGAAAGACTTCACTGTGAGTTAGGAATTTTAATTCCTTAGGAGATGGATAGACAAAGCTCAGGGCAAATGCGAATCACGATAGGTTCTTCCATATTCATAAGTCTTCCCAAACATTTCCTCGGTTTGTTCCAACTGTCTTATTCATGGCTTGCTCAAACTGATCAATTCCTCCAATGTTAAGTGTCACATATATCATGTGAGTCTTGCGAAAATTCGGGATGTCACACCTCATCAAGTAAAATTTTCCGGCGTTAGGATGTAAGGGCCTCAGCCATTGGCTCCTTGCCTTTCCTATTTCCAACAGAAGATTTAGCCTTGACTTGGCTCACTAGAGTTGACTTGGAACTGGATCCAAGAGGCAGATTAGGCAATTTCATCTTTGCCACCATTGTATGTCCCATTAAGATTGGGGCAAGTCTGTTAACACAAAGAGCAGAGGACAATGAGACTTGAAAGTGTTGGAAAATCCCAGTCACTAATGAAGCTTAGGGTAACTGTCCCTTGTCCTTTTAAGCGACTCGAGAAATCTGATATAAGATAATGAAGGCAGAGGAAAACTTGCAGATATTCAAAATTGCAAACATCAGTCGGGCCTCCAACTTACAAACATCTGTCCGAGAAGTTGCCTTTGGCCGATGGCAATTGATGATGATCTTATGAAGTAGGACATGAGTAGCTGTCGGTTTCAAATAGGTAATTGGCCAAGAGGAAGACTTATCTGTGCTTAGGAACTAGATGACTTCCTGATCAGATTCCTTAGTAGGAATAAAGCTACTCTTGACGGTACCCATAATATCCGCCAGATCATCCACATCTACTGTCACAGTTCTATCTGCCACGGTAAACTAAAGACTGTGTTGATTCGAAAAAGATAGGTTGGAGTAAAATTAGGTAGTCAATTCGAGATACGTAGGGGTGGCGTCCTCACAGAGTTGGTTTAGGCGATTGTACTGAAGAAGTCGCCTCAGAGGTACTTAAACAGAGTCAAGAAACTTAAAATCCATAATACGAGGGCTCATCACCCCTTGTTCTATCATCCTATTGTAAGCCAATTTGTGGTCCTTTGACCGAAAGAGTTTGTTTACCTTGCCAAGCACATCAGCCGCTATCCCTTTTCTTGGTTGGAAATTAACAGACATTTTCTCATCTTCATCCCTAGGCTCAAAATTGGATGAAGTATGAAATCTAAGATCAACAAAAAAGTTTTTGCGGGTATGATCAGCTGTAGTTGGTGGTTCAACACCAGCATCCTCCATTTGCTGCAGAAAGTTTTGTTCATTTGTGAAGCCATTGGACATCAGAAAATCCCGGATGACACTGATTGATGCTCTGTTCTCTATCATTCTCTTGTAGAAAGAAAAGAAAACTTTCGATTCTTTTTCTTCAGTGGAGTGGTTTCATGAACCCGAGTTTCAGAAGATGGTGTAACTAATGCTTGTTGATGGCCTTCAGCAAACGGAGAATCCTCAGTGAGATCAAAGTGAGTCAACCCAGCACTTCCTTTCTCAAATTTCTTGGTGGCAAGTCGAGAGGATTTCCTAGGAGCAGACATTGTTGCTGTCAAAGAGATTTCCTTCGTATGAACAAGCAAAAAGTTGAAAACTTTTGGGAAGAGAGAAAACGAGAGGAAAGCAAAATGCTAGCGTTTCAAATGAACAAAGAGCTTTTGAGCGAAGAGGCAGAAATGAGAGGAAAGCAAAATGCTAGCGTTTCAAAATGCCTTTCGAATTTCAAAAGAAAACTGTATTTTTGGAAAATAAAATTTCCAAAACAACGATTCAACAATCAATGGACGCATATATCACGAAACGATTAAAATAGGCAAGTAAATATGCAGCATGTAACGATCATACCTTAACATACTAAAATAATGATAGATGTTACCTTATGAACATATGGAGGGAAAAATTCATATCATAAGGTCCTGAGTCATAAGATATCATAGATAATAGTGTGTCGAGACTTGGACTGTTTGAGACATTTGTAAGATGTGAGCGTCATAAGATTTGAAGCATCGTAAGATCTGAACCTTGTAAGATCTAAAACATCGTAAGATCTGAAGCATCGTAAGATCTAAACCATGTAAGATCTGAAGCTTGTAAGATCTGAAGCTCTATAACTTCTGAAACATGATGTGATTTGAAGCTTAATCATTAGGAGATAAGATATTCAGCTTGCTCCAAATGAATTCGAAAGAATTTTTATCCAGTGCCTTTGTAAAGATATCTGCAAGCTGATTCTTAGAATCAATGAAGGTGACTCTGACATCCTTTTTCTCCACATGATCCCGTATAAAGTGATGTCGAATTTCAATGTGCTTTGCCCTAGAGTGCAAGATAGGATTATTATTTAAATCCATAGCACTGGTGCTATCACACCTGATTTTAATACATGACCTTGAAATTTTGAAGTCACGCAGTTGTTGCTTCATCCATAAAATCTATGAACAGCAACTTCCAAGAGCAACGTATTCTGATTTCGTTGTTGAAAGAGCAACAGTGTGTTGCTTTCTTGACAACCATGAGATGAGTCGTTCTCCAAGCAGCTGACAAGTACCTGAAGTACTCTTTTTATTTAGCTTACAGCCTGCTAAATCAACATCTGAATATCCGAGTAAAGTGAAGTCCCCATCTTTTGGATAATCCAAACTTTGAAGTAGTTGCCACATACTTTATAATTCTCTTTACAGCACTGAGATGTGACTCCCTTGGATTGGAATGATATCTAGCACATAGAAACACACTAAACAAAATGTCAGGTCTCGATGCTGTTAGAAATAAAAGAGATCCAATCATACTCTTGTAAAGTCTCTGATCAACTTGTTTTCCATCGATGTCTTCATCAAGTTTCAAAGTACTTGACACAATCTCCTTGGCTTATTTTTATTGATGATTGAAGATTCCTTCTTCTGATTGTTTGACTTGCAAGCCTAGGAAGAATGTCAATTCTCCCATCATACTCATTTCGAACTCATTCTGCATCGCCTTGGAAAAATTCTTGCAAAGTGTTTCATTTGAGGAACCAAAAATGATATCATCAACATATATTTGAACTAAAAGAAAATCTTTGCCTTCAATCTTGACAAACAAAGTTATATCTACTTTGCCTTTCTCAAAGCCATTCTCAAGTAAGAATTTACTTAACCTTTCATTCCAACCTCTGGGAGCTTGTTTCAGACCAAAGAGTGCCTTCTTTAGTTTGTATACATGATCTGGCTTCTTCGGATCTTCAAAACCATGAGGTTGTTATACATACACCTCTTATTGTATAAATCTATTCAGGAATGCACTTTTGACATCCATTTGGAACAACCTGAATTTTTTTGTAACAAGCAAAGGCAAACAATAATCGAATAGCCTTACCAAAAATAAACAATAATCGAATAGCTTCTAACCTCACTACTGGTGCATAAGTTTCATCATAGTCAATTCCTTCTTACTGAGAGTATCCTTTTGCGACCAGTCTAGCTTTGTTTTTGACAACTTTGCCTTCTTCATCCAATTTGTCTTCATCCAATTTGTTTCTAAACACCCATTTGGCTCCAATGATGGATTTTCCTTTCGGTTTTGGGACCAGCTTCCAACCATCATGGATTGCAAATTGTTTGAGCTCGTCCTGCATAGCCTCAATTCAGCTTTCATCCAGTAGGGCTTCATCTATACCTTTTGGTTCAACTTCAGACAAAAGTGCTACTGCACTGGATTCTTCATGTCTCTGTGCCCTTGTTCGTACTCCTTCATTAAGATCGCCAATGATAAGTTTAGTTGGATGACTGGACTTATGTCTCCAATTTGAATGAAGAATTCTTCTAGTTTCACTTGATTCTCAAATTCTCTTCCAAGATCAGTACCTTTATCATTTTGAACTTTCTTGGCAAACTTGGAGAAGTAAGAGATAGCATCAGACTTACTTGCCAAGACATAAACCAAAGCAAATCGAGAATAATCGTCAATTATTACTAGACAATAAGTCTTTCCTTCAATACTCTGAGTTCGAGTAGGTCCAAACAAGTCCATGTGAAGCAGCTGTAAAACATGATCAGTTGGTACTTGATTTATCAACTTATAAGAGCTTCTGACATGTTTTCCCAAAACACAGGATGTGCAAGTATTGCTCTTTTGAAAATCCAATCTTGGAAGGCCACGAACAATCTTCTTAGAAGAAATATTGGCAACCTATTTCATATTAGCATGTCCAAGTATTCTATGCCACATTTATTTCATCCTAAATAGATAATAGACATTACGAGCTATCCGGATTTATATCAAGTAGATAGATATTTCCATAATGCTTATCCGAGAAAGATTGTGAAGTTTCCTTGCTAGAACCATAGCACAAACCTTCATGAAACTGAATTTTGTAACCAACATCACACAATTGACTTATACTTATAAGGTTATAGTTCAAACCTTTCACCAAAGAAACGTCCTTGATAATCAGATTCCCAATTTGCACAGTTCCACATCCAACTATCTTTCCTTTGCTTTTGCCTCTAAAAGATACTTTCCCTCATTCTATTTTGATTAACTCAACAAAGCAGCTCGAATCACTTGTAATATGCCTTGAACATCCACTGTCCAGCTACCATTTTGTTTTGTTCTTGATAGTAAGCTGTTAACAAGAAGAATACTCACTTTTTATTTGGTACCCAGACTTTTTTGGGTCCTGTATAGTTAGTATAAGTAAGGTTTGACAAGTTTTTCTTCACTAATCTTCTCAATAAAGGAAAATCTCCTTCTAAGCAATTGCAGTTGGAGCACTTCAAAGAACTTCTTCCATCAGGTTCTACAAAAATTCTTTGAAAATTATTTTGGTAAATAGCCTTTGAAGGGTTTTCATTCAAGCCTTTCCTTTACCTTTGGAAAATCAATCAAAGGAATAATTTCAGGAGTCATACCCAAACCGGCTTTATTAAAATAAGGTCTTTGAATTGAAAGAAGTTTATCAAGCTTTTGAAAACCATTTGAAAACTTCTTTGAAAGATTTGAAAAGTCTGCTTTGAGACAAACAACTTGCTTCTCAAGAGAAATGGACTTCTCCTTCGCAGTAACTAGTCTTTCACTAAAACTTTCAAATTTTTTCAGATCAAACATTTTTGCATCTGACCTGTTTTCCCAAAAGACAAGATGTGCAAGTATTGCTCTTTCGAAAAGCCAATCTAGGAAGGTCACGAAAAATCTTCTTGGAAGAAATCTTGGCAACCTGTTTCATGTTAGCATGTCCAAGTCTTCTATGCCATAGATTTATTTCATCCTGAACAGATAACAAACAATGCGATCTATATGGGTTTATATCAACTAGATAGATATTTTCTTTGATTGGAACTCCCTTAGATTGGACCAAACGGAGATGAACTCCTTAGATTGGACCAACAGGAGACGAACACCCTTAGATTGGACCAAAAGGAGACGAACTCCCTTAAATTGGACCAAAAGGAGACGAACTCCCTTAGATTGGACCAAGAGGAGACGAACTCTTTAGAATGGACAAAGAGGAGATGAATTCCCATAGATGGGACCAACAGGAGACGAACTCCCCTAGATTGGACCAAATAGAGACAAACTCCTTAGATTTGACCAAGAGGAGAAGTGTAACATCCTTGATTTGAGCCCTGATTATTAAAATTATTAAGGATTTAGAGGTGGACTAATCTAAGAAAACTAGAGAAGTGGACCAAGAAGCATGACCCAAGGTAGGCCAAGGCCATTTAGCTGAATAGGGAAATAGAGAGAAAAAGAAAAGAAAAAAAAGAAAGAGAAAGAGAAAGAGAAGGAAAAATAGAATAATAAGATTTGGTGGTGTCTTGACATTTAGAGTCAAAGGAGACAAGAAAATCTAGAGTGGTTTTGACCTAGAGAATTATTAATTCGAGGAGTACAAGTGTAGGATGACTCAAGATGACATAAGGCTAGATTGAAGTACCTATAATATATTAGAAGAAGGCCACACGTGGGAAGGAAAAGGAAAGAGTGGCCGGCGGCAATAAGGGGGAAAAGAGAAGAAAAACAAAATAAAACAAGTCAATATTAAGGCTATCTTAAGATTAGAAATTAGGCATGTGGCCTAGTAAGCTTAGGATGATGTAATATTGATGATGTAATGTACCTACATATAGCATGAAGTCATCATAGGGAGCTATTAGAAGAATAGCTAATTAAAAGCCTAACTATAGTATCATGAGAGTTAAATATAGCCATGTGAGATAATAGACATAGGATGATGTAATATGGGTGAGGTAATGCATCTAGATATAGCATGAAGTCATCCTAGGAAGCTATTAGAGGATTGAGCAATAAAAAGCTAGTTGTAGCCCCAATATAACAAATAGAAATAGACATATGGCTACTAGATTAAATAATATGACTAGCCTTAGTACCTACAAGACAAGATAAGATAATCAATGATCACATGGATAAGAGAAACAATAAGAAATAGGGGAGGAAATTTGGCCAAGGCAAGATGGGGCGAAAGAATGAAGAAAAATAATGAAGAAAAGACAAAGACATAAATGATTGAATAGTGATCCTATAGTTACTTTATGGAAATAGACTTTATGCAATTAATATGTGAGATATCACTAGCCTTGGGCCCCAATCTTCCTTTTCCTATAGATAGAGAGCAGCTCACTTCATTTGGACACACACCACAACCAAGAACACACAAGCGTCTTCTACCTTCTGCTGGAAATTCGTAGCTCAGCAAAGCCAGCCACTGTTCTGCCTTCAAACACCCACCAGCAGCCATTGGCTTCACCAAAACCCTCCACCACCATCTTATATACTTCCATACCATCCCTCCTACAAAATTTCAGCCCCAACGGAGCTTTGGTTCCTCCCGAACCAACTCTGGAAGTGACAGACCCTTGGACCAAAATACTGCACCGTCGACCGATTTGTTTTGCCCTAGTTGACTGACCAAACGACCTTCGAATCAAGTGAAATCAGTGCCATTCTTTTTGTAACATCCACAGCTCTCCAACGCCACCAACCACGCTCCAAAACGTTGAGTATTCGCTGTTGTAGAGCCCCTGGAATTTGTTTATACAGTTACCGAGTTGCACGACAGGTGCTGTTCGCCTGCTCCGATTAACTCCTGCTTTTGTTTCTTCGACTCATCTTTGTGTTTTTGAGTAACACCTGTCTGTAAGTGGACTTTCTAACCCTCGGGTAGGAAATCATTCTTGTTTTCAAACCTTTACTTGTTGATTACGAGACCGCCTCCTAGGCGTGGTTTAGAATTTCTACTTACTAAGTTATCTCACCCCGTGGTTATTAACATTTTCAGGATCACCTCATGGCTAACCCCGTGGTTTTGTTTGGAGTACCCACCGCCATCACTACCGATGTTGAGATTATCACCGGCTACCTTCCGATCGTGACCCTTGAGAGGCACGTGACCGCCATTTGGGTAAACGAGGGTCGTGGTTATGCCGTCCCTCACCTCTACGAGGCTTAGTTCATTCGGTTCGACGACTTCGTGACTAGGCCCAATCCGAGTGATTCCATGCCTCTAAACATGACTGGAAGCTCACAGGAGGGACCCATCATGATTTCAGAATTGGAGGAATCGGAGGAGGAATGGGACCCGAGGGAAGAGGTGGATTCCGAGGGTTAAAATCGGCTAACCATAATCCCGTCCCTTATGGTGTAGGTACTAGGTAGCGGAGCTAGGATAACCGACCCCTGATTTTGCTGAGTTGTGATGGAACGTGTTTCGACACATCTTGTGAATATAATCTCGTTTTGTTGGGGTTGCTATGGCTGTGTCTTAATGGTTGTGATGGTTGGGTACCTCTAATGTCATGTGAATATTTGGATGATATGCGAAATAAATGTTTATGTAATATGATGCTTGATGTTAACTAATTGTGCTATTGCCTATTATTTTTCTTATTAGAATTAACTACCTTTGTACGGGATTGCTTCCGCGTAATAAAATGGTAAAAGTCGACAATGGGATCCTGGGGTAAGGTTGTCGCATGTGAGATATATATATATATATAGTAAGAATTTGCCACGTGCTCAATGGACTGAGCCATGGTAAATTCTCCTGTGACGTGTCCTCGAGCTTAATTAAAAATAATTGAGTTCGTTATATTATCAATTGGGGGTTGGGGCGTCACAAGAACTCCTTAGGATGGTTCAAAAGGAGACGAACTCCTTAGATTGGACCAAGAGGAGACGAACTCCCTTAGATTGGACCAAGATGACACGAACTCCCTTAGATTGGACCAACAATAGACCAACTCCTTAGAATGGACAAAAAGAAGACAAACTCCCTTAGATTGGACCAACAGGGGACGAACTGTCTTAGATTGGACCAAAAGGAGACGCATTCCTTAGATTGGACCAAGAGGAGATGAACTCCATTAGATTGCACCAGGAAGAGACGAACTCCCTTAGATTGGACCAAGTAGAGATGAACTCCCTTAGATTGGGCCAACAAGAGATGAACTCCCTTAGATGGGACCAATAGGAGACGAACACCCTTAGATTGGACCAAATGGAGACAAACACCTAAGATTGGACCAATAGTAGATGAACTCCTTAAAATGGACAAAGACGAGACGAACTCCCTTAGATTAGACCAAACGGAGACGAACTCCTTAGATTGGACAAAGAGGAGACAAACTCCTTAGAATGGACAAAGACGAGATGAACTCCATTAGATTGGACCAACAGGAGACGAACTCCCTTAGATGGGACCAACACGAGACGAACTCCCTTAAATTGGACCAAAAGGAGATGAAATCCCTTACATTAGACCAAGAGGAGATGAACTCCTTAGAATGGACAATAATGAGACGAACTCCCTTAGATGGAACCAATAGGAGAGGAACTCCGTTAGATTGGACCAAACGGAGACGAACTCCTTAGATTGGACTGAGAGGAGAAGAACTCCTTAGAATGGGTCAAGAGCAGACAAACTCCTTAGATTGGACGAAGAGGAGACAAACTCCTTGAGATTGGACCAAAAGGAGACGAATTCCTTTTGATTGGACTAACAAGAGATGAACTCCTTAGAATGGACAAAGAGGAGACGTACTCCCTTAGATTGGACCAACACGAGACAAACTCACTTAGATTGGACTAACAAGAGACAAACTCCCTAGATTGGACCTACCGGGGAAGAATTGTCTTAGATTGGACCAAAAGCAGACAAACTACTTAGATTGGACAAAGCGCAGACCAACTCCCTTAGATTGGATCAAAAAGGAGACGAACTCCTTATATTAGACCGAGAGGGGAGCGACTCTCTTAGATTGGACCAATCGGAGATGAACTACTTAGATTGGACCAAGAGGAGAATAACACCTTGCAATGGGTCAAGAGCAGACGAACTCCTTAGATTGGATGAAGAGGAGAAGAACTCCTAGAGATTGGACCAACAGGAGACTGGCTCCATTAAATGGGACCAACAGGAGACGAACACCATTAGATTGGACCAAAAGGAGATGAACACATAAGAATGGACAAACTAGAGACGAACTCCGTTAGATTGAACCATGAGGAGACGAAGTCCCTTAGATTGGACCAACAGAAGACGAACTCCTCAGAATGGACCTACAGGAGACGAACTCCCTTAGATTGGACCATGAGGAGATGAACACCCTTAATTGGACCAACAGCAGACGAACACCTTAGAATATACCAACAAGAGACGAACTCCCTTAGATTGGGCCATGAGAAGACGAACTCACTTAGATTGGACCAACAAGAGACGAACTCACTTAGATTGGACCAACAAGAGACGAACTCACTTAGATTGGGCCAAAAGGAGAAGAACTTGTTGATTGGACCAACAGGAGATGAACTTTCTTAGATTGGACCAAAAGGAGACGACCTCCTTAGATGGGACAAAGAGGAGAAGAACTCTCTTAGATTGGACAAACAGGAGACGAACTCCTTGGAATGGACAAAAAGGAGACGAACTCCCTTAGATTGGACTAATAGAAGACGAACTCACTTGGATAGGGCCAAAAGGAGATGAACTCTTTAGATTGGACAAACAGGACATGAACTTTCCTAGATTGGACCAAAAGGAGACGACCTCCTTAGATTGCACAAAGAGGAGAAGAACTCCCTTAGATTGGACAAACAGGAGACAAACTCCTTAGATTGGACCAACAGGAGACGACCTCACTTAGATTGGACCAACAAGAGACGAATTGTGTTAGATTGGACCAAAAGAAGACGAACTCTTTAGATTCGACAAAGTGAAGACCAACTCCCTTAGATTGGACCAACAGGAGACAGACTCCCTTAGAGGGGACCAACAGGACACGAACACCCTTAAAATAGACCCACAAGAGACGAACTCACTTAGATTGGGCCAAAAGGAGATGAAAACCTTAGATTGGACCAACCAGAGACGAACATTCTTAGATTGGACCAAAAGGATATGACCTCCTTAGATTGGACAAAGTGGAGAAGAAATCCCTTAGATTGGACAAACAAGAGACGAACTCCCTAGAATGGACAAAATGTAGACGAACTCCCTTAGATTGGACCAATAGAAGACGAACTCACTTAGATTGGGCCAAAAGGAGTTCAACTCCTTAGATTGGACCAACAGGAGGCGAACTTACTTAGATTGGAACAAAAGGAGATGAACTCTTTATATTGGACCAAGAGGAAAACAACTCCCTTAGATTGAACCAATCGGAGACGAACCACTTAGATTGGACGAACAGGAGGCGAACTCCTTGAGATTTGACCAAGAAGAGACGAACTCACTTAGATTGCAACAAGAGCAAAAGAACTACTTAGAATGGAACTCCCGTAGATTGGACCGACAACAGACGAACTCCCTAAGATGGGACCAACAAGAGACGAACTCCCTTAGATTGAACCAAACGAAGATGAACTCTTTAGAATGGAGAAAGACGAGAGGAACTCCCTTAGATTGGACCAAATGGAGATGAACTCCTTTGATTGGACGAAGAGGAAACAAACTCCTTGTAAAGGACAAAGACGAGACGAACTCCCTTAGATTTGACCAACAGGAGGCGAACTCCCTTAAATGGGACCAACAAGAGGCGAACTCCCTTAGATGGGACCAAACGGAGACGAATTTTATAGATTGGACCGAGAGGAGATGAACTCCTTTTGATTGGACAAAGAGGAGTCGAACTCCCTTAGATTGGACCAACAGGAGACGAACTCCTTAGAATGGACAAAAAAGAGACGAACTCCCTTAGATTGGACCAATAGGAGATGAACTCACATAGATTGGACCAATAGAAGACGAACTCTTCAGAATGGACAAAGTGAAGACCAATTCCCTTAGATTGGACCAACAAGAGACAGACTCCCTTAGATGGGACCAACAGGAGACGAACACCCTTAGATTGGACCAAAAGGAGAGAAATCGTAAGAATTGACAAAGAAGAGACCAACTCCTTTAAATTGGACCAACAGGAGTCGAACTCCCTCAGATTGGACCATGAGGAGACGAATTCGCTTAGATTAGACCAACAGGAGACGTACTCCTTAGAATGGGAAAAAAGGATACGAACTCCCTTAGATTGGACCAAGAAGAGACGAAGTCATTTACATTGGGCCAAAAGGACATGAACTCCTTAGATTGGACCAAGAGGAGACGAACTCCATAAGATTGGCCCAAAAGGAGATGAACACCTTGAGATTCGACCAAGAGGAAACGAACTCCTTTAGATTAAACCAAGAGGATACAAACTCCATTAGATTGGATTAACATGACCAACGGAAGATGAACTCCTTAGATTGCACAAACAAGAGACGAACTCCTTTAGATTGCACCAAGAGGAGACGAACTCCCTTAGATTGGACCGAGAGGAGAAGAACTCCTTAGAATGGGTCTAAAGCAGACGAATTCCTTGAGATTCAACAAGAGGAGACGAACTCCTTGAGATTGAACCAGGAGGAGACGAATTCCTTTAGATTGGACCAACAAGAGACAAACTCCTTAGAATGGACAAAGAGGAGACGTACTCCCTTAGATTGGACAACAGGAGACGAACTCACTTAGATTGGACTAACAGGAGACGAACTCCCTAGATTGGACCAACCGAGGACGAATTGTCTTAGATTGGACCAAAAGGAGACGAATTCCATTGATTGGACAAAGAGGAGACCAACTCCCTTAGATTGGACTAACAGGAGACGAACTTACTTAGATTTGACCAAAAGGAGACGAACTCCTTATATTGGACCAAGAGGAGAACAACTCCATTAGATTGGACCAGGAGGAGAAGAACTCCTTACAATGGGTCAAGAGCAGACGAACTCCTTAGATTGGACGATGAGGAGAAGAACTCCCTAAGATTGGACGAAGCGGACACGAATTCCCTTACATTGGACCAATAGGAGACGAACTCCCTTAGATTGGACCAAGAGGAGACGAAGTCCTTTAGATTGCACTAAAAGGATATGAACTGCTTAGAATGGACAAAGACGAGACGAACTCCCTTAGATTGGACCAAACGGAGACGAACACCTAAGATTACACCAAGAATAGATGAACTCCTTAGAATGGACAAAGACAAGACAAACTTTCTTAGATTGGACCAACAGGAGACGAACTCCCTTACATTGGACCAAACGGAGATGAACTCCTTAGATTGGACCATGAGGAGACAAACTCCTTAGGATGGACAAAGACGAGACGAACTCCCTTAGATTTGATCAACAGGAGAAGAACTCCCCCAAATGTTACGAAAAGGAGATGAACTCCCTTAGATCGAACCAAAAGGAGACGAACTCCCTTTAGAATGGACAAAAAGGAGTCAAACTCCCTTAGATTGGACCAAGAGAAGACAAACTCCTTTAGATTGGACCAATAGAAGAGAAACTCCTTAGAATGGACAAAAAGGAGACGAACTCCCTTAGATTGAACCAAGAGGAGATGAACTCACTTAGATTGGACGAACGAGAGACGAACTGTATTCGATTGGACCAAAAGAAGAGGAACTCTCTAGATTGGATGAAGAAAAGGCCACCTCCTTTAGATTGGACCAACAGAAGACAAACTCCTTTTGATTGGACCATGAGGAGACGAACTCCCTTAGATTGGACCAACAGAAGACGAACTCCTTAGAATGGGCAAACATGAGACGAAGTCCCTTAGATTGGACCAACACAAGACGAACTCACTTAGATTTGTCCAAAAGGAGATGAACTCCTTAGATTGGACCAATAGGAGATGAACTTTCTTATATTGGACCAAAAGGAGATGACCTCCTTAGATTGGACAAAGAGGAGAAGAACTCTCTTAGATTGGACAAACAGGAGACGAACTCCTTAGAATGGACAAAAAGGAGATGAACTCCCTCAGATTGGAGCAATAGAAGATGAACTCACTTAGATTGGGCCAAAATGAGAGGAACTTCTTTGATTGGACCAACAGGAGACGAACTTTCTTAGATTGGCCCAAAAGGAGACGACCTCCTTAGATGGGACAGAGAGGAGAAGAACTCCTTTTGATTGGACAAACAGGAGACGAACTCCCTTAGATTGGACCAACAGGAGGCAAACTTACTTAGATTGGAACAAAAGGAGATGAACTCCTTAGATTGGACCAACATGAGACGAACTCCCTCAAATTGGACCAAGAGGAAACGAACTCCCTTGGATTGGACCAAGAGGAGACGAACTTTCTTATTTTGGACCAAAAGGAGACGACCCCCTTAGATTGGACAAAGAGGATAAGAACTCCCATAGATTGGACAAACAGGAGACGAACTCCTTTGAATGGACAAAGAGGAGGCCAATTCCTTTACATTGGATAAAGAGGAGTCGAGCTCCCTTAGATTGGACCAAGAGGAGACGAACTCCTTTAGATTGCACCAACAGGAGACAAACTCCTTAGAATGGACAAAAAGGAGACGAACTCCCTTAGATTGGACCAACAGGAGACGAACTCACTTTGGTTGGACCAACTGGAGACGAACTCTCCTAGATTGGACCAAAAGGAGACAAACTCCTTAAATTGGACCAACGGGAGACGAACTATCTTAGATTGGACCAAAAGCAGACCAACTCCTTAGATTGTACAAAGAGGAGACGACTCCCTTAGATTGGACCAATTGGAGACGAACTCTCTTAGATTGGACCAAAAGGAGTCAAACTATTAAAATTGGACCAACAGGAGACGAATTGTCTTAAATTGGACCAAAAGGAGACAAACCCCTTATATTGTACAAAGAGGAGACGAACTCCGTTAGATTGGACCAAGAGCAAACGAACTCCCTTAGAATGGACGAACAGGAGACGAACTTTCTTAGATTTGACCAAAAGGAGACGACCTCCTTAGATTGGACAAAGAGGAAAAGAACTCCCTTAGATTGGACGAATAGGGGACGAACTCCTTAGAAAGGACAAACAGGAGACGCCCTTCGATTAGACCAACTAGAGGCTAACTTACTTAGTTTGGAACAAAAGGAGACGAACTCCATAGATTGGACCCACTAGAAACGAACTCCTTAGAATGGACCAAAAGGAGACGAACTCCCTTAGATTGGACAAACTGGAGACGAACTCTCTTAGATTGGACCAAAAGGAGACAAACTCCTTAAATTGGACTAATAGGAGACGAACTGTCTTAGATTGGACCAAAAGGAGACAAACTCCTTAGATTGTACTAAGAGGAGATGAACTCCTTGAGATTGGACCAAGAGCAAACGAACTCCCTTAGATTGGACTAACAGGAGACGAACTTTCTTAGATTGGACCAAAAGGAGAAGACCTCCTTAGATTGGACAAAGAGGAGAAGAAATCCCTTAGATTGGACAAACAAGAAACGAACTCGTTAGAATGTACAAAAAGGAGACGAACTCCTTTAGATTGGACCAACAAGAGGCGAACTTGCTTAGAATGGAACAAAAGGAGACGAACACCTTAGATTGGACCAACATGAGATGAAATCCATTAGATTGGACCAAGAGGATACGAACTCCCTTAGATTGGACGAATAGGAGACGAAGTCCTTATTTTGGACCAACAGGAGGCGAACTCCTTAGATTCGACCAATAGGAGACGATCAGTCTTAGATTGGACCAAAAGGATCCGAACTCCTTAGATTGGACCAGTAGGAGACTATCTTTCTTAGATTTGACCAAATGGAGATGAACCCCTTAGATTGGACCAAGAGGAGACGAACTTCGTAAGATTGGCCCAAAAGGAGACGAACTCCTTAGATTCGACCAAGAGGAGATGAACTCCTTTAGATTGCACCAAGAGGAAACGAACTCCCTTAGATAGGACCAACAGGAGACGAACTGCTTAGATTAGACAAAAAGGAGACGAACTCCTTTAGATTGCACCAATAGGAGACGAACTCCTTAGAATGGACAACCATGAGACGAACTCCATTAGATTGGATTAATATGAGATGAATTCCTTAAGATTTGACCGAGAGGAGACGAACTCCCTTAGATTGGACCAAGAGGAGACGAACTCCCTTAGATTAGTCCAAACTGAGACGTACTCCTTAGATTGGACCATGAGGACAAGAGCTCTTTAGAATGGGTAAAGAGTAGACGAACTCCTTATATTGGACGAGAAGGAGACGACCTCCCTGAGATTGGACCAAGAGGAGACGAATTCCCATAGATTGGGCCAATAGGAGACGAACTCCTTTAGATTAGACCAAGAGGAGACGAACTCCTTCAGATTGCACCAAGAGGAGATGACGTCCTTAGAATGGACAAAAAGGAGACGAACTCCCTTAGATTGGACCAATAGGAGGCAAACTTACTTAGATTGGAACAAAAAGAGACGAACTCGTTAGATTGGACCAACATGAGACGAACTCCCTTAAATTGGACCAGGAGGAGACTATTCCCTTGTATTGGACCAAGAGGAGATGAACTTTCTTAGATTGGACCACAAGGAGACGAACCCCTTAGATTGGACAGAGAAGAGAAGAACTCCCTTAGATTAGTCCAAATCGAGACGTACTCCTTAGATTGGACCATGAGGACAAGAGCTCTTTAGAATGGGAAAAAAGTAGACGAACTCCTTAGATTGGACAAGGAGGAGACGACCTCCTTGAGATTGGACCAAGAGGAGACGAATTCCCATAGATTGGGCTAATAGGAGACGAACTCCTTTAGATTGGACCAAGAGGAGACGAACTCCTTTAGATTGCACTAAGAGGAGATGACCTCCTTAGAATGGATAAAAACGAGACGAACTCCCTTAGATAGAACCAATAGGAGATGAACTCCCTCAGATTTGACCAAACGGAGACGAACTCCTTAGATTGGATGAAGAGGAGACGAACTCCCTGAGATTGGACCAAGAGGAGATGAATTCCCATAGATTGGGCCAATAGGAGATGACCTCCATAGAATGGACAAAGACGACATGAACTCCCTTAGATTAAACCAACAATGGGTGATGAGTAGACAAACCTCTTAGATTGGACGAAGAGGAGATGAACTACCTGAGATTGGACCAAGAGGAGACGAATTCCCGAAGAGTGGGCCAATAGGAGACGATCTCCTTTAGATTGGACCAAGAGGAGATGACCTCCCTAGAATGGACAAAGACGAGACGTACTCCCTTAGACCAGACTAACAGGAGACGAATAGCCTTAGATTGGACCAAGAGGAGATGACCTCCCTTAGATTGGACCAAGAGGAAACGAACTACCTTAGATTGGACCAACAGAACCAACAGGAGACGAATTGCTTAGATTGGACATATAGGAGACGAACTCCTTTAGATTGCACCAAGAGAAGACGAACTCCTTAGAATGGACAAAGACGAGACAAACTCCATTAGATTGAATGAATATGAGACGAACTCCTTTACATTGGACCAAGAAGAAACGAACTCGCTTAGATTGGACCAAGATGAGACGAACTCCTTAGATTTGGCCAAGAGTAGACGAACTCACTTAGATTAGTCCAAACCGAAACGAACTCCTTGGATTGGACCATAAGGAGAAGAGCTCCTTAGAATGGGTGATGAGCTGACAAACTCCTTAGATTGGACGAAGAGGAGACGAACTACATGAGATTGGACCAAGAGGAGACGAATTCCAATAGAGTGGACCAATAGGAGACGATCTCCTTTAGATTGGACCAAGAGGAGACGAACTGCTTTATATTGCACCAAGAGGAGATGACCACCTTAGAATGGACAAAGACGAGACGTACTCCCTTAGACCAGACCAATAGGAGACGAACTGCCTTAGATTGGACCAAGAGGAGACGAACTCCCTTAGATTGGACCAAGAGGAAACGAACTAACTTAGATTGGACCAACAGGAGACGAACTCCCTTCGATTGCACCAAGAGGAGATGACCACCTTAGAATTGGACAAAGGCGAGACGAACTCCATTAGATTGGATGAATATGAGACGAACTCCTTTAGATTGGATCAAGAGGAGACGAACTCCCTTAGATTGGACCAAGATGAGACGAACTCCTTAGATTTGGCCAAAAGAAGACGAACTTACTTAGATCAGTCCAAACGAGACGAACTCCTTAGTTTGGACCATGAGGAGAAGAGCTCCTTAAAATGGTCGAAGAGGAGACAAACTCCTTAGATAGGATGAAGAGGAGAGAAACTCCCTGAGATTGGACCAATAGGAGACGAATTCCCAAAGATTGGGCCAATAGGAGACGAACTCCTTTAGATTGGACCAAGAGGAGACGAACACCTTAGATTGGACCAAGAAGAGACGAACTCCTTAGAATGGGTGATGAGCAGACAAACTCCTTAAATTGGACGAAGAGGAGACGAACTACCTGAGATTGGACCAAGAGAGACGAATTTACATAGAGTGGGCCAATAGGAGACGACCTCCTTTAGATTGGACCAAGAGGAGATGAACTGCTTTAGATTGCACCAAGACGAGATGACCTCCTTAGAATGGACAAAGACGAGACGTACTCCCTTAGACCAGACCAATAGGAGACGAACTGCCTTAGATTGGACCAAGAGGAGACGAACTCCCTTAGATTGGACCAATAGGAAACGAACTACCTTAAATTGGACCAACAGGACCAGCAGGAGACGAACTGCTTAGATTGGACAAACAGGAGAGGAACTCCTTTAGATTGCACCAAGAGAAGACGAACTCCTTAGAATGGACAAAGACGAGACGAACTCCAATAGATTAGATGAATATGAGACGAACTCCTTTACATTGGACCAAGAGGATACGAACTCCCTTAGATTAGACCAAGATGAGACGAACTGCTTAGATTTGGCCAATAGGAGATGAACTCACTTAGATTAGTCCAAACGAGACGAACTCCTTAGATTGGACAATGAGGAGAAGAGCTCCTTGAAATGGGTGAAGAGGAGACGAACTCCTTAGAAAGGATGAAGAGGAGACGAACTCCCTGATATTGGACCAAGAGGAGACGAATTCCAAAAGATTGGGCCAATAGGAGACGAACTCCTTTAGATTGGACCAAGAGGAGACGAACTCCTTAGATTGGAGCAAGAGGAGACGAACTCCTTAGAATGGACAAAGACAAGACGAACTGCATTAGATTGGATGAAGATGAGACGAACTCCTTGAGGTTGGACCAAGAGGAGATGAACTGCCTTAGATTGGACCAAGATGAGACGAACTCCCTTAGATTGGACCAAAAGGAAATAAACTCCCTGAGATTGGACCAATAGGACGAACAGGAGACGAACTGGTTAGATTGGACAAGCAGGAGACGAACTCCTTAGATTGGACAAAGACGAGACGAACTCCATTAAATTGGATGAATATGAGACGAACTCCGTTAGATTGGACCAAGAGGAGACAAACTCCCTTAGATTGGACCAAGATGAGACGGACTCCTTAAATTTGGCCAAGAGGAGACGAACTCCCTTAGATTGGACTCCCTTAGATTGGACCAAGAGGAGACGAACTCCCTTAGATTAGTCCAAACGGAGACGGACTCCTTTGATTGGACCATGAGGAGAAGAGCTCCTTAGAATGGGTGATGAGCTGACAAACTCCTTAGATTGGACGAAAAGGAGACGAACCACCTGAGATTGGACCAAGAGGAGACGAATTCCAATAGAGTGGACCAATAGGAGACGACCTCCTTTAGATTGGACCAAGAGGAGATGAACTGCTTTAGATTGCACCAAGACGAGATGACCTCCTTAGAATGGACAAAGACGAGACGTACTCCCTTAGACCAGACCAATAGGAGACGAACTGCCTTAGATTGGACCAAGAGGAGACGAACTCCCTTAGATTGGACCAATAGGAAACAAACTACCTTAAATTGGACCAACTGGACCAGCAGGAGACGAACTGCTTAGATTGGACAAACAGGAGAGGAACTCCTTTAGATTGCACCAAGAGAAGACGAACTCCTTAGAATGGACAAAGACGAGACGAACTCCAATAGATTAGATGAATATGAGACGAACTCCTTTACATTGGACCAAGAGGATACGAACTCCCTTAGATTAGACCAAGATGAGACGAACTGCTTAGATTTGGCCAATAGGAGATGAACTCACTTAGATTAGTCCAAACGAGACGAACTCCTTAGATTGGACAATGAGGAGAAGAGCTCCTTGAAATGGGTGAAGAGGAGACGAACTCCTTAGAAAGGATGAAGAGGAGACGAACTCCCTGATATTGGACCAAGAGGAGACGAATTCCAAAAGATTGGGCCAATAGGAGACGAACTCCTTTAGATTGGACCAAGAGGAGACGAACTCCTTAGATTGGAGCAAGAGGAGACGAACTCCTTAGAATGGACAAAGACAAGACGAACTGCATTAGATTGGATGAAGATGAGACGAACTCCTTGAGGTTGGACCAAGAGGAGATGAACTGCCTTAGATTGGACCAAGATGAGACGAACTCCCTTAGATTGGACCAAAAGGAAATAAACTCCCTGAGATTGGACCAACAGGACGAACAGGAGACGAACTGGTTAGATTGGACAAGCAGGAGACGAACTCCTTAGATTGGACAAAGACGAGACGAACTCCATTAAATTGGACGAATATGAGACGAACTCCGTTATATTAGACCAAGAGGAGACAAACTCCCTTAGATTGGACCAAGATGAGACGGACTCCTTAAATTTGGCCAAGAGGAGACGAACTCCCTTAGATTGGACTCCCTTAGATTGGACCAAGAGGAGACGAACTCCCTTAGATTAGTCCAAACGGAGACGGACTCCTTTGATTGGACCATGAGGAGAAGAGCTCCTTAGAATGGGTGAAGAGCTGACAAACTCCTTAGATTGGAGGAAGAGGAAACGAACTAAGAGGAGACGAATTTCGTTAGATTGGACCAACAGGAGACGAACTCCTAAGAATGGACAAAGACGAGACCAACTCGCTTAGATTGGACCAACATGAGACGAAATCCCTTAGATGGGACCAACAAGAGACGAACTCTATTACATTGGACCAAACGGAGACGAATTACTTAGATTGGACCAAGAGGATAACAATTCCATAGAATGGGTAAAGAGTAGACGAACTCTTTAGATTCGACGAAGAGGAGACGAACTCCCTGAGATTGGAACAAGAGGACACGAATTCCATCAGATTGGACCAATAGGAGACGAACTTCCATAGATTGGACCAATAGAAGATGAACTCCTTTAGATTGCACCAAGAAGAGATGATGTCCATAGAATGGACAAAGACGAGACGTAATCCCATAGATTGGACCAACAGGAGACGAACTCCCTTAGATTGGACCAATCGGAGACAAACTCATTAGAATGGAGAAAGACGAGACGAACTCCGTTAGACTGGGCGAAAAGGAGATGAACTCCATGACATTGGATCAAGAGAATAGGAATTTCATTAGATTGGACCAACAAGAGACGAACTCCTTAGAATGGTCAAATAGGAGACGTACTCCCTTAGATTGGGCCAACAGGAGTCGAACTCCTTAGATTGGACGAAGAGGAGACGAACTCTTTGAGATTGCAACAAGATGACACGAATTCCCTTTGATTGGACCAATAGGAGACGAACTCCTTTAGATTGGACCAAGAGGAGACGAACTCCCTTAGATTGGACCAAACGTAGACGAACTCCTTTGATTGGACCAAGAGGAGACGACCTCCATAGAACGGACAAAGACAAGACAAACTCCTTCAGATTTGACCAACAGGAGACGAATTCCTTCAGATTGGTCCAACATGAGACGAATTCCTAAAATGGACAACAAGGAGACGAACTCCCTCAGATTGGATCAATAGTAGACGAACTCCCTTAGATTGGACCAAACGGAGACGAACTCCTTAGATTGGACCAAGTGGAGATGAACTCCTTAGAATGGACAAAGACGACACGAACTCTTTTAGATTTGACCAATAGGAGACGAATTCCTTCAGATTGGTGCAACAGGAGACGAACTCCTTAGAATAGACAAAAATGAGACGAACTCCCTTAGATTGGACCAAAAGGGGACAAACTCCTTTAGATTGGACCAAGAGGAGACGAACTCCC
The DNA here is from genome assembly GCA_019926035.1 of Melaleuca alternifolia. Classification (NCBI taxonomy): domain Eukaryota; kingdom Viridiplantae; phylum Streptophyta; class Magnoliopsida; order Myrtales; family Myrtaceae; genus Melaleuca; species Melaleuca alternifolia. The sequence goes on along the minus strand of JAGKPW010003071.1, from coordinate 37,000 downwards.
TTAGATTGGACCAAACGTAGACGAACTCCTTTGATTGGACCAAGAGGAGACGAACTCCATAGAATGGACAAAGACAAGACAAACTCCTTCATATTTGACCAACAGGAGACGAATTCCTTCATATTGGTCCAACATGAGACGAATTCCTAAAATGGACAACAAGGAGATGAACTCCCTCAGATTGGATCAATAGGAGACGAACTCCCTTAGATTGGACCAAACGGAGACGAACTCCTTATATTGGTCCAAGAGGAGACCAACTCTCTTAGATTGGACCAAACGAAGATGTACCCCTTAGATTGGACCAATAGGAGAAGAACTCGTTATAAGGGGTCGAGAGCCGATAAACTACTTAAATTGGACGAAGAGGAGACGCAATCTTTGAGATTGCAACAAGATGACACTTTGAGATTGCAACAAGATGACACGAATTCCCTTAGATTGGACCAATAGGAGACGAACTCCTTTAGATTGGACCAAGAGGAGACGAACTCCCTTAGATTGGACCAAAAGTAGACGAACTCCTTTGATTGGACCAAGAGGAGACGAACTCCATAGAATGGACAAAGACAAGACAAACTCCTTCAGATTTGACCAACAGGAGACGAATTCCTTCAGATTGGTCCAACATGAGACGAATTCCTAAAATGGACAACAAGGAGACGAACTCCCTCAGATTGGATCAATAGGAGACGAACTCCCTTAGATTGGACCAAACGGAGACGAACTCCTTAGATTGGACCAAGTGGAGATGAACTCCTTAGAATGGACAAAGACGACACGAACTCCTTTAGATTTGACCAATAGGAGACGAATTCCTTCAGATTGGTGCAACAAGAGACGAACTCCTTAGAATAGACAAAAATGTGATGAAATCCTTCAGATTGGACCAAAAGGAGACGAACTCCCTTAGATTGGACCAAGACGAGACGAACTCCTTTAGATTGCACCAAGAAGCGATAACCTTCTTAGATTGGACCAAGAAGGGACGTACTCCCCTAGACTGGACCAATAGGAGACGAACTCCCTTAGATTGGGTAAAGACGAGACGAACTCTGTTAGATTGGATGAAGAGCAGACGAACTCCTTGTGGTTGGACCAAGAGGAGATGAATTTTGTTAGATTGGACAAACAAGAGACGAACTCCTTAGAATGGCCTTTTCCATTTCATTTTGGTTATCAAAAAAAAAAAACTCCTTAGAATGGTCAAATAGGAGACGAACTCCCTTAGATTAATCCAAGAGGAGATGACCTCCTTAGAATGAGCAAAGACGAGACGTACTCCCTTACATTGGACCAACAGGAAACGAACTCCCTTAGATTGGACCAAATGGAGACAAACTCCTTAGATTGGACCAAGAGGAGGCGAACTCCTTAGAATGGACAAAGACGAGACGAACTCCATTATATTGGATGAAGCGGAGACGAACTCCTTGAGATTGGACCAAGAGGAGACGAATTTCATTAGATTGGACCAACAAGAGACGAACTCCTTAGAATGGGCCAAGAGCAGACGAATTCCTTAGATTGGACGAAGAGGAGACGAACTCCCTGGGATTGGAAAAAGTGGACACGAATTCCCTTAGATTGGACCAATAGGAGACGAACTCCTTTAGATTGGACCAAGAGGAGACGAACTCCCTTAGATTAGACCAAACGGAGATGAACTCCTTTGATTGGACCAAGAGGAGACGAACTCCTTAGAATGGACAAAGACGAGACGAACTCCCTTAGATTGGACCAACAAGAGATGGAATCCCTTAGATCGGACCAACAAGAGACGAACTCTGTTAGATTGGACCAAATGGAGACGAACATGTTACATTGGACCAAGAGGAGAAAACCACCTTAGAATGGGTTAAGAGCAAACAAACTCCTTAGATTGGACGAAAAGGAGACGAACTCCCTCAGATTGCAACAACAGGACACAAATTCCCCTAGATTGGACCAATAAGAGACGAACTCCCTTAGATTGAACCAAGAGTAGACGAACTTCTTTAGATTGCACCAAGAGGAGATGATGTCCTTAGAATGGACAAAGACGAGACGTACTCCCTTAGATTGGACCAAACGGAGACGAACTCGTTAGAATGGACAAAGACGAGACAAACTCCTTGAGGTTGGACTAAGAGGGGTGGAATTTCATTAGATTGGACCAACATGAGAGAAACTCCTTAGAATGGTCAAATATGTGACGAACTCCCTTAGATTGAACCAAGAGTAGACGAACTCCTTTAGATTGCACCAAGCGGAGATGATGTCCTTAGAATGGACAAACACGAGACGTACTCCCTTAGATTAGACCAAACGGAGACGAACTCGTTAGAATGGACAAAGACGAGACGAACTCCGTTAGATTGGGCGAAGAGGAGACGAATTCCTTGAGATTGGGCCAAGAGGAGACAAATTTCATTAGATTGGACCAACAAGAGACGAACTTCTTAGAATGGTCAAATTGGAGACGTACTCGCTTAGATTGGGTCAACAGGAGTCGAACTCACTTAGATTGGACCAACCGAGGACGAATACTCTTAAATTGGACCAAACGGAGACGAACACCTTAGATTGGACAAGAGGAGACCAACTCCCTTAGATTGGTCCAAGAGGAGACGAACTCACTCACATTGGACCAAAACGAGACGAACTCCTCATATTGGTCTAAGAGGAGACCAACTCCCAAAGATTGGACCAAACGGAGATGAACTACTTAGATTGGAGCAAGAGGAGAAGAACTCCTTAGAAGGGGTCGAGAGCAGATGAACTCCTTAATTTGGATGAAGAGGAGACGAAATCCTTGAGATTGGAACAATATGACATGAATTCCCTTAGATTGGACAAAGACGAGACGAACTCCGTTAGATTGGACGAAGAGGACACGAACTCCTTGAGGTTGGACTAAGAGGAGTGGAATTTCATTAGATTGGACCAACAGGAGACAAACTGCTTAGAATGGTCAAATATGTGACGAACTCCCTTAGATTGAATGAAGAGTAGACGAACTCCTTTAGATTGCACAAAGAGGAGATGATGTCCTTAGAATGGACAATGACGAGACGTACTCCCTTAGATTGGACCAAAAGGAGACGAACTCCTTAGAATAGACCAAACGGAGATGAATTTCATCAGATTGGACCAACAAGAGACGAACTCTGTTACAGGAGACGAACTCCTTAGAATGGATAAAAAGAAGTCGAACCCCCTCAGATTGGACCAAAAGGAGACGAACTCCTTAGATTGGACCAAGTAGAGACGAACTCGTTAGAATGGACAAAGACGAGACGAACTCCCTTAGATTGGACCAAGAGGAGACGAACTCCGTTAGATTGGACCAAACAGAGACGAATTTCATTAGATTGGACCAACAAGAGACGAACCTCTTAGAATGGTCAAACAGGAGACGTACTCCCTTAGATTGGGCCAACAGGAGTCGAACTCACTTAGATTGGACCAACTAGAAACGAACTCCTTAGATTGGACCAACCGAGGATGAATACTCCTAAATTGGACCAAAAGGAGAGAACACCTTAGATTGGACAAGAGGAGACCAACTCCCTTAGATTGGTCCAAGAAGAGACGAACTCACTCACATTGGACCAAAACGAGACGAACTCCTCATGTTGGTCCAAGAGGAGACCAACTCCCTTAGATTGGACCAAATGGAGATGAACTACTTAGATTGGAGCAAGAGAAGAAGAACTCCTTAGAAGGGGTCGATAGCAGATGAACTCCTTAAATTGGAAGAAGAGGAGACGAACTCTTTAAATTGGACGAAGAGGAGATGAACTCCTTGTGATTGGAGCAAGATGACACGAATTCCCTTAGATTGGACCAATAGGAGACGAACTCCGTTAGATTGGACGAAGAGGAGACGAACTCGTTGAGGTTGGACTAAGAGGAGTGGAATTTCGTTAGATTGCACCAACAGTAGACAAACTCCTTAGAATGGGCAAATATGTGACGAACTCCCTTAGATTGAACCAAGAGTAGACGAACTCCTTTAGATTGCACCAATAGGAGATGATGTCCTTAGAATGAACAAAGACGAGACGTACTCCCTTAGATTGGACCAAACAGAGATGAACTCGTTAGAATTGACAAAGACGAGACGAACTCTGTTAGATTGGGCGAAGAGGAGACGAACTCCTTGAGATTGGAAAGGAGACGAATTTCATTAGATTGGACGAACAAGGGACGAACTTCTTAGAATGGTCAAATAGGAGACGTACTCCCTTACATTGGGCCAACAGGAGTCGAACTTACTTAGATTGGACCAACCGAGGACGAATACTCTTAAATTGGACCAAAAGTAGACGAACACCTTAGATTGGACAAGAGGAGACCAACTCCCTTAGATTGGTCCAAAAGGAGACGAACTCACTCACATTGGACCAAAACGAGACGAACTCCTCATATTGGTCCAAGAGGAGACCAACTCCCTTAGATTGGACCAAACGGAGATGAACTACTTAGATTGGAGCAAGTGGAGAAGAACTCCTTAGAAGGGGTCGAGAGCAGATGAACTCCTTAAATTGGACGAAAAGGCGACGAACTCCTTGAGATTGGAACAAGATGACACGAATTCCCTTAGATTAGACCAATAGGAGACGAACTCCATTAGATTGGACGAAGAGGAGACGAACTCCTTGAGATTGGACTAAGAGGAGTGGAATTTCGTTAGATTGGACCAACAGGGGACAAACTCCTTAGGATGGTCAACTATGTGGCGAACTCCCTTAGATTGAACCAAGAGTAGACGAACTCCTTTAGATTGCACCAAGAGGAGATAATGCCCTTAGAATGGACAAAGACGAGACGAACTCCTTTAGATTTGACAAATAGGAGACGAAGTCCTTCAGATTGTTCCAACAGGAGACGAACTCCTTAGAATGGACAAAAAGAAGACGAACTACCTCAGATTGGACTAAAAGGAGACGAACTCCTTAGATTGGACCAAGAGGAGATGAACTCGTCAGAATGGACAAAGACGAGACGAACTCCCTTAGATTGGACAAAGACGAAAAGTACTCTATTAGACTGGACGAACATGAGACGAACTCCCTTAGATTGGACCAAATGGAGATGAACTACTTAGATTGGAGCAAGAGGAGAAGAACTCCTTAGAAGGGGTCGAGAGCAGATGAACTCCTTAAATTGGACGAAAAGGAGACGAACTCCTTGAGATTGGAACAAGATGACACGAATTCCCTTAGATTGGACCAAGAGGAGACGAACTCCATTAGATTGGACGAAGAGGAGACAAACTCCTTGAGATTGGACTAAGAGGAGTGGAATTTCGTTAGATTGGACCAACAGGAGACAAACTCTTTAGGATGGTCAACTATGTGGTGAACTCCCTTAGATTGAACCAATAGTAGACGAACTCCTTTAGATTGCACCAAGAGGAGATAATGCCCTTAGAATGGACAAAGACGAGACGAACTCCTTTAGATTTGACAAATAGGAGACGAAGTCCTTTAGATTGTTCCAACAGGAGACGAACTCCTTAGAACGGACAAAAAGAAGACGAACCACCTCAGATTGGACTAAAAGGAGACGAACTCCTTAGATTGGACCAAGAGGAGACGAACTCGTTAGAATGGACAAAGACGAGACGAACTCCCTTAGATTGGACAAAGACGAAACGTACTCTATTAGACTGGACGAACATGAGACGAACTCCCTTAGATTGGACCAACCGAGGACGAATACTCTTAAATTGGACCAAAAGGAGACGAACAACTTTGATTGGACAAGAGGAGACCTCAGATTGGTCCAAGTGGAGACGAACTCACTCACATTGGACCAAAACGAGACGAATTCCTCATATTGGTCCAAGAAGAGACCAACTCCCTTAGATTGGACCAAACGGAGAGGAACTACTTGGATTGGACCAAGAGGAGAAGAACTCCATAGAAAGGGTCGAGAGCAGATGAACTCCTTAAATTGGACGAAGAAGAGACGAACTCCTTGAGATTGGAACAAGATGACACGAATTCCCTTAGATTGGACCAATAGGAGACGAACTCCGTTAGATTGGACGAAAAGGAGACGAAGTCGCTTAGATTGGACTAAGAGGAGTGGAATTTCGTTAGATTGGACCAATAGGAGAGAAAATCCTTAGAATGGTCAAATATGTGACGAACTCCCTTAGATTTGACTAATAGGAGACGAATTCCTTTAGATTGGTCCAATAGGAGACGAACTCCTTAGAATGGACAAAAAGAAGACGAACTCCCTCAGAATGGACCAAAAGGAGAGGAACTCCTAAGATTGGACCAAGAGGAGATGAACTCGTTAGAATGGACCAACCGAGGATGAATACTCCTAAATTGGACCAAAAGGAGAGAAAACCTTAGATTGGACAAGAGGATACCAACTCCCTTAGATTGGTCCAAGAGGAGATTAACTCACTCACGCTGGACCAAAATGAGACGAGCTCCTCATATTGGTCCAAGAGGAGACCAACTCCCTTAGATTGGACCAAATGGAGATGAACTACTTAGATTGGAGCAAGAGGAGAAGAACTCCTTAGAAGGGGTCAAGAGCAGATGAACTCCTTAAATTGGACGAAGAGGAGACGAACTCCTTAAGATTGGAACAAGATGACACGAATTCCCTTAGATTGGACCAATAGGAGACGAACTCCGTTAGATTGGACGAAGAGGAGACGAACTCCTTGAGGTTGGACTAAGAGGAGTGGAATTTTTTTAGATTGGACCAACAGGAGACAAACTCCTTAGGATGGTCAACTATGTGGCGAACTCCCTTAGATTGAACCAAGGGTAGACGAACTCCTTTAGATTGCACCAAGTGGATATGATGCCCTTAGAATGGACAAAGACGAGACGTACTCCCTTAGATTGGACCAAACGGAGACGAACTCGTTAGAATGGACAAAGACGAGACGAACTCCGTTAGATTGGGCGAAGAGGAGACGAACTCCTTGAGATTGGACCAAGAGGAGACGAATTTCATTTGATTGGACCAACAAGGGACGAACTTCTTAGAATGGTCAAATAGGAGACGTACTCCCTTAGATTGGGCCAACAGGAGTCGAACTCACTTAGATTGGTCCAATAGGAGACGAACTCCTTAGAAAGGACAAAAAGAAGACGAACCACCTCAGATTGGACCAAAAGGAGACGAACTCCTTAGATTGGACCAAGAGGAGACGAACTCATTTAGATTGCACCAAGAAGGGATAACCTCCTTAGAATGGACAATGATGAAACGTACACTATTAGACTGGACGAACATGAGACGAACTCCCTTGGATTGGACCAAACGGAGAAGAACTCGTTAGAATGGACAAAGACGAGCAAAACTCCGTTAGATTGGCCGAAAAGGAGATGAACTCCCTGAGATTGGACCAAGGGGAGACGAATTTCATTAGATTGGACCAACCAGAGACGAACATCTTAGAATGGTCAAATATGAGACATACTCCCTTAGATTGCGCCAACAGGAGTCGAACTCACTTAGATTGGACCAACCGAGGACGAATACTCCTAAATTGGACCAAAAGGAGAGAACACCTTAGATTGGACAAGAGGAGACCAACTTCCTTAGATTGGTCCAAGAGGAGACGAACTCACTAACATTGGACCAAAACGAGACGAACTCCTCATATTGGTCCAACAGGAGACCAACTCCCTTAGCTTGGACCAAGAGGAGACGAAGTCGCTTAGATTGGACCAAACGGAGACGACCTCCTTATATTGGACCAAGAGGAGATGAACTCCTTAGAATGGACAAAGACGAGACGAACTCCTTTAGATTTGACCAATAGGAGACGAATTCCTTCAAATTGGTCCAACAGGAGACGAACTCCTTAGAATGGACAAAAAGAAGACGAACTCCCTCAGAATGGACCAAAAGGAGAGGAACTCCTTAGATTGGACCAAGAGGAGACGAACTCGTTAGAATGGACAAAGACGAGACGAACTCCCATACATTGGACCAAGAGAAGACGAACTCCTTCAGATTGCACCAAGAGGGGACGACCACCTTAGAATGGACAAAGATGAAATGTACTCTATTAGACTGGACCAACAGTTGATGAACTCCCTTAGATTGGACCAAACGGAGAAGAACTCGTTAGAATGGACAAAGACGAGACGAACTCCGTTAGATTGGGCGAAAAGGAGACGAACTCCCAGAGATTGGACCAAGGGGAGACGAATTTCATTTGATTGGACCAACAAGAGACGAACTTCTTAGAATGGTCAAATAGGAGACGTACTCCCTTAGATTGGGCCAACAGGAGTCGAACTCACTTAGATTGGACCAACCGGAAATGAACTCTTTAGATTGGACAAAACGACGACGAATACTCCTAAATTGGACAAAAGGAGAGAACACCTTTGATTGGACAAGAGGAGACCAACTCCCTTAGATTGGGCGAAAAGGAGACGAACTCCCAGAGATTGGACCAAAGGGAGACGAATTTCATTAGATTGGACCAACAAGAGATGAACTTCTTAGAATGGTCAAATAGGAGATGTACTCCCTTAGATTGGGCCAACAGGAGTCGAACTCACTTAGATTGGACCAACCAGAAACGAACTCCTTAGATTGGACGAAACGAGGACGAATACTCCTAAATTGGACAAAAGGAGAGAACACCTTTGATTGGACAAGAGGAGACCAACTCCCTTAGATTGGTCCAAGAGGAGACGAACTCACTCACGTTGGACCAAAACGAGACGAACTCCTCATATTGGTCCAAGAGGAGACCAACTCCCTTAGATTGGACCAAACGGAGATGAACTACTTAGATTGGAGCAAGAGGAGAAGAACTCCTTAGAAGGCGTAGAGAGCAGATGAACTCCTTAAATTGGACGAAGAGGAGACAAACTCCTTGAGATTGGAACAAGATGACACGAATTCCCTTAGTTGGACCAATAGGAGACGAACTCCGTTAGATTGGACGAAGAGGAGACGAACTCCTTGAGGTTGGACTAAGAGGAGCGGAATTTCGTTTGATTGGACCAATAGGAGAGAAAATCCTTAGAATGGTCAAATATGTGATGAACTCCCTTAGATTGAACCAAGAGTAGACGAACTCCTTTAGATTGCACGAAGAGGAGATGATGTCCTTAGAATGGACAAAGACGAGACGTACTCCCTTAGATTGGCCCAAACAGAGACGAACTCGTTAGAATAGACAAAGACGAGACGAACTCCATTAGATTGGGCGAAGAGGAGACGAACTCCTTGAGTTGGACCAAGAGGAGACGAATTTCACTAGATTGGACCAACCAGAGACAAACTTCTTAGAATGGTCAAATAGGAGACGTACTCCCTTAGATTGGGCCAACAGGAGTCGAACTCACTTAGATTGGACCAACCGGAAACGAACTCCTTAGATTGGACCAACCAAGGACGAATATTCTTAAATTGGACCAAAAGGAGACGAACACCTTAGATTGGACAAGATGAGACCAACTCCCTTAGATTGGTCCAAGAGGAGACGAACTCACTCACATTGGACCAAAACGAGACGAACTCCTCATGTTGGTCCAAGAGGAGACCAACTCCCTTAGATTGGACCAAATGGAGATGAACTACTTAGATTGGAGCAAGAGGAGAAGAACTCCTTAGAAGGGGTCGAGAGCAGATGAACTCCTTAAATTGGACGAAGAGGAGACGAACTCCTTGAGATTAGAACAAGATGACATGAATTCCCTTAGATTGGACCAACAAGAAATGAACTGACTTAGAATGGACCAAAAGGAGACGAATTCCTTAGAAGGGACCAAAAGGAGATGAACTCCTTACATTGGACCAAGAGGAGACGAACTCCCTTAGATTCGACCAACAAGAGAAGAACTTACTTAGAATGGACCAAAAGGAGATGAACTCCTTAGAATGGACAAAAAGATGACGAACTCCCTCAGATTGGACCAAAAGGATACGAACTCCTTAGATTGGACCAAGAGGAGACGAACTCGTTAGAATGGGCAAAGACGAGACGAACTCCCTTAGTTGGACCAAGAGGAGACGAACTCCTTTAGATTGCAGGAAGAGGAGATGACCTCCTTAGAATGGACAAAGACGAAACGTACGCTATTAGACTGGACCAACAGGAGACGAACTCCCTTAGATTGCACCAAACGGAGACAAACTCGTTTGAATGGACAAAGGCGAGACGAACTCCGTTAGATTGGGCGAAGAGGAGACGAACTCCTTGTGGTTGGACCAAGTGGAGACGATTTTCATTAGATTGGACCAACAAGAGACGAACTTCTTGGAATGGTCAAATAGGAGACGTACTCCCTTAGATTGGGCCAACATGAGTCGAACTCACTTATATTGGACCAACTCACTTAGATTGGTCCAATAGGAGACGAAGTCACTTATATTGGACCAAAACAAGACGAACTCCTCATATTGGTCGAAGAGGAAACCAACGCGCTTAGATTGGACCAAACGAAGATGAACTACTTAGATTGCACCAAGAGGAGAAGAACTCCTTAGAAGGGGTTCAGAGTAGATGAACTCCTTAAATTGGACGAAGAGGAGACGAACTCTTTGAGATTTTAACAAGATGACACGAATTCCCTTAGATTGGACCAATAGGAGACGAACTCCCTTAGATTGGACCAATAGGAGACGAACTCACTTAGATTGGACCAATAGGAGATGAGTTGTCTTAGATTGGACCAAAAGAAGATGAATTATTTTGGTTGGACAAAGAGAAGACCAACTCCCTTAGATTGGGCCAACAGGAGACAGACTCCTTTAGATTGGACCAACAGGAGACAAACTCCCTCACATTGGACCAAAAGGAGACGAATTCCCATCGATTGGACCAACAGGAGACGAACTCCTTAGAATGGACAAAGAGGAGACGTACTCACTTAGATGGGAACAACAGGAGACGAACTGCCTAAGAGTAGACCAAACGAACAGGAGACGAACCATTTTAGATTGGACCAAAAGGAGACGAAATCCTTAGATTGGCAAAGAGGAGACCAACTCACTTGGATTGGACCAAAAGGAGACGAACTCTTTGATTGGACCAACAGGAGACTACCTTTCTTAGATTGGACCAAATGGTGACGAACTCCTTAGATCGGATTAAGAGGAGACGAACTCCGTAAGATTGGCCCAAAAGGAGACGAACTCCTTAGATTCGACCAACAGGAGACGAACTCCTTTAGATTAGACCAAGAGGAAACAAACTCCCTTAGATTGGACAAACACGACCAACAGGAGACGAATTGCTTAGATTGGACAAACAGGAGACGCACTTTTTTAGATCGCACCAAGAGAAGACGAACTCCTTACAATGGACAAAGAGAAGTCGAACTCCATCAGATTGGATGAATGTGAGACGAACTCTATTATACTGTACCAAGAGGAGACGAACTCCCTTAGATTGGACCAAGATGAGACAAATGCCTTAGATTGTACCAATAAGAGACGAACCCTTTTAGAATGCACCAAGAGGAGATGACGTCCTTAGAATGGACAAAGACGAGACGAACTCTCTTAGATTGGACCAATAGGAGATGACTTCCCTTAGATTGGACCAAACGGAGGTGAACTCTTTAGATTGGACCAAGAGGAGACGAACTCCTTTAGATTTGACCAAGAGGAAATGAACTCCCTTAGATTGGACCAACATGACCAACAGGAGACGAATGGCTAAGATTGGACAAACAAGACACGAGCTCCTTTAGATTGCACCAAGAGAAGACGAACTCCTTAGAATGGACAAAGACGAGACGAACTCCATTATGTTGGATGAATATGAGACAAACTCCTTTAGATTGGACCAAGAGGAGACGAACTCCCTTAGATTGGACCAAGATGAGTTGAACTCCTTAGATTTGACTAAGAGGAAACGTACTCCCATAGATTGGACCAAGATGAGACAAACTCCCTTAGATTAGTCCAAACCGAGATGAACTCCTTAGATTGGACCTTTAGGAGAAGAACTCCATAGAATGGGTGAAGAGGACACGAACTCCGTTAGATTGGACCAAGAAGAGACGAACTCCTTTAGATTGCACCAGTAGGAGATGAACTCCGTTAGATTGGACCAATAGGAGACGAACTCCCTTAGATTGGACCAATAGGAGACGAACTCACTTAGATTGGACCAATAGGAGATGAGTTGTCTTAGATTGGACCAAAAGAAGATGAATTATTTTGGTTGGACAAAGAGAAGACCAACTCCCTTAGATTGGGCCAACAGGAGACAGACTCCTTTAGATTGGACCAACAGGAGACAAACTCCCTCACATTGGACCAAAAGGAGACGAATTCCCATCGATTGGACCAACAGGAGACGAACTCCTTAGAATGGACAAAGAGGAGACGTACTCACTTAGATGGGAACAACAGGAGACGAACTGCCTAAGAGTAGACCAAACGAACAGGAGACGAACCATTTTAGATTGGACCAAAAGGAGACGAAATCCTTAGATTGGCAAAGAGGAGACCAACTCACTTGGATTGGACCAAAAGGAGACGAACTCTTTGATTGGACCAACAGGAGACTACCTTTCTTAGATTGGACCAAATGGTGACGAACTCCTTAGATTGGATTAAGAGGAGACGAACTCCGTAAGATTGGCCCAAAAGGAGACGAACTCCTTAGATTCGACCAACAGGAGACGAACTCCTTTAGATTAGACCAAGAGGAAACAAACTCCCTTAGATTGGACAAACACGACCAACAGGAGACGAATTGCTTAGATTGGACAAACAGGAGACGCACTTTTTTAGATCGCACCAAGAGAAGACGAACTCCTTACAATGGACAAAGAGAAGTCGAACTCCATCAGATTGGATGAATGTGAGACGAACTCTATTATACTGTACCAAGAGGAGACGAACTCCCTTAGATTGGACCAAGATGAGACAAATGCCTTAGATTGTACCAATAGAGACGAACCCTTTTAGAATGCACCAAGAGGAGATGACGTCCTTAGAATGGACAAAGACGAGACGAACTCTCTTAGATTGGACCAATAGGAGATGACTTCCCTTAGATTGGACCAAACGGAGGTGAACTCTTTAGATTGGACCAAGAGGAGACGAACTCCTTTAGATTTGGACCAAGAGGAAACGAACTCCCTTAGATTGGACCAACATGACCAACAGGAGACGAATGGCTAAGATTGGACAAACAAGACACGAGCTCCTTTAGATTGCACCAAGAGAAGACGATCTCCTTAGAATGGACAAAGACGAGACGAACTCCATTATGTTGGATGAATATGAGACAAACTCCTTTAGATTGGACCAAGAGGAGACGAACTCCCTTAGATTGGACCAAGATGAGTTGAACTCCTTAGATTTGACTAAGAGGAAACGTACTCCCATAGATTGGACCAAGATGAGACAAACTCCCTTAGATTAGTCCAAACCGAGATGAACTCCTTAGATTGGACCTTTAGGAGAAGAACTCCATAGAATGGGTGAAGAGGACACGAACTCCGTTAGATTGGACCAAGAAGAGACGAACTCCTTTAGATTGCACCAGTAGGAGATGAACTCCGTTAGATTGGACCAATAGGAGACGAACTCCCTTAGATTGGACCAATAGGAGACGAACTCACTTAGATTGGACCAATAGGAGATGAGTTGTCTTAGATTGGACCAAAAGAAGATGAATTATTTTGGTTAGACAAAGAGAAGACCAACTCCCTTAGATTGGGCCAACAGGAGACAGACTCCTTTAGATTGGACCAACAGGAGACGAAACTCCCTCACATTGGACCAAAAGGAGACGAATTCCTTAGATTGGACCAACAGGAGACGAACTGCCTTAGATTGGACAAACAGGAGACGAACTTACTTAGATTGGACCAAAAGGAGACGAACTCCTTAGATTGGCAAAGAGGAGGACCAACTCACTTGGATTGGACCAAAAGGAGACGAACTCTTTGATGGCCCAACAGGAGACTAACCTTTCTTAGATGGACCAATGGTGACGAACTCCTTAGATTGGATTAAGAGGAGACGAACTCCGTAAGATTGGCCCAAAAGGAGACGAACTCCTTAGATTCGACCAACAGGAGACGAACTCCTTTAGATTGGACCAAGAGGAAACAAACTCCCTTAGATTGGACAAACACGACCAACAGGAGACGAATTGCTTAGATTGGACAAACAGGAGACGCACTTTTTTAGATCGCACCAAGAGAAGACGAACTCCTTACAATGGACAAAGAGAAGTCGAACTCCATCAGATTGGATGAATGTGAGACGAACTCTATTATACTGTACCAAGAGGAGACGAACTCCCTTAGATTGGACCAAGATGAGACAAATGCCTTAGATTGTACCAATAGGAGACGAACCCTTTTAGAATGCACCAAGAGGAGATGACGTCCTTAGAATGGACAAAGACGAGACGAACTCTCTTAGATTGGACCAATAGGAGATGAATTCCCTTAGATTGGACCAAACGGAGGTGAACTCTTTAGATTGGACCAAGAGGAGACGAACTCCTTTAGATTGGACCAAGAGGAAACGAACTCCCTTAGATTGGACCAACATGACCAACAGGAGACGAATGGCTAAGATTGGACAAACAAGACACGAGCTCCTTTAGATTGCACCAAGAGAAGACGAACTCCTTAGAATGGACAAAGACGAGACGAACTCCATTATGTTGGATGAATATGAGACAAACTCCTTTAGATTGGACCAAGAGGAGACGAACTCCCTTAGATTGGACCAAGATGAGTTGAACTCCTTAGATTTGACTAAGAGGAAACGTACTCCCATAGATTGGACCAAGATGAGACAAACTCCCTTAGATTAGTCCAAACCGAGATGAACTCCTTAGATTGGACCTTTAGGAGAAGAACTCCATAGAATGGGTGAAGAGGACACGAACTCCGTTAGATTGGACCAAGAAGAGACGAACTCCTTTAGATTGCACCAGTAGGAGATGAACTCCGTTAGATTGGACCAATAGGAGACGAACTCCCTTAGATTGGACCAATAGGAGACGAACTCACTTAGATTGGACCAATAGGAGATGAGTTGTCTTAGATTGGACCAAAAGAAGATGAATTATTTTGGTTGGACAAAGAGAAGACCAACTCCCTTAGATTGGGCCAACAGGAGACAGACTCCTTTAGATTGGACCAACAGGAGACAAACTCCCTCACATTGGACCAAAAGGAGACGAATTCCCATCGATTGGACCAACAGGAGACGAACTCCTTAGAATGGACAAAGAGGAGACGTACTCACTTAGATGGGAACAACAGGAGACGAACTGCCTAAGAGTAGACCAAACGAACAGGAGACGAACCATTTTAGATTGGACCAAAAGGAGACGAAATCCTTAGATTGGCAAAGAGGAGACCAACTCACTTGGATTGGACCAAAAGGAGACGAACTCTTTGATTGGACCAACAGGAGACTACCTTTCTTAGATTGGACCAAATGGTGACGAACTCCTTAGATTGGATTAAGAGGAGACGAACTCCGTAAGATTGGCCCAAAAGGAGACGAACTCCTTAGATTCGACCAACAGGAGACGAACTCCTTTAGATTAGACCAAGAGGAAACAAACTCCCTTAGATTGGACAAACACGACCAACAGGAGACGAATTGCTTAGATTGGACAAACAGGAGACGCACTTTTTTAGATCGCACCAAGAGAAGACGAACTCCTTACAATGGACAAAGAGAAGTCGAACTCCATCAGATTGGATGAATGTGAGACGAACTCTATTATACTGTACCAAGAGGAGACGAACTCCCTTAGATTGGACCAAGATGAGACAAATGCCTTAGATTGTACCAATAGGAGACGAACCCTTTTAGAATGCACCAAGAGGAGATGACGTCCTTAGAATGGACAAAGACGAGACGAACTCTCTTAGATTGGACCAATAGGAGATGACTTCCCTTAGATTGGACCAAACGGAGGTGAACTCTTTAGATTGGACCAAGAGGAGACGAACTCCTTTAGATTGGACCAAGAGGAAACGAACTCCCTTAGATTGGACCAACATGACCAACAGGAGACGAATGGCTAAGATTGGACAAACAAGACACGAGCTCCTTTAGATTGCACCAAGAGAAGACGAACTCCTTAGAATGGACAAAGACGAGACGAACTCCATTATGTTGGATGAATATGAGACAAACTCCTTTAGATTGGACCAAGAGGAGACGAACTCCCTTAGATTGGACCAAGATGAGTTGAACTCCTTAGATTTGACTAAGAGGAAACGTACTCCCATAGATTGGACCAAGATGAGACAAACTCCCTTAGATTAGTCCAAACCGAGATGAACTCCTTAGATTGGACCTTTAGGAGAAGAACTCCATAGAATGGGTGAAGAGGACACGAACTCCGTTAGATTGGACCAAGAAGAGACGAACTCCTTTAGATTGCACCAGTAGGAGATGAACTCCGTTAGATTGGACCAATAGGAGACGAACTCCCTTAGATTGGACCAATAGGAGACGAACTCACTTAGATTGGACCAATAGGAGATGAGTTGTCTTAGATTGGACCAAAAGAAGATGAATTATTTTGGTTGGACAAAGAGAAGACCAACTCCCTTAGATTGGGCCAACAGGAGACAGACTCCTTTAGATTGGACCAACAGGAGACAAACTCCCTCACATTGGACCAAAAGGAGACGAATTCCCATCGATTGGACCAACAGGAGACGAACTCCTTAGAATGGACAAAGAGGAGACGTACTCACTTAGATGGGAACAACAGGAGACGAACTGCCTAAGAGTGGACCAAACGAACAGGAGACGAACCATTTTAGATTGGACCAAAAGGAGACGAAATCCTTAGATTGGCAAAGAGGAGACCAACTCACTTGGATTGGACCAAAAGGAGACGAACTCTTTGATTGGACCAACAGGAGACTACCTTTCTTAGATTGGACCAAATGGTGACGAACTCCTTAGATTGGATTAAGAGGAGACGAACTCCGTAAGATTGGCCCAAAAGGAGACGAACTCCTTAGATTCGACCAACAGGAGACGAACTCCTTTAGATTAGACCAAGAGGAAACAAACTCCCTTAGATTGGACAAACACGACCAACAGGAGACGAATTGCTTAGATTGGACAAACAGGAGACGCACTTTTTTAGATCGCACCAAGAGAAGACGAACTCCTTACAATGGACAAAGAGAAGTCGAACTCCATCAGATTGGATGAATGTGAGACGAACTCTATTATACTGTACCAAGAGGAGACGAACTCCCTTAGATTGGACCAAGATGAGACAAATGCCTTAGATTGTACCAATAAGAGACGAACCCTTTTAGAATGCACCAAGAGGAGATGACGTCCTTAGAATGGACAAAGACGAGACGAACTCTCTTAGATTGGACCAATAGGAGATGACTTCCCTTAGATTGGACCAAACGGAGGTGAACTCTTTAGATTGGACCAAGAGGAGACGAACTCCTTTAGATTGGACCAAGAGGAAACGAACTCCCTTAGATTGGACCAACATGACCAACAGGAGACGAATGGCTAAGATTGGACAAACAAGACACGAGCTCCTTTAGATTGCACCAAGAGAAGACGAACTCCTTAGAATGGACAAAGACGAGACGAACTCCATTATGTTGGATGAATATGAGACAAACTCCTTTAGATTGGACCAAGAGGAGACGAACTCCCTTAGATTGGACCAAGATGAGTTGAACTCCTTAGATTTGACTAAGAGGAAACGTACTCCCATAGATTGGACCAAGATGAGACAAACTCCCTTAGATTAGTCCAAACCGAGATGAACTCCTTAGATTGGACCTTTAGGAGAAGAACTCCATAGAATGGGTGAAGAGGACACGAACTCCGTTAGATTGGACCAAGAAGAGACGAACTCCTTTAGATTGCACTAGTAGGAGATGAACTCCCTTAGATTGGACCAATAGGAGACGAACTCCCTTAGATTGGACCAATAGGAGACGAACTCACTTAGATTGGACCAATAGGAGATGAGTTGTCTTAGATTGGACCAAAAGAAGATGAATTATTTTGGTTGGACAAAGAGAAGACCAACTCCCTTAGATTGGGCCAACAGGAGACAGACTCCTTTAGATTGGACCAACAGGAGACAAACTCCCTCACATTGGACCAAAAGGAGACGAATTCCCATCGATTGGACCAACAGGAGACGAACTCCTTAGAATGGACAAAGAGGAGACGTACTCACTTAGATGGGAACAACAGGAGACGAACTGCCTAAGAGTGGACCAAACGAACAGGAGACGAACCATTTTAGATTGGACCAAAAGGAGACGAAATCCTTAGATTGGCAAAGAGGAGACCAACTCACTTGGATTGGACCAAAAGGAGACGAACTCTTTGATTGGACCAACAGGAGACTACCTTTCTTAGATTGGACCAAATGGTGACGAACTCCTTAGATCGGATTAAGAGGAGACGAACTCCGTAAGATTGGCCCAAAAGGAGACGAACTCCTTAGATTCGACCAACAGGAGACGAACTCCTTTAGATTAGACCAAGAGGAAACAAACTCCCTTAGATTGGACAAACACGACCAACAGGAGACGAATTGCTTAGATTGGACAAACAGGAGACGCACTTTTTTAGATCGCACCAAGAGAAGACGAACTCCTTACAATGGACAAAGAGAAGTCGAACTCCATCAGATTGGATGAATGTGAGACGAACTCTATTATACTGTACCAAGAGGAGACGAACTCCCTTAGATTGGACCAAGATGAGACAAATGCCTTAGATTGTACCAATAGGAGACGAACCCTTTTAGAATGCACCAAGAGGAGATGACGTCCTTAGAATGGACAAAGACGAGACGAACTCTCTTAGATTGGACCAATAGGAGATGACTTCCCTTAGATTGGACCAAACGGAGGTGAACTCTTTAGATTGGACCAAGAGGAGACGAACTCCTTTAGATTTGACCAAGAGGAAATGAACTCCCTTAGATTGGACCAACATGACCAACAGGAGACGAATGGCTAAGATTGGACAAACAAGACACGAGCTCCTTTAGATTGCACCAAGAGAAGACGAACTCCTTAGAATGGACAAAGACGAGACGAACTCCATTATGTTGGATGAATATGAGACAAACTCTTTTAGATTGGACCAAGAGGAGACGAACTCCCTTAGATTGGACCAAGATGAGTTGAACTCCTTAGATTTGACTAAGAGGAAACGTACTCCCATAGATTGGACCAAGATGAGACAAACTCCCTTAGATTAGTCCAAACCGAGACGAACTCCTTAGATTGGACCTTTAGGAGAAGAACTCCATAGAATGGGTGAAGAGGACACGAACTCCGTTAGATTGGACCAAGAAGAGACGAACTCCTTTAGATTGCACTAGTAGGAGATGAACTCCGTTAGATTGGACCAATAGGAGACGAACTCCCTTAGATTGGACCAATAGGAGACGAACTCACTTAGATTGGACCAATAGGAGATGAGTTGTCTTAGATTGGACCAAAAGAAGATGAATTATTTTGGTTGGACAAAGAGAAGACCAACTCCCTTAGATTGGGCCAACAGGAGACAGACTCCTTTAGATTGGACCAACAGGAGACAAACTCCCTCACATTGGACCAAAAGGAGACGAACTCCTTAGATTGGACCAACAGGAGACGAAGGCCCTAGATTGGATCAACAAGAGACGAACTTACTTAGATTGGACCAAAAGGAGCGACTCCTTAATTGGACCAAAAGACGAACTCCTTAGATTGGACCAACAAGAGATGAACTTACTTAGAATGGACCAAAAGGAGACGAATTCCTTAGATTAGACCAAAAGGAGACGAACTCCCTTAGATTGGCACAAAAGGAGACGAACTCCCTTAGATTGGACCAACAGGAGACGAACTCCCTTAGATTGGACCAACAAGAGATGAACTTACTTAGAATGGACCAAAAGGAGACGAACTCCATAGAATGGATCAAAACGAGAAGAACTCCTTAGATAGGACCAAAGGGAGACGAACTCCCATAGATTGGACCAAAAGGAGACGAACTCCTTACATTGGACGAATGGCCGATGAACTCCCTTAGATTGGACCCAAAGAAGACGAACTCCTTAGATTTGTCAAAAAGGAGAACAAGTCCCTTAGATTGGACCAAAAGGAGATGAACTCCTTACATCGGACCAACAGGAGACGAACTCCCTTAGATGGGACCAACAGGAGACGAACTCCCTTAGATTGGATAAAAAAGAGACAAACTTACTTAGATTGGACCAAAAGAAGACGAACTCCGTAGATTGGACCAATAGGAGACGAACTCCCTTAGATTGGACCAACAAGAGACGAAC
Organism: Melaleuca alternifolia; assembly: GCA_019926035.1. Lineage (NCBI taxonomy): Eukaryota > Viridiplantae > Streptophyta > Magnoliopsida > Myrtales > Myrtaceae > Melaleuca > Melaleuca alternifolia. Next base: position 16,713 of record JAGKPW010003071.1, on the reverse strand, counting down.
TCACTTAGATTGGATCAAAAGCAGACGAACTCCTTAGATTGGACCAACAGGAGACGAACTCCATAGATTGGACCAACAGGAGACGAACTCCCTTAGATTAGACCAAAAGTAGACGAACTCCTTAGATTGGACCAACAGGAGACGAACTCCCTTAGATTGGATCAACAAGAGGCAAACTTATTTAGATTGGACCAACATTAGACGAACTCCTTAGATTTTACCCAAAGGAGACGAACTCTTTAGATTGGACCAACAGGAGACGAACTCCCTTAGATTGGACCAAAAGGAGACGAACTCCATACATTGGACTAATAGGAGAAGAACTCCCTTAGATTGGACCAACAACAGATGATCTTACTTAGAATGGACCAAAAGGAAATGAACTCCTTAGATTTGACCAACAGGAGACGAACTCCCTTAGATTAGACCAAAAGGAGACGAACTCCATAGATTGGACCAACAGGAGACAAACACCCCTAGATTGGATCAACAAGAGACGAACTCCTTAGATTGGACCAATAGGAGACGAACTCCCTTAGATTGGACCAATAAGAAATGAACTTACTTAGAATGGACCAAAAGACGACGAATTCCTTAGAAGGGACAAAAAGGAGACGAACACCCTTAGATTGGACCAAAAGGAGACGAACTCCATAGATTGGAGCAACAGGAGACGAGGTCCCTTAGATTCGACCAAGAAGAGAAGAACTTACTTAGAATGGACCAAAAGGAGACGCACTCCTTAGATTAGACCAACAGGAGACGAACTCCCTTAGAATGGACCAAAAGGAGACGAAGTCCGTAGATTGGACCAATAGGAGATGAACTCATTTAGATTGCATCAACGCGAGACGAACTTAGCTAGATTGGACCAAAAGGAGACGAACTCCTTAGATTGGACCAACAAGAGACGAACTCCCTTAGATTGGACCAACAAGAGATGAACTTACTTAGAATGGACCAAAAGGAGACGAACTCCTTAGAGTGGACCAAAAGGAGAAGAACTCCTTTCATTGGACCAAAGGGAGACAAACTCCTTAGAATGGACCAAAAGGAGAAGAACTCCTTTGATTGGACCAAAGAGAGACGAACTACCTTAGATTGGACCAAAAGGAGATGAAGTCCTTACATTGGACGAACGGCCAATGAACTACCGTAGATTGGACCAAAAGAAGACAAAGTCCTTAGATTTGTCAAAAAAGAGACCAAGTCCCTTAGATTGGACCAAAAGGAGACGAATTCCTTAGATTGGACCAACAGGAGACAAACTCCCTTAGATTGGAGCCAAAGGAGACGAACTCTTTCGGTTGGTCCAACAGGAGACGAACTCCCTTAGATTGGACCAAAAGGAGATGAACTCCCATAGATTGGACCAAAAGGAGACGAACTACCATAGATTGGACCAACAGGAGACGAACTCCCTTAGATTGGACCAAAAGGAAACAAACTTCTTAGATTCGACGAACAGGAGACGATGTCCCTTAGATTGGATCAACACGAGATGATCTTACTTAGAATGGACCAAAAGGAGACGAACTCCTTAGAATGGACCAAAAGGAGACGAACTCCCTTAGATTTGACCAAAAGGAGATGAACTCCTTAGATTGGACCAAAGGGAGACGAACTCCCTTAGATTGGACAAACAGGAGATGAACATACTTAGATTGGACAAAAAGGAGACGAACTCCGTAGATTGGATCGACAGGAGGCGAAGTGTTTTAAATTGGACCAAAAGGAGACGAACTCCATACATTGGACGAACGGCCGACGAACTCCCTTAGATTGGACCAAAAGAAGACGAAGACCGTAGATTTGTCAAAAAGGAAGCCAAGTTATTTAGATTGGACCAAAAGGAGAGACGAACACCTTAGATTGGACCAACAGGAGACGATCTCCCTTAGATTGGACTAAAATGAGACGAAGTCTTTAGATTGGACGAGTACAAACTTACGGCGACAAACTAACCGTATAGATTGGACCAAAGAAAGCCGAAATACTTAAATTGGACCAAGGGGAGATGAACTTCCTAGGATTAGACCAAAAGGAGTCGAACTCCTTAGGTTGGACCAATAGGAGACGAAGTCCCTCAGATTGGACCAAGAGGAGACGAACTCGGTTAGATTGGACCAAAAGGAGAGAACTCCTTAGATTGGACCAAGAGGAGACGAACTAGGTTAGATTAGACCAAAAGGAGACGAACTCCCTTAGATTGAACGAAAAGGAGACGATTTCAGCTATTAGTATGGACCAAAAGGAAGACGATCCGTAGATGGACCAAGGGAGACGACACCCTTTATATTTGGACCAACAAGAGATGGAACTTACTAGATTGGACAAAGGATACGAACTCTAGATTGGACGATAGGAGGGGCGAAACTGTTTTAGATTGGACGTCAAAGGAGACGAACTCCATTAACAATTGGACCAGAAAAACGAGATCGGCCGTCGAAATCCCTTTAGATTGTACACAAAAGAAGAACGGAACAACTTGATTGTCAAAAGGATGCATAGTCCCTTAGATTGGGACTAAAAGGAGGACGAACATCATTACGATTGGCGTCTTTGAGAAACAGGAGACGAAACTCACTTAATTGGACCAAAACAAGAGACGAACTTAAATTAATTAGACCAACAAGGGTAGGACGAAACACCATTCGATGGGACAAACAGGAGAGACGAACTCCCTAGGAAGGGGACCAAAAGGGACGGAACTCCCCTGAGCTTGGACAAAAAGGAGACGAACTCCTTAGATTAGACCAACAGGAGAAGACCTCCCTTATATTGGACAAACAAGAGAGGAACTTACCTAGAATGGACCAAAAGGAGATGAACTCCTTAGATTGGACCAACAGGAGACGAACTCCCTTAGATTGGACCAAAAGCAGACGAACTCTTTAGATTGGACCAACAAGAGAAGAACTTACTTAGATTGGACAAAAAGGAGACAAACTCCTTAGATTGGATCGATAGGAGGCGAACTGTTTTAGATTGGACCAAAAGGAGACGAACTCCATACATTGGACGAACGGCCGTCGAAATCCCTTAGATTGGATCAAAAGACGACGAACACCTTAGATTTGTCAAAAAGGACGCCTAGTCCCTTAGATTGGACCAAAAGGAGACGAACTCCTTAGATTGAACCAACAGGAGATGAACTCCCTTAGATTGGACCAACAAGAGACGAACTTACTTAGATTGGACAAAAAGGAGACGAACACCTTCGATTGGACCAAAAAGAGTCGAACTCCATAGAAGGGACCAAAAGATGACGAACTCCCTTAGATTGGACCAAAAGGAGACGAACTCCTTAGATTAGACCAACAGGAGAAGACCTCCCTTATATTGGACAAACAAGAGAGGAACTTACCTAGAATGGACCAAAAGGAGATGAACTCCTTAGATTGGACCAACAGGAGACGAACTCCCTTAGATGGACCAAAAGGAGACGACCTCCTTAGAATGGATGAAAAGGAGACGAACTCCCTTAGATTGGACCAACAAGAGAGGAACTTACTTCGAATGGACCAACCAGAGGCCGAACTCCTTAGGCTTGGACCAAAAGTGCGACGACTCCGTCGATTGGACGAACGGACGAGGAAACTCCCTTAGATGGACCAAAAGAAGACGAACATCCTTAGATTGGACCTTAAAGGGAGAAGACTCCTCGATTGCACCAACAGGAGACGAAGCCCTTAGATTGGATCAACAAGAGATGAACTTACTTAGATTGGAGCAAAAGGAGATGAACTCCTTAGATTGGACCAACATTAGATGAACTCGCTTAGATTGGACCAAAAGGAGACGAACTCCTTAGATTGGACGAACAGCCGACGAACTCCCTTAGATTGGAACAAAAGGAGACAAACTTCTTAGATTCGACCAACAGGAGACGAACTCCTTTAGATTGGATCAATAAGAGACGAAATGTTTTATATTGGACCAAAAGGAGACGAACTCCTTAGATTGGACCAACAGGATACGAACTCGCTTATATTGGACCAAGAAGAGAGGAACTTACTTAGAATGGACCAAAAGGAGACGAACTCCTTAGATGGGAACAAAAGGAGAGGAACTCCCTTAGATTGGACAAACAAAAGGAAGACGAACTCTTTCGAAGAGTGGACCAAAAAAAGACGAACTCTAATTAGATTGGGACCACAAGAGATGAACTTACTTAGAAATGGACCAAATCATGGAACTCCCCTCACATTGGATCAACAAGAAGATCTGAATTACTTAGTTTGGCCCAAAAGGAGAACGAAACTCATTAGATTGGACCAAGCATTAGCGAACTCCCTTATATGGACCAACAAGAGAGGAACTTACTAGAATGGACCAAAAGGAGACGACACTCCTTAGGAGTGGACAAAAACAGGAGACTGAACTCCCTTAGATTGACAAACAGAGACGAATACATTAGATTGGAACAAAAAAGGAGACGAAACACCTTCGTTGACCAAAAGGAGACGAACTCCCTAGAAGGGACCAAAAGGGGACGAACTCCCTTATATTGGACAAAAAGGAGACGAACTCCTTAGATTAGACCAACAGGAGAAGACCTCCCTTATATTGGACAAACAAGAGAGGAACTTACCTAGAATGGACCAAAAGGAGATGAACTCCTTAGATTGGACCAACAGGAGACGAACTCCCTTAGATTGGACCAAAAGCAGACGAACTCCTTAGATTGGACCAACACGAGACGAACTCACTTAGATTGGATCAATAAGAGACGAACTTTCTTAGATTGGACCAAAAGGAGACGAACTCCTTAGATTGGACCAAAAGGAGACGAACTCCTTAGATTGGACGAACGGACGATGAACTCCCTTAGATTGGACCAAAAGAAGACGAACTCCTTAGATTGGACCTAAAGGAGAAGAACTCCCTTAGATTGCACCAACAGGAGACGAAGCCCTTATATTGGATCAACAAGAGATGAACTTACTTAGATTGGACCAAAAGGAGACGAAGTGCTTAGATTGGACCAAAAGGAGACGAACTCCTTAGATTGGACGAACGGCCGATGAACTCCCTTAGATTGGACCAAAAGGAAACAAACTTCTTAGATTCGACCAACAGGAGACGAAGTCCCTTTGATTGGATCAATAAGAGACGAAATGTTTTATATTGGACCAAAAGGAGACGAACTCCTTAGATTGGACCAACAGGAGACGAACTGCATTAGATAGGACCAAAAGCAGACAAACTCTTTAGGTTGGACCAACATGAGACGAATTCCCTTAGATTGGACCAAAACGAGACGAACTCCTTAGATTGGACCAAAAGGAGACGAACTCTCTAAGATTGGACCAAAAAAAGACGAACTCTATTAGATTGGACCAACAAAAGATGAACTTACTTAGAATGGACCAAAAGCAGAGGAACTCCCCTAAATTGGATCAACAAGAGATGAACTTACTTAGTTTGGACCAAAAGGAGACGAACTCATTAGATTGGACCAACATTAGACGAACTCCCTTAAATTGGACCAACAAGAGAGGAACTTACTTAGAATGGACCAAAAGGAGACGAACTCCTTAGATTGGACCAACAGGAGATGAACTCATTAGATTGGACGAACGGCTGACGAACTCCCTTAGATTAGACCAAAAGAAGACGAACTCCTAAGATTGGACCAAAAGGAGACGAACTATATTAGATTGGAGCAAAAGGAGACGAACTTCTTAGATTCGACTAACATGAGATGAACTCCCTTAGATTGGATCAACACGAGATGAACTTACTAAGATTGGACCAAAAGGAGACGAACTCCATAGATTGGACAAACAGGAGATGAACTCCATTAGATAATACCAAAAGGAGACAAACTCTTTAGGTTGGACCAACATGAGACGAATTCCCTTAGATTGCGCCAAAAGGGGACGAACTCCTTAGATTGCACCAACAGGAGAAAAACTCCTTTAGATTGGACCAACAAGAGATGAACTTATTTAGAATGGACCAAAAGGAGACGAACTCCTTAAGATTGGACCAAAAGGAGACGAACTCTATAGATTGGCCCAATAGGAGACGAACTCCCTTACATTGGACCAAGAAGAGATGAACTTACTTAGAACGGACCAAAAGGAGACGAACTCCGTTAGATTGGAGCAAAAGGAGGCGAACTCCTTAGATTGTACCAACAAGAGACGAACTCCCTTAGATTGGATCAGCAAGAGACGAACTTTCTTAGATTGGACCAACATGAGACGAACTACATTAGATTGGACCAAAAGGAGACGAACTTCTTAGATTCGGCCAACATGAGATGAACTCCCTTAGATTGGATCAACACGAGATGAACTTACTAAGAATGGACCAAAAGGAGACGAACTCCATAGATTGGACAAAAAGGAGATGAACTCCATTAGACAATACCAAAAGGAGACAAACTCTTTAGGTTGGACCAACATGAGACGAATTCCCTTAGATTGGACCAAAAGGGGACGAACTCCTTAGATTGCACCACCAGGAGAAAATTCCTTTAGATTGGACCAACAAGAGATGAACTTACTTAGAATGGACCAAAAGGAGACGAACTCTTTAGATTGGACCAAAAGGAGACGAACTCCTTAGATTGGACCAACAGGAGACGAACTCTCCTAGGTTGGATCACCAAGAGGCGAACTTACTTAGATTGGACCAAAAGGAGACGAACTCCATAGATTGGCCCAATAGGAGACGAACTCCCTTACATTGGACCAACAAGAGATGATCTTACTTACAATGGACCAAAAGGAGACGAACTCCGTTAGATTGGAGCAAAAGGAGGCGAACTCCTTAGATTGTACCAACAAGAGACAAACTCCGTTAGATTGGATCAGCAAGAGACGAACTTTCTTAGATTGGACCAAAAGGAGACGAACTCCTCATATTAGACCAACATGAGACGAACTCCCTTAGATTGGAACAAAAGGAGACAAACTCCTTAGATTGGACCAACAGGAGAAAAACTCCCTTAGATTGGACCAACAAGAGATGAACTTACTTAGAATGGACCAAAAAGTGACGAACTCCTTAGATTGGACCAAAAGGAGATGAACTCCTTAAGATTGGACCAAAAGGAGACGAACTCCTTAGATTGGACCAACAGGAGACGAACTCCATAGATTGGCCCAATAGGAGACGAACTCCCTTAGATTCTACCAACAAGACATGAATTTACTTAGAATGGACCAAAAGGAGACGAACTCCCTAGAAGGGACCAAAAGGGGATGAACTCCCTTAGATTGGACCAAAAGGAGACGAACTCCTTAGATTGGACCAACAAGACATGAACTTACTTAGAATGGACCAAAAGGAGACGAACTCCTTAGAGGGGACCAAAAGGAGACGAACTCCCTTAGATTGGACTAAAAGGAGACGAACTCCTTAGATTAGACGAACGACTGACGAACTCCCACAAATTGGACCAAAAGGAAACAAACTTCTTAGATTCGACCAACAGGAGACGAATTCCCTTAGATTGGATCAATAAGAGACAAAATGTTTTATATTGGACCAAAAGGAGACGAACTCAATAGATTGGACCAACAGGAGACGAACTGCATTAGATAGGACCAAAAGCAGACAAACTCTTTAGGTTGGACCAACAAGAGACAAACTCCCTTAGATTGGACCAAAACGACACGAACTCCTTAGATAGGACCAAAAGGAGACGAACTCTCTAAGATTGGACCAAAAAGAGACGAACTCCATTAGATTGAACCAACAAGAGATGAACTTACTTAGAATGGACCAAAAGGAGACGAACTCCCCTAGATTAGATCAACAAGAGACGAACTTACTTAGTTTGACCAAAAGGAGACGAACTCATTAGATTGGACCAACAGGAGACGAACTCCTTAGATTGGACCAAAACGGGAGAAACTTTTTAGATTGGACCAAAAGGAGACGAACTCTCTAAGATTGGACCAAAAAGAGACGAACTCCATTAGATTGGACCAACAAGAGATGAACTTACTTAGAATGGACCAAAAGGACACGAATTCCTTTGATTACACCAAAAGGAGACGAACTTCCTTAGATTGGACTCGACAGGAGACGAACTCCTCCTAGGTTGGTCAACAAGATTCGAACTTACTTAGATTGACCCAAAAGGAGACGAACTCCTTAGATTGGACCAAGAGGAGACGAACTAGGTTAGATTGAAGCAAAAGGGGACGAACTCGGTCAGATTGGACCAAAAGGAGACGAACTCCTTAGATTGGACCAACAGGAAAAAACTCCCTTAGATTGTACCAACAAGAGATGAACTAACTTAGAATGGACCAAAAAGAGACGAACTCCTTAGATTGGATCAAAAGGAGACGAATTCCTTAGATTGACCAAAAGGAAAAAAACTCCCATAGATTGGACCAACAAGAGATGAACTAACTTAGAATGGACCAAAAAGAGACGAACTCCTTAGATTTGACCAAAAGGATATGAACTCCCTTAGATTGGACCAAAAGGAGACGAACTCCTTAGATTGGACCAACAGGAGACGAACTCCATAGATTGGCCCAATAGGAGACGAACTCCCTTAGATTCTACCAACAAGACATGAATTTACTTAGAATGGACCAAAAGGAGACGAACTCCCTAGAAGGGACCAAAACGGGACGAACTCCCTTAGATTGGACCAAAAGGAGACGAACTCCTTAGATTGGACCAACAAGACATGAACTTACTTAGAATGGACCAAAAGGAGACGAACTCCCTAGAAGGGACCAAAAGGAGATGAACTCCCTTAGATTGGACTAAAAGGAGACGAACTCCTTAGATTAGACGAACGGCCGACGAACTCCCACAGATTGGACCAAAAGGAAACAAACTTCTTAGATTCGACCAACAGGAGACGAATTCCCTTAGATTGGATCAATAAGAGACAAAATGTTTTATATTGGACCAAAAGGAGACGAACTCAATAGATTGGACCAACAGGAGACGAACTGCATTAGATAGGACCAAAAGCAGACAAACTCTTTAGGTTGGACCAACAAGAGACAAACTCCCTTAGATTGGACCAAAACGACACGAACTCCTTAGATAGGACCAAAAGGAGACGAACTCTCTAAGATTGGACCAAAAAGAGACGAACTCCATTAGATTGAACCAACAAGAGATGAACTTACTTAGAATGGACCAAAAGGAGTCGAACTCCCCTAGATTAGATCAACAAGAGACGAACTTAGTTAGTTTGACCAAAAGGAGACGAACTCATTAGATTGGACCAACAGGAGACGAACTCCTTAGATTGGACCAAAACGGGAGAAACTTTTTAGATTGGACCAAAAGGAGACGAACTCTCTAAGATTGGACCAAAAAGAGACGAACTCCATTAGATTGGACCAACAAGAGATGAACTTACTTAGAATGGACCAAAAGGACACGAACTCCCCTAGATTGGATCAACAAGAGACGAATATACTTAGTTTGGACCAAAAGGAGACAAACTCCTTAGATTGGACTAACAGGAGACGAACTCTCCTAGATTGGATCAACAAGAGCCGAACTTACTTAGATTGGACCATAAGGAGACGAACTCCATAGAATGGCACAATAGGAGACGAACTCCCTTAGATTGGACCAACAAGAGATGAAATTACTTAGAATGGACCAAAAGGAGACGAACTTGCTTAGATTGGAGCAAAAGGAGACGAACTCCTTAGATTGTACCAACAAGAGACGAACTCCCTTTGATTGGATTAGCAAGAGACGAACTTTCTTAGATTGGACCAAGTGACTAACTCCTTAGATTGGACCAACATGATACCGAACTCCCCCTTAGATTGGACAAAGAAGACTAACGCATAAGATTGGACAAAAGAGACGAACTCCTTCATTGGAGTCAAAATGAGAACGAACTCCTAGAGTGTCCCAACCAAGAGACGAACTCCTTTGAATTGGATCGGCAAGAGACACTTTCTTAGATTGGACCACAGAGGACGAACTCCCTTAGATTGGACCAAGAGGAGACGAACTCCTTAGATTGGACCAAGAGAAAATGTACTCCCTTAGATTTGACCAACAAGAGATGAACTTACTTAGAATGGACCAAAAGGAGACGAACACCTTAAATTAAACCAAAAGGAGACGAACTCCTTAAGATTGGACCAAAAGGAGACGAACTGCTTCGATTGGACCAACAGGAGACGAACTCTCCTAGATTGGACCAACAGGAGACGAACTTACCTAGATTGGACCAAAATGAGACGATCTTCCTTAGATTGGAGCAAAAGGAGACGAACTCCTTAGATTGTACCAACAAGAGACGAACTCCCTTTGATTGGATTAGCAAGAGACGAACTTTCTTAGATTGGACCAACAGGAGACGAACTCTCCTAGATTGGATCAACAAGAGCCGGACTTACTTAGATTAGACCATAAGGAGACGAACTCCATAGAATGGCACAATAGGAGGTGAACTCCCTTAGATTGGACCAACAAGAGATGAAATTACTTAGAATGGACCAAAAGGAGACGAACTTCTTTAGATTGGAGCAAAAGGAGACGAACTCCTTAGATTGTACCAACAAGAGACGAACTCCCTTTGATTGGATCAACAAGAGACGAACTTTCTTAGATTGGACCAAAGAGACAAAACATCCTTAGATTGGACCAACATAGACGAAACTCCCAGAATTGGACCAAAAGGAGACGACCTTACTTATAATGAGGACCAAAACGAGACGAACTTCCTTGATTGAGCAAAGTGATACGAACTCCTTTGATTTGTACGCAACAAGAGACGAACTCCCCGTTGGTGGATCAGCATAGAACGAACTCCTTATATTGGACCAACATGAGACGAACTCCCTCAGATTGGACCAAAAGGAGACGAACTTACTTAGAATGGACCAAAACGAGACGAACTTCCTTAGATTGGAGCAACAAGAGATGAACTTACTTAGAATGGACCAAAAGGAGACGAACTCCTTAGATTAGACCAAAATGAGACGAACTCCTTAAGATTGGACCAAAAGGAGACGAACTCCTTAGATTGGACCAACAGGAGACGAACTCTCCTAGATTGGACCAACAAGACATGAACTTACTTAAAATGGACCAAAAGGAGCCGAACTCCCTAGAAGGGACCAAAAGGAGACAAACTCCCTTAGATTGGACCAAAAGGAGACGAACTCCTTTGATTGGACCAACAGGATATGAACTCCCCTATATTGGACCAACAAGAGAGGAACTTACTTAGAATGGACCAAAGGGAGACGAACTCCTTAGATTGGACCAACAGGAGACGAACTCCCTTAGATTGGACAAACAACGACCTCCTTATGATTGGATAAAAAGGAGACGAACTCCTTAGATGGGAGACTACAATGACTCCCTTAGATTGGACCAAAAGAAGACGACCTCTTTCTTTAATTGTACCAAGAAAGGGACAACTCCTATCTTGGCCAACGGAATGAACTCCTTATATGGACCAACAAGGAGAGGAACTTACTTAGAATGGACCAAAAGGAGACGAACTCCTTAGATTGGACCAACAGGAGACGAACTCCCTTAGATTGGACCAAAAGCAGACGAACTCCTTAGATTGAACCAACAGGAGACTAACTCCCTTAGATTGGATTAATAAGAGACGAACTTTCTTAGATTGGACCAAGGAGACGAACTCCTTAGATTGGACCAACATGAGACGAATTCCCTTAGATTGGACCAAATGGAGACGAATTCCTTAGATTGGACCAACAGATATGAACTACTTAGAAGGGACCAAAAGAGACGAACTCCTTAGATTGGACCAACAGGAGATGAACTCACCTTGATTGGACCAACAAGACCTGAACTTACTTAGAATGGACCAAAAGGAGACGAACTCCTTAGATTGGACCAACAGGAGACGAACTACCTTAAAATGGACCAAAAGCAGGCGAACTCCTTAGATTGGACCAACAGTAGACGAACTCCCTTAGATTGGATCAATAAGAGACGAACTTTCTTAGATTGGACCAAGGAGACGAACTCCTTAGATTGGACCAACATGAGACGAATTCCCTTAGTTTGGACCAAAAGGAGACGAACTCCTTAGATTGGACCAACAGGAAAAAACTCCCTTAGATTGGACCAACAAGAGATGAACTAACTTAGAATTGACCAAAAAGAGACGAACTCCTTAGATTGGACCAACAGGAGACGAACTCCCTTATATTTGAACAAAAGCAGACGAACTCCTTAGATGGACCAACAGGATGAACCCCTTTTGATTGAATCAACAAGAGACTACTTCTTAGATTGGACCAAAGATACACCTCCTTTAGATTGGACGAACGTACGATGAACTCCCTTAATTGGAACCCAAAAGAAGACGAACTCCTTAAGATTGGACCAAAGGAACGACTCCTTAGATTGGACGAACGGACGATAAACTCCCTTAGATTGGACCAAAAGAAGACGAACTCCTTAGATTGGACCAAAAGGAGACGAACTCCTTAGAATGGACCAAAAGGAGAAGAACTCCCTTATATTGGACCAACAAGAGAGGAACTTACTTAGAATGGACCAAAAGGAGACGAACTCCATAGATTGGACCAACAGGAGACGAACTCTCTTAGATTGGACCAATGCAGACGAACTCCTTGGATTGGACCAACAGGAGACGAACACCTTTAGATTGGATCAACAAGAGACGAACTTACTTAGATTGGACCAAAAGGAGACGAACTCCTTAGATTGGATAAAAAGGAGACGAACTCCTTAGATTGGACGAACGGACAATGAACTCCCTTAGATTGGACCAAAAGAAGACGAACTCTTTAGTTTGGACCAAAAAGGGACGAACTCCTTAGATTGGACCAACAGGAAAAAACTACCTTAGATTGGACCAACAAGAGATGAACTAACTTAGAATGGACCAAAAAGAGACGAACTCCTTAGATTGGACCAACAGGAGAAAAACTCCCTTAGATTGGTCCAACAAGAGATGAACTTACTTAGAAGGACCAAGGAGGCGAATGTCCTTACATAGACCAAAATGAGACGACTCCCTTAGATTGGCCAAAAGGAGACGAACTCCTTAGATGGGACCCCAGGATACGAACTCCTTAGATTTGACCAACAATAGATACTCACTTAGATTGGACCAACAAGACATGAACTTACTTAGAATGGACCAAAAGGCGACGAACTCCGTTAGATTGGACCAAAAGGAGACGAACTCCTTAGATTGGACCAACAGGATACGAAATCCCTTATATTGGACCAACAAGAGAGGAACTTACTTAGAATGGACCAAAAGGAGACGAACTCCTTAGATTGGACCAATAGGAGACGAACTCCCTTAGATTGAATCAATAAGAGACGAACTTACTTAGATTGGACCAAAAGGAGACGAACTCTTTAGATTCGACCAAAAAGAGAAGAACTCCTTAGATTGGACGAACGGACGATGAACTCCCTTAGAAGGGACCAAAAGGAGACGAACTTCCTTAAATTGGAGCAAAAGGAGACGAACGCCTTAGAATGTACCAACTAGAGCGAACTCCCTTAGATTGGATAAGCAAGAGACGAACCCTTAGAATGGACCAAAAGGAGACGAACTTCCTTAAATTGGAGCAAAAGGAGACAAACGCCTTAGATTGTACCAACAAGAGCGAACTCCCTTAGATTGGATAAGCAAGAGACGAACTTTCTTAGATTGGACCAAAATGAGACGAACTCCTTAGATTGGACCAACATGGGACGAATTCCCTTAGATTGGACCAAAAGGAGACAAACTCCTTAGATTGGACCAACAGGAAAAAAACTCCCTTAGATTGGACGAACAAGAGATGAACTAACTTAGAACGGATCAAAAAGAGACGAACTCCTTAGATTGGACCAAAAGGAGACGAAATCCTTAGATTGGACCAACAGGATACGAACTCCCTTATATTGGACGAACAAGAGAGGAACTTACTTAGAATGGACCAAAAGGAGACAAACTCCTTAGATTGGACCAACAGGAGACGAACTACCTTAAATTGGACCAAAAGCAGGCGAACTCCTTAGATTGGACCAACAGGAGACGAACTCCCTTAGATTGGAAATAAGAGAACGAACTCCCTTAGATTGGACGAAAAGGAGACGAACTCCTTAGATTGGACCAACAGGATACGAACTCCCTTATATTGGACCAAGAAGAGAGGAACTTACTTAGATTGAACCAAAAGGAGACGAACTCCTTAGATTAGACCAAAAGGAGACGAACTCCTTAGATTGGACGAACGGACGATGAACTCCCTTAGATTGGATCAAAAGAAGACGAACTCCTTAGATTGGACCAAAACGAGACGAACTCCTTAGATTGGACCAACAGGATACAAACTCCCTTATATTGGACCAACAAGAGAGGAACTTACTTTCGAATGGACCAAAAATGAACGAACTCCTTAGAGTTGGACCAACCGGAGACGAACTCCCTTAGATTGCACCAACAAGTGATGAACTTACTTAGAATGGACCAAAAGGAGACGAATTCCTTAGATTAGACCAAAAGATGACGAACTCCCTTAGATTGGACCAAAAGGAGATGAACTCCTTAGGTTGGACCAACAGGATACGAACTCCCTCATATTAGACCAACAAGAGAGGAACTTACTTAGAATGGACCAAAAGGAGACGAACTCCTTAGATTGGACCAACAGGAGACGAACTCACTTAGATTGGACCAACAAGATCAGAACTTATTAGAATGGACCAAATGGAGACGAACTCCTTAGAAGGGACCAAAAGGAGACGAACTCCCTTAGATTGGACCAAAAGGAGACGAACTCCTTAGATTGGACCAACAGGATACGAACTCCCTCATATTGGACCAACAAGAGAGGAACTTACTTAGAATGGACCAAAAGGAGACAAACTCCTTAGATTGGACCAACAGGAGATGAACTCCCTTAGATTGGACCAAAAGCAGACGAACTACTTAGATTGGACCAACAGGAGACGAACACCTTTAGATTGGATCAACAAGAGACGAACTTACTTACATTGGACCAAAAGGAGACAAACTCCTTAGATTGGACCAACAGGATATGAACTCCCTTATATTAGACCAACAAGAGAGGAACTTACTTAGAATTGACCAAAAGGAGACGAACTCCTTAGATTGGACCAACAGGAGACGAATTCCCTTAGGTTGGACCAAAAGGAGACGAACTCCTTAGATTGGACCAACAGGAAAAAACTCCCTTATATTGGACCAACAGGAGATGAACTAACTTAGAATGGACCAAAAAGAGACGAACTCCTTAGATTGGACCAACAGGAGAAAAGCTCCCTTAGATTTGACCAACAAGAGATGAACTTACTTAGAATGGACCAAAAGGAGACGAATTCCTTAGATTAGACCAAAGGAGACTAACTCCCTTAGATTGGGACCAAAAGGAGAACGAACTCCTTAGATTATGGATCAAACGTATACGAACTCCCTTATATGGAACCACAAGAGAGGAACTTACTTGAATGGACCAAAAGGAGACGACTCCTTAGATTGGACCAAGAGGAAAACAACTCCCTAGATGGCCAAAGCAAAGAACTCATTAGATTGGCCAACATGAGAACGAAAAACCTTAGATGGGATCAACACAGAAGACTTACCTTAGATTAACCAAAAGTGACGAACTCCTTAGATTGGACCAAGAGAGGACGAACTCCCAGAGATTGGACCAAGAGGAGACGAACTCCCTTATGTGGACCAAACGGAGACGAAACCTTACTTGGACCAACAGTATCCAAATCTCCCTTAGCTTGGACAAAAGCAGACAACTCCTTATATTGGACCACAGGAGACTAACTCCCTGAGATTGGATCAATAAGAAGAATGAACTTACTTTAGATTGGACCAAAAGGAAGACGAACTCCTAGATTCGCCAAGAAGAGACGAACTCCCTTTAGATTGGACAACGGGCCATTGCACTCCCTTAGAATGGACCAAAGGAGACGAACTTCCTTAGATTGGAGCAAAAGGAGATGGGCGCCATAGATTGTACCAGCAAGAGCGAACTCCCTTAGATTGGATAAGCAAGAGACGAACTTTCTTAGATTGGACCAAAATGAGACGAACTCCTTAGATTGGACCAACATGAGACGAATTACCTTAGATTGGACCAAAAGGAGACAAACCCCTTAGATTGGACCAACAGGAAAAAACTCACTTAGATTGGACCAACAAGAGATGAATTAACTTAGAATGGACCAAAAAGAGACGAACTCCTTAAATTGGACCAACAGGAGAAAAACTCCCTTAGATTGGACCAACAAGAGATGAACTTACTTAGAATGGAGCAAAAGGAGACGAATTGCTTAGATTAGACCAAAAGGAGACGAACTCCCTTAGATTGGACCATAAGGAGATGAACTCCTTAGATTGGACCAACAGGATACGAACTCCCTTATATTGGACCAACAATTGAGGAACTTACTTAGAATGGACCAAAAGGAGACGAACTCCCTTAGATTGGACGAAACGGAGACGAACTTGGATAGATTGGACCGAAATGAGACGAACTCCTTAGATTGGACCATGGGGAGACTAACTTCCAAAGATTGAACCAAAAGGAGACGAACTCCTTAGATTGGACCAAAAGGAGACGAACTCCTTAGATTGGACCAAGAGGAGACGAACTTCGTTAGATTGGACCAAAAGGAGACAAACTCCCATATATTTGACCAATAGGAGATGAACTCGGTTAAATTGGACCAAATGCAGACGAACTCCTTAGATTGGACCAA